>VZSV01000176.1:1607761-1634361 GCA_013398735.1 Nothocercus julius | reverse complement strand
CCCGGCTTGGCTCCCCGGGAGCGGCAGCTCGGAGCGCTGCTCAGCGCTGCCCGCCTGGAGCGGGGAGGTGTGGGGGGGATCGTGGTTTGCACGCAGGGAAGCCCTGGGGGCAGCCGCTGCGTCGGGCTCAGGTTGGATCCAGCTGCGCAGGGACAGAGTCCCTTGGGGCAGGCGCCATCCGGAGCTCTGCGTCCAGATGCAGGGAGAGGGAGCCCCCTCTTTGGCTGCCAGCTGGAGCTGGGCATACAGATTTGGTGGGAGGGACCTTCCGCCTGGAGCTCCATTTTGCCCTGGGCTTCATCCAGAGCCATGGATTCAGATGTGGAGATGGGGCTGCCCTGCCCTCCATCTGAAGCTGTGCATCTGGATGTAGGAAAATAGTGCCCCTGCTCTGGGCTCTGTCCAAAGATCCAGAGATGTTGGGGAAGACTCCCTGCCTGGGTTTTGTCCAGGTGGGAGGGATGGAGCCCCTGTCCCAAGCTCCATCTGGAGCTGCAGATCCAGATGTGGAAGGAGGGACTGCTTACTCTGGCTCCATCCAGAGCTACAGTTCTAGAGATGGAGGGTTGGAATCCATCTTAAGCTGTGGATTCAGATTTGGTGTGAGGGACCTACCTAAGGCTCCACCTGCAATGACAGCTGTGGAGGGGGGCATACTGTACTGGGCTCCATGTGGAGCTGCAGATCTAGATGCTGAGAGAGGGACCGCTTGCCCTGGACTCCAGACCACTTTTACTCCTGATTCCTACCCCATCTCCTCCCCACATGCTGCTTCAACCATTCTCAATCTGCTTATGCTGCAGATCTATTTTTTTCTGAACTGCTTTATGAGAGTCTGGAAATGACCTAGGTGGGGAAATCCCTCATCGCCAGGAATTTGAAGTTCCTAGGTGCTTGCTTCAGCCTTAATCACAGCAAATAACCATTCTGGCACCCAGAGCCTTGCCCATCTGCTCTCCACATCACTAATGTCAAAAAGCTCCCAACCCTGGCATCCTGTGGACCAGGTACTATGGCCCAACAGCCAACCTTTCCTGGGTCTCAGCAGATGACCTGCAACACTACTGCCTCTTAGACACCACCAGCCTTAAAACACCGTCTCCCAGCCACAGCTCCAGGACCTTCATGTCCTCCTCAGACTAGGCAATGCAGAGATACAGACCTTACTACAAAAACCTGGTGCACGACAGGCCTGAGCCTATTAACAGCTCCCATTGCCCCCACTGAATTAGGTGCTACAGAGAGGAAAACAGAGAACTGGAGGCCTCACTGGTGTGAGGAGAGAGAAATTAAGGATAACCAAGCAGTTTTATGGGCTGTTCCACAAATGGTAACAATCAGCCCTGATGATGAAGGGTCCATCAAGAAAAAGGCCCTGGAGTACCAAGCATTGCACAAAACCACACACACAAAAAGAGAAACAGAAAACAAAAAAACAAAAGCCCTGCCTGGGGGATCAGAGCTGGCCGTGCATGTGGGAGGAACAGCCTGTGGCTGCTACCTCTCTGGGCATCTGTCTGAGCAAACTGCAGCGCTTGCTTTGGGGTTCATTTTCATTCCAAGACCCTGCGTAGCACCCACCATGGGGGCTTTACATGGAAGAAACCAGAGGGAGGAGAGGAGCTGTTGCAGACCCGCCATAGGCAAGCATGCTGAGAGCATGTTGGCTTCAGTAGCTGGACCAGTTGGCCAAGGGCAGCTCAGGTTATGCAGGCACATGCCACAGGTGGCACTTGTGGCAGCACAGAGCAGTTGTGTGCTCTGACTCTACTCAAACACACACACGTGTCGCCAACTTGCACATGAACGGTCCTCTGATTTAGGGATCCAAGCAGAGCTGCAATGTGGTGGGCTGAACCCAGGCCAAGCAAAGCACTCTCAGAGCCACCCCTTGCCAGTCTCCCGGTCATCCAGCGGTGCGAGTTGCCATATCCAGATGTGTGAGCCACCACTGACACAGCAGCCTGATGCACGGAGATCCTGTAGCCAGCTGCATGCCTTGGGGCTGCCGCGTCAGGGCAGAGCCAGGTCTGCCCAGGGACACACTGGGAAGGGGTCGCTCGCCAGGCAGCAGGCCACATCACGTGCAGGAAGGCTTCGCGTCCCAAACCGCAAGTCGACACAGACTAGAAAGGGCTCGAGGTCTGCCTGGGCTGATGCAGCACTGCGGGCGCTAGGGATTCGGTTGCCGGTCAGCGTGGCTCAGCAGCTGGAGAAGAGCTGGATGAGATTGCACTGAGCTGGGGGAGATTGCCTTTTGCAACTCTAGCTTAGCTCTGCAGTGATCATTAAAGCACCGAGAACACGGGCCAGGCTTCCTGAGAATTTCCAGCCTCAAGTTACAGCTGTTTCTCTATGCATGGTGCAACTACAGACAGCCCCAGGTCCAAGCATTGCAGGGCGACTGCTTCCACAGGCTCTGTGAACATCCGGTTCAAAGCCGAGGATGATTGTACTGATGGAAAAGCCCAAACCCTTCAGGACAGGAACAAAAGAGGAGGAAGGAGATGGGGACAGGGAATTTTTCATCCTTCTCCTTTGCTCTGTGGCTCTGCAGGAGTCACTGTCTCACCTCCTCCTCATGCTCAGCACTAGGACTGCACTAAAGACATTGCTGCGTTTCCTCAAGAGCTGAGACAAACAAGACCTGCTTCTGCCAACTCTTGGGGACTGTGAGAGAATAAGATAAGATTTAACTGTCCAGATCGCAAAGTGGATCTGGGATAGTGCTCAAACTCCACCCCAACCTCCTTCCAGTTAACCCCTTCCCAGCAGCATCGATCCAGTGTGTCCATGTCCATTCGGACAGCACCAACCTGTTCAACCACCAGCTCTGTGATCACAGAAGTTCAGGGTTAGTCTCTGCTCAGTGGTGCAGCTATGAGAGCTCTGATGCAGGAGGAACCATGGCAAAGGGGGCGGCCCTGTGCACAGGGATCCCCACTGCTGCCCCCTCCAGCTAAGCCACACACCCTGCCTTCATCCCCTCCATTTAATGCACACACGTATGGATATTCCCATTCCAGCTCAAAGCCCAGTCACAGGGAAGCTCGGAGGAGCTGAGGTGTTTGCAGCTTATCAACCAGCAGCAGGAGGGTTCGGACCTGGAGGAGCTGATCAGCAACCAGTCCTGCCTCAAGCTGGCCAAAACCATCAAAGCCTACGTGACCACGGTGAGCCTAGACCTGCTGGCTGAGGGGAAAGGGGGAAATGGGGACTCAAAGGGGGAGCTCCCACCTGCTTCGTTTGCCTCATCCACCTCACCAGAGGACGGCAGAGGGCACTTGCAATGCAAATTGCAATGCAAAGAGGGCAGAGATGCCTGATTTAAGAGGGGCTGCATGCCAGGCCATCTGTGGGTCTGCACATCCAAAGGGTTGGTGGAGCCCAGAGACAACATGAAGGTCAAGGGAGTGATGAGAAGGGCAGGGGATGTCCTTTACACTTTTAAACAGTGGGACTGTTTTTCTTCTCTAATGTTTTGGTTTAGGTGACAGAGAAGGTTGTCCACAGGAGCACAGTGAAGGGTGAGTAATTTCCAGCTGGCATCTGAACGTAGGAACTAGGACTCCATTCCAGGGCAATTGGAGCTGCAAAGCACTGAGGACTTGTTTGCCTGGGTCCAGGTCACTGTGACAAAGCCCTTCTCTCACAGCGAGACGGTTGGAGCTGCAGTTCATGTGTGTACAGCTCTGCATGCGGCTAGGGATGCCAGTGGGCTGCGGGAGGATGACCCGGGCAGTCCTGGGGCAAACTCCATCGGGTGCAGTGGCCACAGGCTGGGGCAGGAGGGGAGCAAGGCCTGTCGTGCTAGGCAGGCGAAGGGCACACATCCCCAGGCACAGCTCCGAGCGACAGCCCTGTACGTCTGGTTGGTGTCTAGGGAATCAGAGCGTGTCCGTCCAGGGGTCAGCGCTGAAGTGTTAGGTAATCATTGACCAGACCAGACCAAGGAACCTCCCTCTTTGGAGAGTCAGTGGGACACTTCCTGCTTGCTCGGTAAAGACGTGCTCTGCTGGCACGGAGCTGGGGGTCCCCAAGTGCTCTGACCGTGACAGCCATTTCTACCTTTCCTCACAGAAGCACAGATGAGCTACTTCAACACCTCGGAGGGACAGGTTCTTCCCAAAATATCCAGCAAGCCCTCTGCACATCTAACCCTCCGTCCTCAGAGCCTGGCCCAGGATGGTGAGTCTGGGTGAGCCCCAGCTAAGTACCAGAGGGTTTCTGAAATGGGAACAGGGAAAAAATCCCCACCCAGGGGTAGGTGACCAGCAGAATAGAAAGGATTTGTTGACAGTTAGGGACGCGTTCCTCCTTTCTACTCTGAGAACACCTCTTCCACACCTCCAAGCTGGGGACTTGAGTCACTGTGGGAAGTGGCTAGAGCCACCTCCTCCCTTGCCCCCACCCTGATGCCTACTGTCCAGAGGAGCTTACTCCCTTGCATGATCCTTCTGCCTCTCCCCAGGAAGCTCCAAGCGCTTTGGAAACCTTTCCCAGTCCTGCCGCCATGCCATTGCACGCTGGGAAGACAGCACCATCCACTCACATCTGCAGAACATCACCTACCGGGATGGCCGCCTGCGGGTCAACCAGGCAGGCAAATACTACATCTACTCCCAGATCTACTTCCGCTACCCCAGCGATGGGGCCAGTGCCCGCATCTCTGTCCCTCAGCTTGTGCAGTGCATCAACTGGAAGACTTCCTACAGCCAACCCATCCTCCTGCTCAAAGGAGTTGGCACTAAGTGCTGGGCACCTGAGGCAAACTATGGCCTCCATGCTCTCTACCAGGGCGGACTGTTTGAGCTCAAAGCTGGCGATGAGCTCTTTGTATCTGTCTCCTCCCTGGCCATTGACTACAATGATGCAGCAGCCAGCTATTTTGGGGCTTTCCGGCTCGACCTGTGACATCCTCCTCATGCTCATGTCCATCCTCTGACCAACCTCTGTCCATCCCCTGACCACAGTGACTCTTGGGTGTGGCCCACGAACAGTCCTCACAGTCCCGTTGCCTTCACCTGTGCAGGATGGCAGCCAAAGAGCTGGAGTCCAAGCCAGGGGGATGGACTGGGGCATATTGTCCCTTGGCGCAAGGGACAGAGCCAGGGGAGGGCTCAGTATGTGGCTGCATGGACAAGGACAGACCAAGGTTGCCCCAGGGACAACTGTCAGAGCTGGGGTAAGGTTACATGGGGAACACAGCGCAGGACAGGCCGCTAGTAAGAGCCACGTCACCAAGATGCCTTCAAGCATGCAACACCCACAGCCACCTGCCTGCCATCCCCAGTAAGGCTCAAGGGTCACATCCACAGCTGCAATAGAAATCCTCCCCACTGCAGGACAACCCCGTGCAAGCCCTAACACATAACTGGCGTAGGTGGACGTGGCAAACCAGGCTGCAAGCTGCCGAGGAGCCCAGAGTGGAAGGTACCAAGCCAGAAATTGGGTTTAGCAGAGAGCAGCAGATGGTGAGCGTGGCCACCAGGCTGGCCTTCCTCCCCTCTCTGCCTGCAGGTACTTGGGGGATCCAGCACTCATGCATACTAGTTATCAGAAGGGTATGAAGGATTTTCAGTTCTGGCTAATTAAAGCCTGGAGTGACACCAGCAGTCCTCGACTCCGGAGGGTCAAAGAGCAGAGCCCCAAGGCTGGATTGCTTACCAGCAGAGGCGGATGCATCTAAACACGTGGTGGAGATCCACCTTTTCCCTGAGCCAGCTTAGTCAGCAAGGCAACATGAGCCACAGATATCCCCAGCAATCCAGCCCCAACAGAGGCCAGTGCATTGTGCCTCTGCATCAGCACCTCCTTCCCGGCCCTATGCAAACCCGGATGTGTCGTCCCGATGCGAGGGTGCAGTGCTGCTACCTTGGGGAGGCTGGTCACAGCAGGAAGCAGGGCAAGCTGGAGACCTGCAAGCCTGAGGCACTCCTGGCCTCGCCATCACCCCAGAAAGCCCTGAAAGCAGGAGCACCTGCAGATCTCCGCGCGCTGCTTCGTGGTACCTACAAATCCCTGAAAGCAAGGACAAGTCATTGAACTGCCCATTCTTCTTCTGACCTCTGGATGCTGGGGGTGAACCAGTGCGTCCCAGTGGGGCAGAGGGCAGCTCAGAGCCACAGGACCACAGAGCCACGGAGCTTCTGACCAAGCCTCACTTTTCCCTGGGCTTTGTCGCCTGTGGCTGCCACCAGCACCACCCGCTTCTCATTGTGTTAATCTTAGGATTTCAGCTCAGGGCCACACAAGGGCCCAAGCAGCTGTGTTTTCCCCTGACATACCCCAGCATTGCTGCCACAGTGACACTGCAGGAGCCCAAGTGGTGCCGGCACAAGTCCTCGGATGAAGAAGAGCAAAGCCCCGTGGTGAAGCCACAGGGATACCCCAGGCACAGAAGATTGGTTCTGCAGGGCAGAACATGCCTAAGTTGGCTTGGTCTGTGGATGCTGCGGTGGACACAGTCCCCTTTTGTAATTACTTGTATATTCTCTCTATGGCACGAAGATTGCCCATGTGTCCAGACTCATGACAGCAGCACTGCCTCCTGCAAAGGATACGAGTAGCCCTTACACTCGTGGGGCTACGGGAGAGTTCAGTGCTGGTTTAAATAAACCTTGTACTCCAGTGCTGGCCTCACACCTTTTTGCGTCAGGCGCCCCATGAGACTAGTTGCAGCCACAGTGGGGTGGATCGGATGAGTAGTAACCGGAACGCGATGCCTGCGCTAGCTCAGGTGCTCTCTGCTCTAATACTGCAGAGCGCTTGGGCCCAGTTTAGTGCTATTTGCTGCATAATGGCCTTCTCCACCCACCCACACCCCTGTCTCTGTCCCTACCCCTAGCCCAGCAGATAACCCAGCAGAGAGATCATCAGCAAGAATTATGAAGGGTCAAAGCAGAGTATCTGTTTTGTGCCCGAGTACCTGCAGATCTACCCCAGTCCCCTGAAACATCCACACCTGGCAAAAGCGCCACTCAAGAAGAGCGGAGCCTTCCAGTCCCACTGCCTATGCTGGCCCTGCTGCACATCCAGCTGCATGGATTCAGCATGGTGATGGTGCTGTGATGCTGGTGGCAGCTGCAGAGCAGCTCGGGTACCTTAACCAGAGCTGCCGAGTGCCAGGGTCGTCTCGAGGAACAGCCTTGTGCAGGTTCCCAGGAGTTCCTTTTCCAATGAAGGCTGTGGGCAACAACTGGATCTCATCTTGCATCTTTGGTGCCTCTAGCAATCATCAACCAGCCTGCCTGGCCTAGGGCCATGCCAAGGCAGCTGCCACCTCTCCTCAACACTCAGGCAAATGTCCAGGGCATTCCCAGGAAGGGGCACTTCCCAGGATGGGGTACTGCTTGGTCCTGCTGTCAAAGCAGCCAAGCTGTCAAGAGGCTGCAGAGATGGGCTGGTTGCCTTTCACTCTGCAACAGGGGCTCTTTCTTGCTGCTGCCCTCCCCACTGCAGTCTTCTGGGACCATTTGCAGCCTTGGCTAGGGCTGGGAGCTGGTATCAGGCTGAATCAGGTTGCTCCCACATCTCCCTGTACCAGGAATGTGATTTTAACTCCAAATCTCGGAGACACTGCCCCTTTGCCATTCATCAGCCTTCATCTCCTTGATGTGCCAGGTCCAGGACAGAAAGCAGCAGCCTCTCATCATTGCTCTTGATTTAGCAAGGCAGAAATGAGAGGGTGCCCAGGGCAATGTTGACCCTGCTCAACTCCATTGCCTACAGCATCGTGCCGAGAAGGGGGAAGCGGCTGCGCTCTCCCTTCCTGCTCTCTGCCAAAGGAGCAAAACAGCTGCTCTGGGCAGAGCTGTGGGCTGCAAAGGGACTGTGGAGTTTTGCTTCACCCCAGGCTGTCCCATTCCTTGGCTGAAATCCCATGACCTTGGAGAGAGAGACGAGTGCTTGTCTGAGACCGTCATGTGTTTTACTCTCAGCCGACGCAAACAAACCCCTAAAGTCTGCGGTACAGCTGGCTTACACATCACATTGCTTTAGCAAAGACACCCTAACACACCAATCCTGGGCGGGTGGGGGGCCCAGCTCGTGGCTGCTGCTCATAGGGAAATGCTTGCACAGGTGCCTTTCAGATGGGCCCTGCCTCCTCCACCACCCGTTCTTGTTCCTGCTTTCTGGGCTCCCGGGTCCCTCAAAACCCATAACGAACAGCACTGCAGAGAAACGTGACCTTCAGGAGCATGCAGGACTTCTCAGTGTTCCCAGGTCCGCACCTGGAAGGAGGAGACAACATCCCTCACATCCCTGGTGAGCTACCCAGTTGCATGATGTGGGAGAATCAGATGCAATGCCAAGAGCGCTGAGGGGCTGCTCCAGTTTCCTGGAAGAGAGAGAAGTTGTGGGTGGATGTCAACAACAACTGCAAGAGCATCAGGCCAAATCACAGCCTCCCTGATCTGGCAAAAGCCAAGCAATGCCAGGCAATGAGAGACATGACAGGCTGGAAAGTAAAACTAGTTGAAGCAGAGGGATGTAGCCTGGCTGAGGTGTGGGAGAAGAGTGCCAAAGTCCCAGCTCTGCAACATCTCCGGCAGATGTGCAGAGTGCCTGGGCTCAGATGTCCCCGCTCAGTTTTGCCCCTGCACCCCGGGGGCTCTGGAGCATCTCTGCTCCTCCGCAGCAACCTCGGAGAGGCTGGCGGTGCTATCAGAACAGCAGGGAGCATTTTAAGGGCGCTGCAGCTGCCTTTCCAAGCACCATAGTAATGTAAAATGGAGGCCCACCAGCAGCAAGAACCCTCAGCCTTGAGAAAGGAGGGCGTTTATGTCAGCCTGAAGCCTCAGGATTTCATGGGCTGCAGAGACAAGAAGAGCAGAGCTGGCTCCACGAGCAACACAGGAAACACAGCTGGTCCAGCCAAATCTCCACCGCAGGGACAAACAAAACAGGAAAAAAAAATCGTGTATATGTATATACATATATATATATACACACACATAAAAGAGGAAAGACAAAAGCTTGCAAGTGCCAAAGACAGCAGTCCTAGGGAAAGAAGCGGTGCAGGCACCACTGGCTCCTGGCTAAGCTGGCTGGGCACGCGCCAACAGGAGAGCCCCAGGCAGCCAGCTGCCGCCAGGGATTTCTGATGCTCAGCTGTGCCCTCCTCCCATTTCCATGTGAAAACTGAAGCGGGGCTGGAAGGGGGAAAGGGGAACGGAGCTGGAACTCCCCCAAAGCTGCTGCAGGTGCAGCTGGAAGGAGTTTCCACGATCCCTGTCCAGCTTCCTGCAGGGCAGCCCAAGAACTACCATCGCCAAGTCCTGACTCCTCATCCCTTCCTTGCTGTGAAATGTCCCCTTCCAAAGCAACCTCACAATTCCTGGCCTTTCTGCGTTGTGAGAGGAAGGTTAGAAAGAAAGTGAAAGGTTGAAAAAAGCAAAACCATCCAGGGAATGCAGATGCACCTCTGCAACATCGAATTGAAAGATGGTTTTACCTTGTTTCCCATCGCCAGAAACCTAAGCCCAAAGAAACCTTGTCAGCACATACGGCTTCCCCAACTATGTCGCCCATCTTGGGGTACATTCCTGTAAGCATGGGCAATGCCAGGGAGATACCTTGACCATGTGGCAGAAGGGACTTTACCCCAGGAAGCTGCGCAAGCCTGGCTATGTGCGCGCTAGGCAGTGTCCCTGCGCCCCTGCTGCTGCGAGTCGCGGACAAGGTTGGAGGAGCCGAGCGTGCCGGTCTCGGTGCCTGCGTGGCTGCCTGTGCTCGTGAGCGCGCTCCTGCATGCCGGCGCCGCTCTGCGGGACACGTGGTTTCAGGGAACAGGAGCACAACAAACCTCTGTGCCAGCAAGCCCGCTGCAAAGCAGCTCCAGAAGCGAGAAAGCCGTCTCCTTTTCCTTTAAAACAAAAAAGCGTAGATCTAACCCCGATGCAAAGGCTTCAAGGGGAGCCACCCCTGCTGCCCTGCACCCTCCAAATGGGCTGTTTCAGAAAACCTCTGCCCTCGCCTGCCCCTCTAAAGAGGGCTTGGGCAAGGGCAGGCGAGAGCACTTGCAATGACCCTTCCAGACCTGAGGCGCACGGCTTGGCAGGGTTTATTTGATCTAGGCTGCTCCTTCCCGGTAGCCGCTGCCAAGGCGGTATCTTATCTCCACCCCTCGAGGCTTTGCTTTCCATTCTTCGTGTGGCTGCGAAGGGAGATCAGACGTCTCTGCCGGATGGACAGACAGACAGACAGTGGAGGGCATTTACCAGGCTAATGCTGCCTTTCTTTGTCTCAAAATAAATACATGGGCTGCAATCTCATTTCTGTTTGTTATTAACCCATTCCTCGTGACCTCCAGGCCTCCTGGTCACAGCCATTTCCTTCCTAACAGACCTGATGTTACTTTCAAGTCCCAAGAGTGCAGCAAGTTCACAGCGACTAGGAGGAAATCCACACCGCCAACACCCCAGGAAACCTTTTCTCGGAGCAGCGTAAACAACGCTGCAAACACAACGGTCCAGACAGAGGTTGCAAACCTGTTTGCACATAAACACGGAGGTAAGAAGCCCAAGAGCTCGCCCATCATGTGGGTGCTCCTGAAGCACCTTCCATTCCACCACACTGCCCCGTGGGCTTGACTTTGAGGGTAGCACAGAGCTGGTTCATCCCCAAATGTCAGCTAATCCTCAAAGCAGGAAAATAACTATCAGCAAACCCAGTTCCTGCGTTGAGAAGGGCTCAAATAGCCGTAGGAAGCCGGACGCTTGTTAAATTGGCCCTATCTCCAGGAAAACATTAGGAAGCAGGGGAGCGGAGTCCACCCAATGCTGCTGTGAGCATTTAGATCCACCAGGCCCATCGCAGTTACATTGCTCCCTAGGTTTTCACCAAACACTGTCAAAGCAGATGCTTGGACTCACTGACCTCACGGCTGCACTCGCCGAGTACTGCAGGAAATGTTCCTCTCCCTGGCCCTAAACATATTCTGGAAGCAGCTGAGCTGGACTGATCCAGACCCAAATATCCCATGTCCTGAAGGAAAGTCTAATCAAGTGGCTTTCACCTCTACTACCCCAAGTGAGACAAGTCAGAGGTATCAGAACCTCTGTACCGTCCCTAACGATACGGTAGAAGGCGGGATAAAGTTTGGCACTGCATCTCATGAAGGCAAAGTCCAGAGGACAGAGCCTCTCCTCGGCCGCAGGCAGCACAAGGTCAAGGAAGAGAGTGTAGCTCAGAGCCCACCAGTTCCTGGAAGACAATGTCAACCCCAAACTGCAACCCACCCTTAAGACCAAAGCTAGCACCAGGATCTGAACTTCCCTCAGAAACGGTCCTGAATAACACGCTCATAAATACTGTAACATCCTACTCCCGTTTATAGACACACGTCTCACACAGTTTCAGCCCCAAGGTTAGGAGGTTTCAGTAACAGATGGGAAAATCAACACGAATTGTATCTCTGGTTGTTTAACCACGAGCTGCAAAACACTTTTATTGCCTAGCCCGCGAGCTCACGGGCTTGGTTTTATTTTTCATGTTTATGGATTTATACAGCCACAGTCCAGCTTCCTCCCTGGCCTCTGGCTGCACAGGACACGTACAACGTGCTGCTTGCTGACGAGAAATCTCACGGCTCCTCCTGGAGTCGCGCTGAAGGCAACGCACCGCAAAAGCAACAAGCGGACGGCTAAGACACTGCAGCAGCCAGGACACCCGAGGGCACGAGAATCTCTTCCCAAGAGGGTTCTGTCGAGCAGGGCCAATGCAGAAAATGATTGAGTTAAAAATGCATATAGGCATTATTACCAGCTTTCATTTTAAAACCAAACAAGTGCAGAGACCTTCTCAGGCAAGAGTTAGGTTTCTTCTTCACGTAGGCTTGCAAAGAGAAGTCTTTTACCCTTGCAATGTTTTTTATTTTGCTCATTGTCACTCTGTTTGGCTTGGCACAGCAAGGCCTCAAAATCCTGTCTCCACCTAGGCCCAAGGCTTGCTAAAGCCCAGCTCTGCCAAGCTTTGCCAAAACCCAGGGCTGGGGTTTTTTGACAGTTCTCCCCTGTGATGTGACTTTTTCAGCCTTTTGAGGACAACTTGCCCATGCTGCAGAGTTGCCTGATGGGCGCCCCATCGCCCCGATTCCATGAACTGCCAGCACCTGCAGAAAGCCCAGCAGGAGCCCTCCAGTACGAGCGCTTCCCCTCCAAGCGCCCCTCCAATTTGCCTGGCACTAACCATGAGCATTGGACCTCAAATGCCTCCAACCAGCACGACTGCCTCTACAGGCTTCCTCTGCACATCTGCTCTCCCTGCCCTGCCGGGACCTGCCGCGCTGGGTCCTGCCCCGCCGGGACCTGCCGCGCTGGGTCCTGCCCCTCCACAGACAAGGCACCTGCCAAGTGCGGTGCTCCAGCTTGTTCCCGGGTCTTCCATCAGCTCCTGCTCTCCAGCTGGCGCACAGGGAGCTGCCACTGCTTTCCCAGGAACAGTCCTTCCTTTTCATCTCTGCAAGACCAGTGCTTGGCCCGTTAACCAGCACTGCCTGGTGAGGGTCGAGGGCTCTCATGGAGCAGGTCAAATTAAAGGGGACAGTGGGAGCCAAGGGTTAACGTTGCCAGCTCAAGCCCTTCTGTGTATTTCACGGTAAGCAGAGAAGCGCAAAGCAGAAGCTTGGTGCTTTCTGCTGTCACGAGCATGTCAAAAAGCAAACAGGATGCTGCATGGGATCAGACAAGCATCTGCAAAGATGTTCTCTGCAGGGAGGGGCCTGCAGAGCATCTATAGGGACAAGCCACTAAGAGCAGGGCATAAGCACTTAAACACCAAGATCCCGCTGCAACCACTCAAAGGCTGTTGAAAGCCAGAGCAGAGGATGAACAAATTCAAGTTGCAAAGCAGCATCTGGGCACACCACAGTGCATGTTTTAATTCTAAAAGGAGAGCGTGAGAGAGCTCCTACTGCACAAAAACAGTACAGGCAAAGTCAAGGCATTTATTTTCCTCAAAGATATCTGATCCAGTGGTAACATTTTGCTCAGAGCTCCCTTTCAACCATACAAGAATTCAACTGGCAAACATCTTAGAGCAGTGACAACAGATACCTCTTGCGGGATGGCTTTGAGGAAGTAAATAAGCCGGCTTCTGCTCAAAGCAGAGATGACGAGTTTGACTTCTACTCAAGAGCTTTCAAGACTGCCAAAAGCTCCTGCCAACTCCAGACGTTCATGCGCGGGCCAGGCGGGCTGGGTAGCAGCCTCAGGCTGACCCCTCAGCACCGGCTGCCAGCGATGGCCCAGCCCTGGTGTGGAGGGCCCTCGGGCAGCGCCCAGGGAAGGCAGAGGCCGGGGCCCCTCAGGGAGGCACCTGGTTGTGCAAAGGGCCACTCGTGTTTAGCAGCCCGAGGCCGTTCCAGCAGGGGTTGGATTTAGAGCCCCCGCGTTGTTTCTCCCCTCCCTCAGCCCCTGGTCATGGCTCAGCGGCAGCTTGGCTCCCTTCGCATGGGCAGGTGGCTCAGGGCTCCCCCAGGGCCAAGCCAAAAATTATGGGGACGTCCCTTTCCAGCAGCAACCCTCCATCGCAGAGAGTAGAACAAAGCCGGCTCGAGGCTGGAGCCGCAGCGAGCACCACCGGCCCCCAGTTGCAGCTGCATACTTTCAAAAGGTCGGCTTTTATTAACAGAAAAAAAAATATGTTGATAAAAGACGGGACAGAGACTGGAGAAGCACAGGGGAAGGAACCAACGGAGGGACACATCCTCTTGCTGACAGCGGTTGGAAAGGAGTGTTATTGCATAGTTGTTGGTAAAAGGAGACACCAAGTGGTGAACATAAAGTGGCAGTGTTCTCAATCCTAGGGCCAGGATTGAAGCCTGAGCTGGGTGCAAGAGTAGGGAGAGGGGCAGGGGACAGAATATGCATTCACGTAAACATCTTGGGGACAGGCACCTCCATTAAGACATCCTCAACAATGTCAGACACTGCTGATTAAGGAAGAGGTCAGCTGTGCAATATCTAAGGGGATCAGGGTTTGACTGGAAGTGCAGTAAAGCCAGGACAATACCTTAGGACTCAGCCTTTGCCATTCCAGTTACCAGCCAGAGGAGAAACCCTTAGGCAGCTCTCTAAAGAAAACAAACAAACAAACAAAAAAAACAAACAAACAAACAAAAAGAAGAACAAGGCATATATCTAAGGAGGACAAGAATACAACCCTTGACTCCTGCCTCTTCCTTCAGATTCTCCTAGCAAGCAAGTCACAGAGTGAAATTAAATACATTCACAAAAGAGTAACCAAAATAAGCTTCTTCCCAATCAGAAACTGAGTCCAGTTTAAAGCAGATCTGCTCTTTGGGCGATTTGTTTGCTTGTTCGTTTTCCTTCTTTCACCACAATGTCCTCAGCTGGCTGATACTGATAACTAAGAGCTGAGGTCAGTTACACAGGGTCAGTTACAAAGTTGTCTTACAATTTGGTACATGCTTCTCTTTTTTCTTCTCTCTCTTCCGAGGTGGTTATTGAAGGACTAAGTGGCTAACCAGGAATACGCTGCCCCTGAGTTACAATTGTATTTTTCTGCCACCACCTGAATATGCTGCATGCAAAAATCATCCTTCTCCTTCAAAGCTTCTGAAGACACAGAACTAAGTACTTGTTTTTCCCTCCCCACATTAGTTACAAGAATTCAAATAAAATAAAAAGGAAGAGATAACTCTGTAGCATTTTGCTTTTACTCCTTCATGGAATTTTTCCAATGCAACTTCACAAAAGCAATGTAAATAAAGTCCTTTTTCTTCTAAAGAGAAGATTAATTTCCACAGATTATGTAGTGCAATTGGTTATCCTGTAGAAAAAAAAAATATATATATCTTCTTCAGCTCCACAGAAAGGAATGTCAAAAACAGTTTCAAGGTCTCTGTAAAAATAGGAAAGAACATCCAGGATCTTTATTATAAAGTTTCTTCTGTGCAGAACACACAATACCTACTAGTCTGCTTTTAATTGAACAGTATAGAATCTGGGTCCTGGTTAGCCAGCTGTGCAATATGCTTTAATACATCCTTTTTGGTAATGATCCCAAGTAACTTCCTAAAAAACAAACATAAAAACAAAACATTATTAGTGCATCAGCTCCCAGAATTTGAATTTCTAAAACTGCATTTTAAGTCCTGATGGTCTCAGCAGCTTTTATTTTTATTGGGTTTTATCACAGCCATACTAAGATACATTAATGCAGTGGACTAATTAAACAAATCTTCTGCTGGAAGCTGTTGGTTAACAATGATATTTCTTGCAAGAAGCAGAATAGTTCAACTAGCCCAAGCACATCACTAACATGTCTGGTAACAGAGAGAACAATTCCTTTCATAGCATGACACTTCACTGAACAGATTTAAATCACTTCTATCATTAGTTTTAATTCTTTGTCCTCTTTCCTACCTCAGCACAGAACTTTCAAAGTGACACCAAAGTGAATTCAAATCATTACACAATGTGCACAACCAAATGTGAGATGGAAGAGGTCATGAGCCCTTTCTATCTGCGTTAGGGATGTCATAGCCATCCCCGTATGGATCTGCATTACCATTTCACTAGCTTTACACTACTTTCATTACTGCCTCTAACAGAAGCAGCTCAGGGCCTCCACAGTCGCTTGCTTACAGTTGCTCTGATCGGTACTCAGTACTCTGCATGTTGGAGACGTTCACTTCTTTGAAGGACAGTGGGTCCTGACTTGGATTTAACTAATTGCTCATTATCCCATGAGATCCCAGGTGCATGGCCTGCCAGCAGCATTCTCACCCGTTGTGAGTGACCAGGCACTGGCGCAATCCCAGCTTGCGGAATATATCCACAACAATTTCCATGGGCGTTTGGTCTGTCACTGTGAAGGGACTGAGGTCCAGGATGCTCCTGAGTTTGAGCATGGACGGGGAGCTCGGCGGCAGTGGAGGAGAGTGATCAGTGAAATAAATAATTGAAGTGCTCACAATCCCATCCTGCTTCTTCCGGGCATTTTCTGGAAAATGGAAATATTTGATTAAATATAACCTCGCCTTTCCTTTTCTGACTAGAACGCATGCTTTTCTCTCTCTGACCATGCTGGCATGACCTTAACAAAGGTTCACTGCTTCATTTCACTCGTGGTTTCATAAAACATGTCCCTAATGACCCAAGTACAGGTGAGCTGTTTCCATCCTATCTTTTAATAACTGTATCATTACCTCAAGGACTCTAAGTACTTGCCACTACTCAGATATTTACACTGGGGCATTACAGCTCTCCTCCTAGGCAAGCAATTTAGAGGCCAGCTGTCTCATAGCTTTGATTTGATATTTACATCACTAGACTTATTAGGAAGAGGCTTACTCAGTGTCCAAGAAAAATAAAGCAAGCCAGAAAACAAAAAAAACACATGCTAAAAACTCTCACAGCAGGCTACCAAAACGTAAATCCCATTCCATAATCCATAACAATGCCTTACTGTGCTTATCTTGGGAAAAAGGTTCCTCTCAAGGGGCCCCTGGAGATGCACAATACCACAAAAGCAAGAAACCATAGGCGTACTGTGAAGCAGCCCGATGGAAGGAAATGCCCACGATTACAATACAGCAGTTTGCTTTCGCTGTATTTGATGCCATATCATCAAAAACATTTAGTCCAATATTTATCAAGAGAACTCAACAGCAGTATCACAGAATGGCTGAGGTTGGAAGGGACCTCTAGAGATCTTCTAGTCCAGCCCCCCTGCTCAAGCAGGGACACCTAGACAATACCTGCATGCTCCAGAAGACTGTATTGCCTGTGTCCTAAAACTATCCCTGAAAACCTACCTTAAAACAGAGAGGGAACAGCCAGATCTGATTCATGGCTGCAGACAACTTAATTACTCAGGCTACTCTGGTACTGCCATGGAATGAAGCTAGCTCAGGAGCAGAAGTTCATGTTGATCCTACAGAAAGTTCTCAAACTTGAATTGAGATAGTGCATTAAACCGTGTGCTGGAGAACACCCCACAGACTTCATATGTATGTTTAATATCTTGAGATTGGGTTGTTCAGCAATCACATATCTGCTTTTTTCCCCCCTGCAAGGTAACTGCCACCCTCATCTCACCTGCTCTTTTGCACCAGTGTTCATGTGGTCCCCAGGAGAGCTGGAACAGAGAACAGATCTGCAGGGAGCTAACCCTCATGAGGAGAAATGCCGTTTTAGGTGTGTCAGTTCTCCTGTCCAGCTCACCACGGGGCTTACATGAACCCTGCTCGGTGACTGCACAAGGTAGCGCTGACCAAGGTAAGCTCTCCAGAGCTTAGTGTAGATGCTTGAGCCCAAGCTCCTGCTGCATACAATCAACAAGGACTAAACAGGCAGGGTGCGTGAGGCTCAGTGCCCATAATTATGACCAATCCCTATCTTCTGAAATGAAGATAGGCACAATTTTTAAAGGACTAAAATGCCCTTCAACCCTAACACACCCAAATGTTTCCAGACTCATCAACAAAACAAGTATCGCCTTACATAAGCCAGCAAGGGCCACCATGACCAGAACCAGTACTTGAGCTCCTGATATTGGGAAGCTTAGTTCTCGCTAAGTTCTTGAGTTGGCAAGAAGTCTTGTGCTTCACATTGGTGCATTAAGGTTTATGAATTCAGCAGAGCTGCACTAACTGCATTAAGCAAGCTGCGCTGTCCTTTGCTCTCAATGCTTGCAAGCCCCACACTGCTTGGAAACAGGGAAGCTGACTTCAGTAAGAATACTCACCATCACTGCGGGGTGTTTGAATTGGTAAGTTACAGCCAATGCCATTTAAGGCCTCTAAATATACTGCTCAACTACAAAATATCTTGCCTATCTTCACTTACCGATTGAAATGATGAGATCTCTCCTGAGGACAAACCCAACAAGCCTTTGGGACTCTCGTGACACCACCACTGGATAGCCACTGTATGTTGTTTCATTGATTATGGCCTCAACATCTTCTACTGTCATGCTGCCCTGAGTGATGACAGTCAGAGGAGGATCATTTCTCCGTGGCCTCATTACATCCATTGCAAGTGTCTTGTGTGAGAACTCCTCCTTGGCTTCCAAGAAGGGATAGCCGTTGAGACGAATGTGGGCATCGTAAATGCCCTCCCGCCCAATGGCATCTGCCACCCACTTGCTGGTCATGGCTGCTGCCATCAGAGGGACTATGTACTCCAGTCCTCCAGTGAGCTCAAACATGATGACCACCAGTGAAACAGTCATTCGGGTCACCCCACCTACAAAGAAGACACAGGAAGATAGAGCACATTTGTAAAGGATTCGTAAGGATTTCCAGCCAGCAGTTCTTGACATTTGCTAGAGCTGTCCTCTGCCAAACCACTAGGAGAAACTCTTGGATTAGAAAATGGTTGTCCTACTGAACTCCTGCTTAGGAAACAGGCACTACATTCAGCAGTAGAAACCAAACACGAACAGAACATGGTATTAAAACCAACTGTCCTTTATAGTATATTATGTCATGCACTGGCTTCAGAGTCCCTCTTGCTGCATTTTTTTTTTTAAATGAATCCTTCTCAGAATTAAACATCCTTCAAAGACTACATGAATTTCAGTTGGGACACCCCAGCACCACATGTCCTTTGAAAGCGTATCTTCTGATCCACAAACCATGTGCTATGTCCATTCAAAACTTCCTATTTAACATCATATAATGGCAATGCCAATCTGCTAGAAAGGCTATCCTGTTACTTAATATGAGAGAAAATTAACTCCAAAATTAGCTTCAAAAAGAGATTGGTCATCCTTTAAAAGGGTCTCTACAAACACACTCCATAAACAGATTCATGAGCTTCAACTGCTCCTTAAATGAAAATTTCCCCTAATAGAGATTAATATGCTATTCTGTGAAGGAAAGGATTGGGAACTGCAATGAAAGTCAAGTTCAGTCATTCAATTTCTCAACAGGAACTCCTGCCAAACAGGAGTAGTGTTACCACACAAAAAGAAAAGAAATCAAACCCTGCATTGAACAGCGCTTGAAAGAAGATTAATGGGTAGAACAAGTAGTAAAAAGCCTTGAAAACCTACAGGAAAAACCTAAAGTCCCTTGCTGGGTTCTTTAGTTTGATCTGCGGATTCAGCAGATTCCCCACTGAAACCCATCACAACCCGGGATAGGTTTATGCTGGCAAAAGGAGGCAGAAAGTCAAGAAATACATTACGAAGTCTCCTGTTCTTGACATGAAGTCAGTTATTCCAGACTGCAAGAACAGCAGTATCAGTGTCTTTTCTACACTTCCTTACCCCAGCCAACCAGGTCCAAAGCTAGCACCTTGGATTTCAAAGTGCACTGGGCTTACCTAGACATGCTGCAGCCCCAACCATTGCATAGAGGCCAGGAGTGATACAGTCAGCCCCTTGGCTGCACCAGCCGCTGAAGATGACCCAGTCATGGTGGTAAAATGCCAGCTGCTCCATTCCTACTCCTAGCAACCTGCCTGCAATAGCACCAACTGCCATACTGGGGATGAAGAGACCTGAAGGCACCTATAAAAAAAGAAAACCAAAACAAAACAGTAGCCACATCAGTAAATACGACATTCTGCAGGAAGACAGCATTAAAAGCTCAAAACATGACCGTATTAGAGGTTACACTAAAGTTAAAACTAGTAAGATCACCTTGCTTCAACATCTCTTCCCTTCCTGCACTAAAAAGCTGGTGGCAGAGTAGCACCTCCTGTCCTTGAGCCGACAAAGCAAAGCACTGGGCATGCCACTGTCCTTAGTGAAACAAGCCACACTCTAACACCTCTGCAACAGAATTCTGTGAACTGAATTCACTTGCTTCTGAGCAGCTGACACAGACAGACAGACCAGGGTAGTGCACAAGTGTTTTTTTTTTTTTTTTTTTTTTTTTTTAAATAGGTTATCTACTATGAAAGTACACCAAAGCCTCCCCTGCACACCACCAGCACTTCCCCTTTCTTTCCAACAATATTACTTGTTGACAGCATGCATAGTATTTTCCAGCTGTGCTGGTTTCACCTACTGAATGTGGAATAATCCTTCTCCCCTGTCTGCAATTCAAATTCCAACTTGTACTTCAGAAAATCGTCTGTGAACCCTGGTCATACCAGCTTAATACTTTTTTCATCTGAGAGCCAAACTCAGGGTAAGAGGCTCCAGTGCCCTCAGAGCAACCATGCTCTATTATCCCCCCAAAGTAGACTTTTCTCCCTTTTTGGCAAAGTTTGGGGAGAAAAACACGCCTATTATGGAACAACTAAAGCTGCTCTACAGGCAATTCTCACCTTCATGCCGAAGGTGAAGATCGTGATGAAGACTTTCATTATAAGGGCCAAAGCCAGCTGCCACATGGCTGTGTAAACTCCCGGGCCAGCAGCTCGGTCTGGGAGGTCATCCCCTTTGGTGCTGTTGAAATCATTCACATACTCGCAGAGCTTGGAAGAGTCCAAAATCCCACAGTCATTGAAGAGCTCAGAGATGAGCTCGCTGGTGCTCATTCGGGTGTATTCGTTGGGGAAGGCCAGAATGGCTGTGATTGCAGTCACTACGAACACCTCCAGCACTGGGTATTTGCCCAGCTTGGTCGTCTTGCGCCGCCTGCACCAGGCAATGTTGCTGCGAATGAAGAAAGCTCCCCAAAGCCCACCAAATATCCCCAAGAGGATGAATGGGATAAGCTCCAGCAGGTGCCACGGCATGTGAAACTCCACGTAGAAGAGAACCAGGCGGCTGTTCCCAAAGGGGTTGATGGAGCGCAGGGTAAATGCGGCTACCAGAGCAGCAAAGAAAGAGCGCCACAGTGTCTTAAGAGGAAAGTAATAACTGACCTATAAAGAAAGGAAAAAGCACATTCAGTCACTTCAGCTCTTGTCACTGCAATGATTGTTGCCCCATCACAAAACCACCACTGTGCAAACTATGAACAATATAGATCAGTGCTTATCGGCTACGCACTCTCCTTTTTAGGCAGGTCCTCAGACTTCATTTTGAACTTTGTGCTTCATAGCTTGCCCCAACTGTATACTTTCAATGCAAAAAATGCCTTTAATGACCCCTGCAGCGGAGGTGCCTTACCCACGTAACACAAGGTTTTGCACATTAGCTATGGGCTGCATCCAGAGAACTATTTGCCTGGCATGTTCTGCAAAGCACCAGAGTGCCGAAGAGCAGTGCTTGCTGTAACAGCTACTACAAGTCGAGCAAACTATTGATCAGTTGAACAAAACTGTCCTATTCCTTCTCTTCTCCTTTTATCCTGAAGCGAGCAGCAATGACCTATTTTGTATCTGGGGCAAAAGAAATAGGATTACAAGTTTTTTTGGAAGAAAATGGGCTTAATAAGCAAGATAAAAGCTTATTTTGAAGTACACTGGGGACAGAGCTGTAACAGAGACAAGACACACAGACAACGTAACAGCCTGTGAAGGTGAGCCGTCAATGCTGAAGAGGACAGGCAGAGTGGAGGAAAACAGATTTATTGCCAAACTACAGATTTACATGCTCTGAAATAAGTTCTCCAGGATTCCCATGAGTTAACTGAAGCCCCAGCCAGCTTTTAGGTTGCTCTAGGTTGCCCTATAAATCTATCAAGCAGCATTGAACTGCCTCTCCCTTCCATACCCAAGTCGTGATGAGTGGGCTGTATTTCTAAACCAGCCAGATCACTTCTTGCAATAAAACAGCTTGCCAAGAGCTAATACAAAATGCTCATGTTACCTCTTCCAGGCTAAAAAGCACTCCTCCGATCGGCGCACCAAAAGCTACGGACACACCGGCAGCGGCAGCTGCTGACAAAACCTAAAAGAGAAACCCAAGTCATTCCTGGTTTGCCAGCAGATAGCTTGGCCAATTTCATACTCTGCATCGTGCAATATTTGTTCTGCAGTGACTTGTTATGCGGAAAAAGCCTTAAAACATTGTGAGGAAACATGGAGCTTCACATGAGATGTCAGCTTTGGTCTTGCACTGCATCCATCATGACTGAAGCGTGTCCTCACAAGCAAAGGTCTTCAGTCTGTTCATATGGCCAAGGCCAAGTCCCGCAGACACTCATAAGAGTTTAGGGAAACGTAGGGCAAGCACTAACAAGCCTTGCAGAACTGGACAAGTCATCACAAATGAACGCTTCCATTACAAACCAGGTACCTGCACCAGGGTCACCAAGCCCACCAGTTTCCCATCCCACAACGTCAACAGTTGAAAGGCATCGCAGTCTTATTTTACCTCTCTGCGCTTGGCTTCGTTTTTCCTGTACTTGGTGAAGAGATGACACAAGATGTTCCCACAGCAGCAGGCAACATGCACCAGGGGGCCCTCTTTTCCCAGGCTCAGGCCAGAGGACACAGCCAGCACTAGAGTGATGGTTTTGATGATCAGTGTCCACTTGCCCAGGTAGCCTCTAATGATGAAACCACTTAAGATAGTTTTGATCTGGAAGTCAAGCACATAAAGCTCTACAGGCTTTCATTCAAGCCCTGGTCACTGGGCTCTCATGTTACTATGTATCCCCAATCCCAATCCCTAGCTTCAGCCTTCTCCCACAGCTTTCCTTAATGAACTTTTGCCCTATGCACTTCTCTTGTACCTCCTAATTGCTAATATATATATATATTTTTTTAAAGGGCATACATTAAACCAGCGCACATCTCTAGAGTACAAGAAAGCGTTATTCCACACACACACACACACGCACAAGTAACAACAAGGAGACAACTTCTGCATGTCTATCAGTCCCAATATCAACTAATCACAAGTAACCTTTGAAGGTTATGTTCTATGAAGGGTGGCTGCTATGTGGTGGATCCCTACTCCAAATTAAAGAAACACTTTTGCTCAATCTCACTCACCTCTGGAATTCCTGAGCCGCAGGCATAAGGAGCAAAACCCTTCACGAGTAACACAGCAAGAAGGGAGAACAACAAGGCCCAGATAACATACATGAAGTAGTTGAGAATATATGCAAACGCCCCCTAGAAAGCAGAGAAAGTGCCCCAATTCAGATAGATATTTTCAACGAAGATTGCATCAAACCTGTGCAATGAAGGAAGTGCCATGAACACAGAAATAGCAGGGAATTTCAAAAGCAGCCAAAACCACAAGCAGCTGTGGCTTCAAGGACAAGGTAGGTTTGTTGCGTCAGGGGGTATAAACTAATCAGATTTCCAGACAGCATTATGTAAAATGGTACATAAAGTATATCAATATTGTCCTGGTTGAGCAAGCTTTCCACTGGACAGCATTGCCAGAAGCACAGGACTTTAGCTAGTTTTGCATTGCTCTAAGGATGTTCAGGGGCAAAATACCCTCCAAGCAGGAAGTCTCAAACCCAGGAGCAAACCAATGCTTTCTAAATGCATCAAGCTTTTGCCTCCTCACAAAGAATCACACAAAAGGAACTTGTTTGAGCTTATCGACACCCTTGGAAGATCTCAGCAACAGATGTCAAATCACTGAGAAATTTAAGAGTTTGCACTTATGGCATATGTACAGAGATCACTACTAAGAGACAATGCAGCGCAGGGGAAACAAGTAGGTTCAGCAGCAAAACTAGGCACACCTCACCTCCCCATAGCCAAGAATAAGCTGTGACCAGCTCTTCCACTCTGGACACTTGTCTCTGTCTGTAAACGTTGTGTTAGATTTCCAACAGCAGTGCTCATGGTTAAACCAGAAGCCTGCCAGACAAACTCCTTCTTTCAGATCTGTCATCCAGTGGGCAGAGATGTCTATCAGACCAGCCAAGGAACCTGTGACAGGGGTAAGAACAGAAAAGAAGGTTAAAAATAAATAACCATGCAGGTACATATCTGAACACCACAGCTGGCTCAAAACATTTTTGATTCACCTACCAACAGCAGTTGGGCTATTTTTGCCTACAATTTGCTTTTATCCTTTATAGAAATAGAGGGAAGGCTTATGCCAGCATATATGGAGGAAAAAACAAAAAAACAAAAAAAACCCCCACGCCTAATAGTATTTCAAAGACTGACCCTCACAAATTCCATTAAAACCCACCATAAGTCCCTAGAATAACCTTCCCCATCACACTGCAAGGTCACTTATTAAAAACAACGTGGCAAATAAACTGAGAAGCAGAAAGAGATTTGCACATGTCAGAGATATATGGCCAGACTACGTTACTGTCTGTCTCCAGCACAAAAGCACTAATCCACCAGATGAAATGACGTCTCATGAAAATGAGACGGTGATGAGAATAACACTGAATTTTGAGAAACATTTCCAACCCCCCAAAAAAAGAAACAAAACAAAAAAAAAACAAACAAAACAAAAAAAACCAAAACAGCATACACAGGGAAGTCCTGACTGTGCCAAGTGAAATAAAGCAGAGAGTAAGAAAAGGAGTTCAGATTTTTAAAAAAGGAACTTCAAGTGAAGTCACAATCCCCCCCACAGAAAACACGGTGTTCAGCTGCACTCTACTAAAATGCAAAGTCAACACAATAGAGTTCAGGGTTGGTGCTGCCTCAGCTGCAGAAGCAAGAGGCAGTGCAGAACTCCAGAGGTAACACTTAACACGCAGCGAATCTCCTGGTTAATGGAAAACTGCCTTGAAGCTTTTCCTCTGTAAATATTAACAGAAGACTTAATTTCATCCCTCCTGATGAATGTTTAGTTGCTCTCCTTCAAGACTATCTGCAGCTCACTGATTGACTTATGCAGTGCTAGGTCCAAAGTTTGCTTCTGAAGTTACTTAGGTCTTCGTTGGCCTCTATAAGAAGCTTCCAAGAGAGCGGGGAAATTCAAAGGCTTCCCAAGACCTTTCACACCAAAGTTTAATTAGAGAAGAGAAAAATAATAATAATAATAATAATAAAAAAAAAAACCACAACCTTGCTAACCAGGGCTTGGCATCAGCCTTTCCAGGGGCAATGAAAGCATCCTGTAAGAACACTGACTGCATGACATCTCCCTCTGACCCAGCATTTGTTCAAGCTGTGACTTGGCTATATTTGATTTTTTTGATTTCAGAGCTCTGTAACCAACAGCAGACCCAAAACTCTACACAGGACAAAAAAATTAATCCTGCACAAATGGCAAAGCAGTACCAGAGACTCAAAATATCAGTGGAGGTGCTCAACCAGCCTATGTTTCTGGGACAAAAATCTCCTACTCTGATGATAGAAGTCTGAGTTAGGAATCAATCCTGATGTTGGAAAGCAGAGTTAGAACACGTTTTTTAATTTTTACTCTTACCTGCTAACAACCCTATGAAGAGCATCAACAGCCAGCCAGAAAAAGCATCGCTCACACTGTGTATCAGGGCCCATGTTGACTCTTTACTTCTGCTGGTAATCTAGAAAACAAAAACAAACAAAACCAACCAAACAAAATACCACGACCACAACCATTGCTTTGATAGCTGTTATTGCAAGTGGAGCACTGAAAAGGACAAGCACAAGGGCATATCAAGGACACTTCCATTTTTCCTAGCCAGAAACCTAATAATTACTGCTAACAACTCTTGATGGCATGAGCAGATGAGAACGTTCAAGAAACCCTCAGAGCACTTCAGCCCCAGCAAGTTAGCAGCGCCATATACATGTGTGTTGATACCACAGCAATCGTGAAAGCATCTCACGCTTTCCAGCTACTCCCTCAAGAGCTCTGTTGCACACCAGGCATTGCTTCGACCTGAAAAGATTCTGCCAAGCACCTTATGCCTTACAGTGCCTTCCTCAGCTACAACTGAAAGGTCTAGCAGAGGCAAGACCACTGTGACTGCAAAATGACCTGCTGGGCCTAGGAGCACTTTGGGCTGCGGGCACTCCAAGCCAGGACTCCAACCTGCTGGGGACATGTCCTGGCAGAGATGTTCTTCAGAGTCTCTGGCTCATGTTTGCCCATTCCATATGAATGTTTGAAGCCTGTCAGCCTCATTGCTCTTGACAACCACATGAAAGGATGAGAGAATGGATGTTGTGGGCCTTGATAAGCCAGGCCTGCTTGGAAACCTTCCAGTACATGCTTATTATTCCCAGATAAAAGACACATTAACAAAAAAACAAAAACAAAACAAAAAAAAACAGCCCACAAACCAACAAATACCCACTAAACTAGGAACAAATACGGCAAGGATCCTTTCTGCCTGAATGAATTATTTTAATCACCATCTTCCTCTAGATTTCATCTTTCAACAGGCACACAGTTCATGTCTGTAATTGCTATTAAATGAGGGCATTTGGTGGGGGGTGTGGGGAGATGTGGAGTGGAGGAGAATAGCTAGAATCACCTCCTTTATTTCTTTTTATTAACTCATACCTGGCATGTCTCTGGGGGTGGGGAGGGGGCAAGAGAGGATGGTCAAGGGTAAGAAAACTTTAGGATTTGTTCCCATCATCCACAGAGCAGAACAATTTACTAGGGAGGGAGAACAATTTACTTTGTTGGGGCCAGCCCTCTTTAAAATCTTTATCAGTGACCTGTATGAGGGGATTGAGTGCCCTCAGCAAATTCGCAGAAGACACCAAGCTGGGAGGAAGGGTTGATCTGCTTGAAGGTAGGAAGGCTCTGCAGAGAGATCTGGACAGGCTGGACTGATGGGCTGAGACCAACTCTATGAGGCTCAGCAAGGCCAAGGGCCGGCTCCCGCACTGCAGTCACTACAAGCCCAC
>VZSV01000176.1:1582585-1598879 GCA_013398735.1 Nothocercus julius | reverse complement strand
GCTATTCAACATTTAAGTAGCCTGGGAAAGTGGTGCCAAAGCTTGCTGATAGAAACTTGTGCTGGGTACCAACATCTCTTAAATTTTCATTGAAGGACCTCATACCAACTGGACTACATGAGCAGAGAAAAGAACAGAAAAATCAACAGAAAAATCAAGGCATTCAGGAAGCAAAGAGAACTGTCAGAAATGACCTGCTCTAAGCCAGCATGTCGAACTTAAAAACCTGAGTGTCTGTGGATACATCTTTGCAAGTAACTGCTCAATGCTCAAAAACAGGCAACATGGAAATAGTTTGTTCTTGATCCCTTCCATCAAGATGCATAAAACATTTTCCTGCGTACAAACACACCTTGAGAATCACATGTATGGAGGAAAGAAGCCTGTGGCTTCTGATATGTAAGTGCCACCTACCAGCTGAGCACAGCTGCCGAGGTGCAAACAACAAAGTCAAATCACAGCTAAGATTCACTTGCCACATGGCATGAGAAACACTATCACTGTTGTAAAAATAGCATAAGGGGAAGGAAAAAAAAAAAAAAAAAAAAAAAAAAAAAAAAAGATGTTTGTTTCTCAAACACAGTTTTACAGCCTGTAAAAGCAAGGAACATCTCATCTGCTTCCTTTTATTGCTCAAATAAATGCTGAAGTCCAAAACAGAGAAGATAAAGAGTGATAGAAACTGCCACTTAAACCAAGTTGCTTTGCAAAATTACTCATGTTCAATACTGTGCTATTGAACTGTATTGTAACTGATGCCTATTTTAAAACATCTTAACTAAAACAAGCCTGAAACACTCGGGCTGTAACTTAAACCAGGCTCTTTCAAAACCCAAGTCTTTAAGATGTAGGCGCGTTAACAAAAATACTTCTGTTTGGAACAAAGCCTCATCTTCAGCATAGCTTCCAGGTGGAGATATCTCCCAATACAAGCACTCTTTGCTCCAGGCAGCATGCAAGGCTGACCATTTCCATCTGTGATCTAGCCCAGGGAGAAAATCCTGCTGCTCCTTAGCCGGCGGCTCTTAAGGCAAGTATGAAAGAATGAGCTGCAAAATGCCATCTCAATATGAAAATCTATCAGGTAACATGTGATGCTTCTTCCTCAAGCCACTGGACTGCATCTGGAGCTTGCAGCCTCTCATTTTGAGGTTGATGGAGCATTGGAACAGGTTGCCCAGATGCCCAGAAAGGTTGTGGAGTCTCCATCCATGGAGATATTCAAGCACCATCTGGACACAATCCTGGACAATGTGCCCTGGAGGATCCTGCTTGAGCAGAGGGTGGGATTAGATGATCTTCAGAGGTTCCTTCCAACCTCAAACATTGTGGGAACTCGAACTGCCAGAACTAATTTGCAGAAGGAGAGTTTCTGAGATCCTGACTATGTTGGAAAAGAAGGTAAAAAACAGTTTGACTGTGACTTCAAACAGCACCATCAACAAAAACTCCAGGCAGCACATTAAAAACACTGTCTGCAAACAGCAGTTCACAGGAGTCTCCACCACAACTATTAAGCTCCACCGAAGGATACGGCCAACATTGCATCTGCTGAAGATAGATTATACATCTAGAGCCCAAATACTTATCACCACTCTGAAACAAGCGTTTCCCAATTTCAACAGAATTTATAAAGAGAACTGAAACAAACACTTAGGCAGGCAACTATTTCCCCACTTACAATTCCTCTTTTCCTTCTGTGTCAGAAAGCCCCACGATTTAAGCACTCAGAGTGCCTCTTTTACCCATATGAGCTCAGCTCATTCTAGAAGGAGGGAAAAAAAATTGGAAATTGTGTTTATTTGTTTCTCTCAGTGGTCAAGTTTTCTGAAGTCCAAAGGACGAGCTAAAAAGCTTATGGGATTCAGTAGCTAAGTTGGTCATCTCTTGAAACGCCAACACCACTTTTATTCCAAGTCACGCATTTTGGCGGGCAGAGTATCTCAGCTCCAAAGACTATTATGCTATAGTTAGCTATGTTAGTCTTTCACTCTATGCAGAAGCCACAGAGATTTGTAAAGAAAGCATTAACATAAAATTCTCCTGAAATCTATTATGAAGAAGAGAAGAAAACTGAGAAGCACAAGTATTACCTCCCATCTCTTGGTCAAGTGGAGGGTCATCATCTGTCATGGAGAAGTCCAGAGATGTTCCTGCTATTTCTACCATATCTTCATCACTAGTGCTGCTTTGGTAACTTCCTCGACGATAACCTTTCTGATCCATGGCTAGAGCACCCAAACCTGGAGTAAAAGGAAATATTTTAGAGCACAAGAACAGAGATTCATCTTCTAGGCTGAGTGGACTAATAACGACTCCCAAATGAGTTCTCACAATGCATTTCATATTGCCACATGCCAGAAACAAAATGCAAGGTCAGAAGATACATATAAACTTGCTTGCAAAGCCAGACACCTACCAGTATTAGGACATCCATGTTTTTAAAAAGAGAACAGGTTTAAGTATTTTTTTTATGCCCATGCCAAGACACAGAAAGGGGGCTGCATGCACGCATCCTTTACTAAGCTGGAAATGAGCAAGGTGTCCTCAGCCCTTGGCTTGCAGACATGAACTATTCACTGTCTGAAGGGTTCGTGCCTCCTAAAGCAGTGCAGCCCAGAACCTGTATGACCCAGGTTTTGCAAGATTTCATCTCCTGCCCTTCTTGCTAGCAGAATCACAAACCTCCTGCAATGATACCCTGCTGGACTGAAAATAGCTGTGCTTGAAATAGGCCTAAAATGGATTTTGAATCAAAGTCACCCGCCTTACAAAAAAGGTTTAATCAAGGCAATAAGCACGGTACGCAAAAAAAGCTCCCAAATAGACAGGCAATACTGCAGGTGTCCACATCTAGCGTGTCCTGTGCCATGTTATTTGCCACTATTTTCAGAACCTCCTTTCCTCCAAATGCAAGCGCTAACACAGACATCAGCACGATCCTTTTGCAAATCATCCTACAAAGTTCAAGGTCTGATTACAACATGAGTCTCCAGATATATTCCCGAACACAGAAACGGCCCCAATTCCCCACGTAATATTCTCCTCTATAGGAAAACAACTATATTTCTAAATTCCTGGTCCAAACGGCCTGTCAAGGTATGACACTTTTCTTTCCCTGCGTTCTCAACAGGTTCGCAAACCGCTTTTCTGCCTATTTTACCTTCTACACCAGGTTCGTATGTATTGTTGGACTGTCATGAAAAACTCTTAACAGAAGCACAGATGCCGATATGGCCATGTCGCCCTCTCCACACACATCCAAACAAGCAGTAACAATTCAAATTGGGAAAATTTGGCTCTCAGGCTCAAGCTTAGCAAAGCTTGCTCAAGCAGCCCCAAAATGGGCTTCTTTTCATCTTGATGAGAGGCCTTTTCTCCCCTCTCTTGCAAGTCCAACATTATTTTCCAAGAGAATTACAAAGGAACTAGATAGGCAGTTCAGCCTTATTTCAGGAAGGGAAGGCGAAAGGGGTGGGGGGTTAAAGGAGAGGACAGGGGGGAGGAAAAAAAAAAAAAAAAAAGCCAGCATTTGCAAGCAGTGTGAATCACGGTCTGCTGAAAGCACTTCCTACTACAAGAAGAAAACCTCACACTATGCAAAAAAATCTTGGCATCGTCCAGCGAAGTTACACACCGAGCTCTTTACTGAGAATTACTCTTTGGAACACAATGTTGCTCAACTTTTAAATTCTCTTTACTCATTAAACTCCTGCAGGACAGCAAGGCCGATCTGAACTCTGCATGCACAAGACTAGGAAGAGAAGCATTAAAACATATCGATCCTCAAGTGCAGCGCGCGATTCCTCAGCCAGCGCCCGTTTCATCTCCAGCGTAACGCAGATTGAGATGTTTTCCCGTGTGATTGTGTGCATATATATGCGGGGTGGGTAGAAGCGTTCTGTACTCATATATTCTCTTTGCATTACCGATATAAATTCACAACCTCGTTGGGGTCAGCTCCTTGCTAGGCAGCAAGGGGCATAGCAAGCGGCAGAGCAACCCCACGCACGCTGTTAGACAAGCAAAGTGGAAACAGACCAGTTCCTGCTCCCACCCTCACCAAGTCTGAGTTCCTTCTTATTTACCAATACTTAAAAATAATAGTAATCTTATTAAAAAAGCACATACCACATCTTCAAGTCCCAACACGTACCAGGGAGCATCTAGCACGTCGGCAGCGGAAAAAGGACATGGAAGCAAGTTGCCAAATTATTATTTTCCTCCAGAAATCCTGAGGTTGTCATTAGAGATCTAAGCCTAAGTCCTGTTCATAGATCAACCCTCCCTCTGTGGGGCAACATCTCTTCAAGCGAAAACCCCGCGCACTAAAACCACGGCCATGTCCTCACATTTGGCTGCCGCGTTCGTTCCGGGCCGAGCGCGGCCCCCGGGCCAGCGCGGCTCCCCGTGGCCGTACGTACCGCGGGGTGCCTGCCGGAGCCACCGCTGGAGCGGGGCGGCCGCCATCCTCCCCGCGCCGGCCTCTTCCTGCTCGCTCGGAGCGCCTCTTTTTGCCATCTCAGCCAAGCAGAGGGAAGTGATGGGGTAAAACCTGAAGTGCTCGGTCCCACGATGCCTGGAAGTGACTCAGAGGACAGCGCTAGCAGCCAGGAAGCCCTGGGCACCCCGACGCCGCGCCGAGCGAGCCAGCCTGCTCCGGGGTGCCATCCCCACACATGCGCCATCCCTCCAGCCACGTTAAGTCCACCTCTTCCCATCAGGTAGGAAGCTCTGGCTCCACCACTGTTACACAGCTCTAACGCCAGGAGCGCAAACGTGGCTTTAGAAAAGCGGAGTACTCCCGATCAGGCGCTTTCCGGAGTCGCTCTTCCCAGGCCAGGAGGAGGGGAAGGAGCAGGCTCCCCACCTAGCGGCTGCTTTAACTCGAAAGCCCAAAGGCCAGAGCAGAAAACTCCCCAAATGCTTCTAGCGCCCAAGTTGGGTTTACATAGATTTACTGCCCCACACAGTTATCTTAAAATCTTAATTTCAGAGCAAAGCAGCTTCCCCCGGACACAAAAAATTTTGATGTACTGGCAGACTGTGAAAGTTGCTTTGGACCTCCCCTCTTACCACAGACCCCAAAACACATAACCTGGGCAATCCCTGGTCTTTAAATGATGAGGAGCAAGGGAATCGGGGCAATGGGGGAGACCCACAAAGTCTCTGGAGGAGATAAACTATTGATTAGTCCCCCAAAGAGATCTGAGGCTGTGGGACATTGGGCCCTGCAGTCACCCAGACACTGAAACAGCCTTTTGGCATCCGGTGGAGCAGGGATGAGAAGCCCATGGCTGCTCTGATTAATGAGAAGCGGAACGAAGCCAAACGCCTGGTTTTGGCGCCAGCAGCGAGGCTGAGGGCATCCCCCAGTCAAGCCCAGCTTCTGCTCTGGGCACCCACCAGGACGGTTGTCACAGCCCTTGCCCAGCTTCGAAGCGCAGAGATCCTGAGCGCAACAAGCCCTCTCTGCTTTGCAATTTGGGGTGGTAGAAGCCGCATCCCTTGAGACTCAAAACACATTTGAGATCAGACACCAGCGCTACCCCTGAAAGAAGTACCTTGCAGTTTTTAAGCAAAGAGGCCACGCTATTTTGCAAAAGCATTCCTTCCTCCACTTTTTCACGCTGTCCAAAGCAACAAAAATTGATTTTCCTCTACGTATAGATGAAACCAGACCAGTGGATGAGCTGAAAATTCAGAGGATTTTATCCAAGTAGTGTTTTAGTTTTCTTTGGGTGCAGTAGGTGACATACGAAGCTCTTCAGAGAGAAAATGCTCTCTCAATACATTAAAAGTTGATGTTAGTAATGATTTATTTTCACAAACAAAGCATAAACCACCTTGTAGAAGGGTGTAATAACTCAAAGATTATCCAAAACACACCCCTTTTTGTTACTGTATATTAAAACATTTATTTGCATATATCCACTTCTCACTCACTCACTGTCACCAATAAGGTACATGGAGCAAAAGCTTGCTGGGTTTAGGCTGGATTTTGTTTATATCTTTGCTTTCTCAAGAGAAAAAACAACTCCTGGAGACCTCTTCTGGTGGTTTCCATAAAATCAAGGTGAAACTGCTCACCACCTACAACACAAGAAGCTTTAAGAGCTCTCAAATATTCAGGTTTTAGGCCTGAAGAGATCACTACTGCTTCTAGAAGATCAAACAAAATGTGTCTTGCAATGACATGACCTCATTATTCAGATGACCATCAAGAAAATCCAAGAAGCCTCCAGAGCAGCTCCATGGCAGTTGCTACAGGAATACCCTAATCCGCACTGCAGACACTGATCTGGTATACTGTAAGAAAATTTATTTGCCACTATTTTTCTTTTCCACAACTATACCTGGAAAGCACTACCTCAAATAAAGGTGCTGTGCAACTTTGCCATCATTTCTTTTTTTTTTTTAAGAGAAGCTTTGACAGTCTTCAGACACAAGCACCATATGTGCAGCTCCTAATCTCCATGCATGAACATATTTAACCAAAGAAAATCAAGCAGGAATGCAGTCTTCAAATGCTCCAAGGGGAATAAAAAAGGCAACGGGCAGAGTAGGATGGGAACACAGATGTTGATGTGGCAACACCCGGCTTTCAGATGGGAGGAGAAAGAAGAAGGATGAACGCAAAGGGTCCAGGCTTGCCATACTCATATACAAGGAGCTGGGATCCCCTCGCTCCTACCCTTTGCTTTCATTACAGCTCTGGGGAAGATATCACCAATTCTCTGAAGACTGCCTTTTGGAACTTATCAGCAAAAAGGCATGGAAAAAAACAGTGCAGATGGGGCAGGCAGTTTTGACTAGGAGCCAAGAACTGTACGACTATATTCCCCGCCTCATGAAACAACTTTGCGGCTTTAGCTAAACCGTAGCAGCTGCTCCAGTGTCTCCATCCACAAAAAGGAGCAAACGCTTATTTCCTTTCTGCCAGGAAGAAGTTGCTTTTGTGAACATCAATCAGGGCATCCATACTAACCCTGGGGCTACTCTCCACAGAAGCAATTCATCAAAGCCAGTGGGGAAAGGGCAGTGCTTTGTGTCTCACCCATTCCAAAAATGCATAGAGCACTTTGGACCTTACCTGGGGTGAGCAGCTACGCTTGCATCAAAACAGGGCACTGATGGAGGCAAGTCCCAGCTTGGCAGTGTGATACACAGGTTTTCAGGAAAGCAAAGACAAGTCTTCACACTTAATTCAAAGCTGATGTTAGCTGTGCCAAAGTGATTTGCTAGAAGAAACACTGCTGAGCACAAACTCAGATCGGCTGTTACCTGCTGCGTCAAACTGGCTTATCCAGGAAACCCTGTTTCTCCCTCCTTCCTGAACAGGCTCGAGTTCTTTGGAATATTATTTGTGCCAGCTATAGTTTCAGGGGATTACGTTAATGCCAAGGCACGTTTAATAGAGAACATGACTATATTTAAAGCCTTAATGGAATTGCCAACAAGTTGCTAAATTATCTCTGGTAAACCAGGTTGTGCATTAGCCAGTTGCAGATTCCCATTAAAAAAATCTGTAAGACAGTACAATGCAGTGGCTGGTGAGTTCCTGCATTGCTCTGCAAGCTTCCCCGCACACAGAAAAGAGAGGGGACACAGCAAGGGCTGTGCAAGCACCCAGCTTCAGCCACCAACCTGTCTTTGGTGCTCAAGCTCCCCACAGGACCAGCAGGAATAACCCCGCCTGAGCCTCCTACCTTCGGGGGTTTCCTCCGTTATCTGAAGTTGGAAGTCACCTGGGGGCAATGAGGGAACAGAGGCAGCCCCACAACCACCTGCATATTGAAAGCACGTTTCCAACGCACAGCACCTCCGCATCACCATCCTCTGCCTCCGCAAAGCTGGGAAACACCTCCTGAATAACTCCTGATGGGCACCCCCAGTACTCGGCACGTTTCCATTTTAACATTTTCACTGATGTTTGTCATGATTTTTTTTCCCCACAATTAACTACCACTGTAAGTTGGGCTCATATATGCTATGATCATCAGAGGTGCCAGTGAATTGGAACAACAGGGTGCGAGACAGGAAAGGAGAGAAGAGTTCGATGCACTGGAGATGCACAGCAGGGCCAGCTTCCCCCCACCTCTACACGTGCCTGAGGAAGAGCAGCAGGAGATAAACACCGCTAAAACACCCCTCCCATTTCACTCAGAACAGCCCTGCTTCTCTTCTGAGCGGTTTTGATTTTTTTCCCCTTATCTTTACCAAGGGTATCCAAACACAAGTGCTTAAAGACGGTTATTTCAAGATACAGACTCCACTTTCTGTTCCCAAAGACACATGTTCCCTGTTTTTCCTCCTGGACAGCTCTGCTTCCAATCCACGGAAACACAACTCCATCCCTATCCACTTGGCCTCCTGGGCAGGAAGTGATTCAGGAGAGAGGAACCGCAGCAAAGCAAGGCTGGGCCCTGTGCACTTGCCGTTCACATTTCCAGGAGTCATTATAATCTGTTCCTGCCTTGTGACGCTAATCATGGACTTCTGACAGCTTTTGGGTCCAGGTTCACTTCCTGTTTAGTCATTCTCTATATAATAAGGTTTGTGTCTTTTTCAATCTACTTGCACAGCATTACCCTTACTGCCAGCTTTGCTTGAAGGTGGCTTATCTTCCTCATCCTCATTACAGGAAAGCCATATAAGAACATCCACAGACTTCAACACAGACAAGGAATCTTCAGGAACTGTATCAGAAAATGGACCCTCCAACAGAATCCTGTTTTTCTTGGCTATCTCATCAAAAAGACTGAAGTCATCACACAGACACGGATGCAAATCAAAGCACCCCGTACTTCTCATTGGCACAGCTATCCTATACGTTGCTGTATACTTACCAGCATAACTACCAGACATCAGGAGAGCAGTCTGCAGCCCGCTGCGTATGCCAAGAGCTCACTGCCCTCGCTACCTGTGGCATCTGCTGCAAGCGGTGTTGCATTTTACCAAGCTGTGGCCTAAAACGCTGTTCATATTCCAAGTCACACACCAGTTGAGGGATTAAGTTTCAGCTTCCAACTCCAAACAAAGATTTTCTGCTTTCCACCAGAGAGAACAAGCTTCATCGAGGCATTTCCAGATGCATGGGAACTCCTGGTGCCCAAAGTAGAGCTTCTCTTTCCCGTGCAATAACTAAGAACACCTCTTACTTCTGCTGAATGAAGACAGATGCTGGACCTTCAAGACCATCTCCGTCTCAAGAGCAAATCAAACATATTTAAAGTTTCCCCACCAAGATGAGGCATCTGACAGACCAATGCTAGATCACATTGCACAGCTCTAATAATGGCCGCCTGCAGAAACAAGGCCAAAAGAGGAAGGAAGAGAGAAAGTTAGAGGATTTTCATGCTTGAGCACAGCTTCCAGCTCTCCAATGAGTGAAAGGTGCGTTTCCCTCATCTAAAATTACAAGCGTACCTGAGAAGTCCTTTTGTAGGTACTAATCATCTTTACAACGCTTTCAGCATGTGAGTTTCTGAGTGTAAATGCAAAAGTGAGTTAAATCAGCCCTAAACCACAACTTCCTGAAGCTTCAGCGTTACCACAGAGGCCTGAGCAGGAAACTAAGTATGCGGCTTATGCGTCACTATCCAACGTTATGCTGTGTTTTCAAACTCTCTCCCGTGATACGCTCAAACCTACAGACTTCGTTCCCCAGAGAGACTTCCTAAAGCTTCAGATGGACACCCCTAAAGGGAAATCACCGCATTACTCCAGACACAGCAGACCTGCATATTAATTAAAACACTTTAAAGCATCTACAAGCCAGCTGCAGGCCCACCAATTCTTCAAGAGCATACAGCAGATCTCCTTGAATTCACCCAGCTGAAAGGAACTGGCCAACACCAGGCAGCCCAGCCAGATAAACTGCGCTACACCCAGGTGCGAGGAGACAAGCGGCTGCTCCTAGGTGCATATTCCTGCCCGTCACCAAGTCGATCAGTCGGCTGTGGCGCAGACCCTGTAACCCTCCACCGACTGATCACAGCAGCGAGTCAAAGCTCGGGCCCTGGCGCCTTCTCTCTCCAGTTACCTCCAGCTCTTGACACTCCTCTGCACTGAAACCTGGGGAAGCACCCTGAGATCAAACTAAACGCAAGGATCCCGTGAAAAAGGATTAGTCTGGCAAGAGGATAAACCCTTTCCCTTACTTGCAAAATACACCCCTGCCCCTTAAAAACAGAAGGGCTTCCCAAAACCAACTAGGACACATGGCAGCTACAGACCAGCCACACCACCAATACTTCAAAATAATATTAAGTAGAGCTTTGCACTTATATCCAGGTACTAAGCACCCACGGTTTCACACCAAAGGAACTACAATTTGCCAGGCAGCAGTATTTTTAAGTAATTATCCTTTATATATTGCCATACATGACACAAATAGGAAATTAATATATTAAAGATTCTGTTAATTTTCCACTTCACAGCTAAGACTACCACAACCACAGAAGGAATATTTTGTTAGCATCTATTTCTACTTTTCAGGTTAAACACATACCTCCCCACAGTCACACAGCATTCGGACCAGAAACACTATTACAGATGATCTTTCCTTTTGGATTACACAACATAGAACGAACTAATAATCCTATTATTTCTTGCATTTGTTACACTTAGTTCTTTTACTGGAACTAAAAAAGGGCAAGATTTTGGCAGTAAGGTGCTGAAGTCGTCAAGATCCAATAGAGTTTAGGCCCAAAAGCCTGTCAGACAGGAAAATTCAAAAGCACTAATGAAATATCTCTTTTCATAAGCACTGCCTTATTTTTTTGGAGGGGGGAAAGGGCCATTTTGACTACAACTGCAAGACTTCTACAGATATTTCTGATTACACTTTATAGCCCAGTTTGGTTTTGCATTTACAAAATTTCATACAGAATACAGATATTTCATATCTTTGTTAACTACAAGTACTCTATCTCTTCCAGCAAAATATCTTATCCTTTTTTATATCATGCTTCACAACAAGTCCTCAAGCTGCTTAGAGTGGTCTCGGGCAAGACATTTAGTTTGGAGATGCTGCAATTTGCTTCTTGCTTGGCAACACTGAAAACACCTGCATTTGTTTTTGAAATACAGGCTAAAACAGGCTTAAGAAGGGATTTTCAGAGGCACAAGGAGAACTAAAAACACCCAGCTTTCACAAAACTTCCAGTGGGAACAGGATGCTTAATCTTCCTTTGTAATTGTAAGGCGGTTACGGGAGGACAACCAGTGCTGGCAAGGCCTCCTGTACATGAGCTGAATATCCCAGGGAGGTGGTGGTTAATGATTCAAAGAGAAGCTGCCAAATTGCAGTGGAAATTAGACTGGCATGCCCTGAATGCTGGTAAGCAGCTGAGTGCCGAGTGTTGTGTGCAGGAGTTACCTTCCAAACACCTCCCTCTCCACAAAACCCTTTCAACCTTCCTAGGAGCAGCCCACAATGCAGCTGGTTTTATACAGCTCTGTCAAAGCAACAAATTTCATTCTGCGTGCAGACACTGCCTCAAACTGCCCGGCTACTCAATCCAAATGGCACAAACTCCTTTCTTGCGCAGTTACTTCATGTTTCAAGAAAACTGGAAGCTCCTGAAGGGAGGGTAGTGGGGATGGAAGAGATTAAGTAACCCATTGCAGTTTAATAGTTCTAAACTCGGTAAAGTGAACCAGGACAAGCTGGCACAGCAGCCAGAGAGCCAAGTGCTTAACTCCCTGACTGAAATGAAATGCATAAGCAGCTCTCAGGACTCACTGAATTAACAGAGATGCTGCAGTCCCTTACAAATCAAGTGTGTGTCTCGAATCAGTCATTCTCTACCCTCTGGCACCAGAAGGCAGCTGTCAGTAGCACGAGGAGTTGCAATAATTGCAATGCACAAACACTTTGTCGTGATCCAGAATTTCAGCTCACTCTTCATCTTTCCTCAGGGAAAAGTCTTTCTTCTAAAAAAATAAAGCAGCTGGCAAAAATAACCTTCCTTTCCACTTGATCTCCTGCAAATGTCTCAGGAGCTGCATGTGTAACAGCCTATCCCTTCCTAGAATTAGTTTAGCAATTGAAGGCTGTCTGGATCCGTAAGAGGTAGCACTGTCAACCCTACATGTCTTTCAGATTTCTCTTATAACATTTAACGGACATCTTCCATGCTGTTTTCTGTACAGTGTTTTCTGGAAATGCACATACATTTAATCAGGAACAATGAAGTTACTGTTACCCAGCAACTTAGGGATCACAAACACTTTTTCAACCCAGGAAGGATTTTTACTTTTATGGACGGCAGCTGTCAAAATTTTAAAGAATGGCAAAACACACTGACATTGTCCACAGCCTCTCTTCATTTAAACCTTTTTTTAAAGAATGGTATTGTAACAGGTGTTATTAAAAAATATCAAGGCAATTTTATATATGACAGGTCCATCTCACTACAGTACTTACACCTCTTGAAAACTTTCTCCTAAAAGCAAAACCCACAAAGAAATAAATGGACTATTAAGAGGAAAAGCAGGAACAGAAGTAAGGAATGAAAAAGCCCTGCAGAAAAACCACAGCCTCCGTGCAACCAGCTAAGTGTGTGGCCAGATATATTCATCTCCTAGAACAGCTTTACCCAGGGGTGCCTGAGGGGTCCCTCCTTCTTTGGGGACAGGGCTACTTCCATGGTCTGTTCTGTCCTGGAAAAGGATAGGAGATTTTGCCCTATGGAGCAGCCGCTTCTTCCTTTTTCAGACAACCACAGGGTGCTGCAAGAGCCACCCCTCAGCCAGAAACGCCAGCAGTTGCCAGGGCTCCTTGAGAGTCTCCCTGCAAGCACATGCCTCGCATCCTGCCCCACGAGACACCCAGCTACGCAGGAAAGCCCAGAGAAGAAAGAATACCCATTCACCCACCACAGCTTTGAACTGCAGCCAGCGCCATCTCAGCAAGCCCTGAAATAAAGGTATTTTCACGCCACTTCACAGCATCAAAGCATTTGTCTCAAATTGAAAACTCTACCCAAACTTCTGCAACTTAACAGTAACTGGCATATGACACTACAAAAGCCCAAGTCATGCACCGTAGGAATTCATCAAATTAACCATAAATACACACATCTCAGGTTACCTTAACTGAAGTGCTGTGTCTAGCCTGTATCACGCAGCAGGGCCCTGTGGAAGCTGCCTCATCTGCTCTGCCTTTGCGTGCTGTCCCAAACTACATTTAAGAGCAGGATGGTCTCCAGGGACTTCCATTCTCAAGAGGCTCATTCAGAAAACGATCTTCCAGAACCAGGGCTTGCAGGACTTCAGAAACAAGTGTGCATGAAGCCATGCTGCATAAGCAAAGAGGACGTTATTATTTCAGCAAGAATAACTGGAAGGCTGTTGCAAACCACCTAAGCATCCAAACACACAGACCCCATGTTGAATTCTGCACTTTGACGCTAAGACCTAAAACTTAAGACCTAGTACTTATGACTAAGAAACTAATATCCAAACTCCTGGTAAATTTATCCCCAAAACATACCACTGCTTGACTCCAGTAACCTCAAGCCACCCCTCATCCTGCGTGCACTAACTTCCAGTATTACCAGGATGTTGGTTCCATCACTTCCCTATCCGCATGCGCTGCACCATGCCCCTGTGGAGCAGGTGATTTGGGATACTCCGTCTAGGACAGAGGTGGTTGGTTCCTTCAAATATAATCAGGCAACAGCTTTGCTGGAAGGCATCAAGGGAGAGACAAACCAGCTGGATTAGTTTAAAACCAGATGGATTAGTTTAAAACCAGCCTGATGGCAACCTCTGCCACCGGAAACCTTTTCCTTGAGGACAGAGCGCAGCCTCCTGCCGAGCGCCCATCCACTTCCTCCTTGCTTCGATTTCACCCCTTCCAAGTCCTCCCAGGGCTTTGGAGCAAAGCTGCCCACGAACGTCAGGAAAGGAAAATGCTGGGTATATTGGGGTTTTGTTAGATTAGATGCATTAATTAGATCCCTATTAAAGAAAGTTAAAGACAGGGAAATCTTTGGGGCAGGTTTGTCGCCTTCTGTCAGGCACTCGATCCAGCCTGAGGCATGGCTGGGGCCTCCTTCCTTGCAACTCCAGCACCAAGGATGGCATAAGAAAATTAGAAAGTGTGAGAGAAGAGGGGGGAAAAAAATAGCAAGGGTTTTAGGGTTGGGGGAGTCTGGGAAAGGAAACAGGAGAAAACAGACCAAGAAACAGGTCTTGAGAGTCCAGGCAGTGGAAGAAAGCTCCTTAGACCAGAGGGAAGATGAGAACCACCACCACTATCCGGATGTGTCTTTGAAAATGGCCAGTCATGACTACTCCTACATTAAAAAAAGGTGTATGTACCACCCCACATTTACCATTCCTCCACTTGGGCTACACTGTAACAGCACAAACCTGCCCCTTCAGAGCTGCTGGCTGGCAGAGGGCTAAGGTCCCAGCCCAGCTCACCCACACAAACTCTGGTGTCAAGTCAAAGACTCCAAGCTCTTTAAATCACTCCTTGAAATCCGGCCTCTGACTGTGCCACCTGAACCGCCACTAACCTCCAAAGCACGCTCAGTGATTCAGACCATCAAACCAGTTGCTCACGAAGAGCAGCTATGTCTCCAGAAAGATATTCAATTTTCTAATTGCAGACCGTAACACAACCTGCACGTGACCAGCTTTTTGTGCTACCAGCACGTCCCAGGCCAAAGTGACGATATGCCGTTAACGTGACTGTTTCACTGCCAGAACACTTCCTGAAATATCCCTGTTGCAGCTAACTTATTTACTGACTGGCTTTTAACTAAAAATATGTAAAAAAAATATCAAAATAATATGAAAGCAGCCCTCCATCTTCCCCAAGCAACAGCAGAATTGGATGAAACCTCTGAATCACACAAGGAGTGCTGGAGAAAATTACTTGGTGAAAGAAAAAAACCTTGCCCCCGGCTTCAGGCAGTAGCTGATCACGCCAAGCTTTAAAATGTAATAGAGTTCACAGGATCTTGCCGTGGTAGCAGGAAGAATAAGTCCTGCTGTGAGAGGAGAGCTGGCAGTGGGGGGAAAAAAGCACGTCGGTGCAGCACAGCTTTCCAGTAACTGCCTACAAAACACAGCCAAGAACAGCCCCAAGGTCTGGTATTTTAGGGTCGTGGTGATTTTCTACCTTCTGCTTTCTGGTAGACTAAGATCATCCCTTACAAACTCCCAGAAAGCAAGTGAAGAATGTTTCTTACGCGGGTTTTCAAGTGTGTGCCATAGATGACGGACATGGAGGGGGCAGGTAAAGCACAACTCCATAGAAGTACATTAACAGCCAGGTGCTCTTTCAGCTGCATTTTGGTTTTTGAAGTTACCAGAGCTAGTGCTAGCAGCAACTCCACAATATCATGAGGAAGGAAGGGGTAAATATTTGCTGGAAAGTCCACATCACAGCAAGTTGCCTGATTCAAAGTTATTCCAGTGTTTCTGCTCTGAGCATCAGGATTTATCCACAGAAGAGGTCAAAAAAAGAGGGAACATTTACCACCAAATTGCTTCAATATCTCAGTTACTCCCTCCTTTGCTCCGACCCTTCTGGTGACTGTAAGCAGGAAAAGCAGCAGTGACCTGCACTGCAGGAAACACAGGGCACGAGGGCACAGGGCACGAGGCCTTCGTCACGAGGCAGTCGAGTATCAGCAGTAAACGTCGGCCTTAACATTCAGCATTCCTCCATGAAGATCCTTTAGAAACTGAAGTAGTGTTAAATTTCCTCAAGAGCATCACTGCACCTACAAAGGGGATTCAGAAATTTTCACCTTCCGTGTTTCCCTTCAAGTTTCTTCCTGCCTGTTTTTATGATTGCTCCCACTTCCTACACCTAATAGCAACACAGGGCAGCAAAGATCACAACATCGAAACACTACAGACCAGGGAGGACAGTTTCAACTGACATGAGCCCTAAACCTCCACTGGAAAGAGAGGGGCAAGGATCGTAACTTAAAAGACCTCGTATCTCAGTGCACTAACAGCCCCACTCCCAAACAACCATCGTAAAGGAGAGGAAGGAGGGAAGCATCCCTGATACTACCCCATTGCCAGCACAATTTGAAGTACAGAGCTTGGGCAGGAAAGAAAGATCTCCCCTGCATTTACGGCCTGCCTGGTTATTCAAAGAAAATCTAGCCACTTCAGAGCGCAGACGGACACGTGAGGTTACCCCAAACTACACTAGACTAATAGATTCCTCCTTCATTGTTGCTGAGAAGACCAACACTTTGAACAACGTGCACCTTCCGGAGCCCGCATTCGAGCAGTTTGACTTTCCAGTGGGGGG
>VZSV01000176.1:1562039-1579991 GCA_013398735.1 Nothocercus julius | reverse complement strand
TCCCCTATTGGCCCGCGCCACGCCCGCCCGCCCGCTGCCCGCCCTCTTGCCGGGCGGGCGTAGTGCGCAAGCGCACTGCGCGGCTCTGAAGCAGCGGCGAGGTCCGCTAGCGCCATCTTGGGTGTGGGCGCCGGGCTCCTAAAAGACAAGGCCGGCAGGGGGAGAAGCGGGGCGGGGAGGGCTCCCGGTGGGGCCAGCGCTGCCGTGAGGGGGCTGCCCCGGGCGCGGAGGCGAGGAGGAGGCGGCGGGCAGGCCCTGAGGCCACCTGCCCGCACACGAGACCCGGAGCTCCACTGCTCTTTCCATGTAGAAATTCTTCCAGATGTCCAACCTGAACCTCCCCTGGCGCAACCTGAGGCCATTTCCCCTTGTTCTGTCTGTAGTTATTCTGGAGAAGAGACCAACCCCTGCCTCCCTGCAACCTCCTTTCAGGTAGTGGTAGAGGGCGATAGGGTCTCCCCGGAGCCTCCTCCTCTCCACACTAAATAACCCCGGCGCTCTCGGCTGCTCCTCATGAGGTCTGTGCTCCAGCCCCTTCCCCAGCTTCGTTGCCCTCCTCTGGACGCGCTCCAGCACCTCAACGTCCTTCTTGTAGCGAGGGGCCCAAAACTGAACACAGTGTTCGACAGCCTCAGCAGCGCCGGCTACAGGGGGACGATCCCTTCCCTGCTCCTGCTGGCTGCGCTGTTGCTGATGCCAGCCCGGCGGCCCTTGGCCTCCTTGGCCACCTGGGCACTGCTGGCCTGTGTTGAGCCGGCTCTCGACCAGCACCCCCAGATCCTCTTCTGCCGCGCAGCTCCCCAGGCGCTCTGCCCCCAGCCTGTAGTGCTGCGTGGGCTTGTAGTGACTGCAGTGCGGGAGCCGGCCCTTGGCCTTGCTGAGCCTCATAGAGTTGGTCTCAGCCCGTCAGTCCAGCCTGTCCTGTTAGCTTGTACCTGCTCTGAAAGCCTCCCAGTGGCAGCAACGTCCCATCTCCCACGCTCTCTTTGCCTGATGTGTTGCACCTAGTTGTGGGGACACGGAGGAGATTCTTTCCTAAAGAACCCAAGGTAATGGCTTTCTGCAACAGCTGGAGAATATATCCTTAAAAATGGTGGGTAGTTTTCCATCCCACCTTCCATGTTCCCCCAGAAACGTCTCCTTACCACCCTCAACGCACAGCATTTTTAACACCCCGAAGCTCTTGGAGCAGCGGTTGGGGTTGGTTTACACATCGCCTACCCAGTACAAGCCGTTCCTGGCCAGGGTCTCTGGACTCTCATGCGATACAGACTCGTAACAGCCTCCCCTGATGCAGTGGAGCCATTCCTTGCTACCAGAGCCCCCATCCCAGCCCATTACCAACAACGCCAGTCTGGCCGCGACAGGCACCAGGATGGATTCTGGCAGCACTAGAGGGCAGCAATGGTGTGGGTATGAGCTGTCCAGCTCGGTGGGACTGTGAATGGCAGCAAGCACCTTACTTGAACTCCCAGTTATCCCCATTGGGAAGCTTGTAATTCTGGCTGGCTGCCCACTCCGGAAGTCACATCCTGTTGCATAACTCGCTTGGAGCATAGATGGTCAGAAAACGGCAGGTCACTGTCCCTGGATGCTGCTTTTCTTTTTCTTTCTTTCTTTTTTTTTTTTTTTAAGATGCTTCTTTCTTCCATAGAAACTGACTGAACACCCAGAAGATTTCTCCATTCTTGGAAAAGTGGCTGGTCTCTGCTGGGAGGTGTCGCAGAACGACACAAAGCTGTGACCAGGACGCAGCAGGGTGTCAGTGCTGGCAGTGGAGCACAAACCTGTCTCGCTCTCAGCATGGGGCTGAACCCTGCAGCAGACACCTCTGCAGGCCCTGCCGCTGTGGGGACCAGCAGTCAGGATCATTGTCCTGTCCCTGACTCAGAGATCCACTTTGCTGGGGAGTCTCTTTAATTTCCTCAGGGTGAGCCCAGCCGTGTCACAGGGCAGAGAGCAGATCCGTTACTGCATAGATGTGTCTGCTTCCCCAAAGGACACGTGCTCTGATGATCCCTCGAATACCTTAAAGCTCTGAATAGACAAAGCTCCCACCCAGTGCCCAAAGTGCTCTGATCCTGGGCTTCCCAAGTCACACCAGGAGGGGTAGCAATGAGATTGAATGTCATGGTAGGGCTGGCAATGTTTCCATTTCAGGCTCATAGGAGAAGACACACTCTGATTTTAGCATTTAGCAGCTACCTTAAAAGGTGACACCTACATTGCTCTGTGTCAGTTAATGTTCTTTCGAAGAGGAAGGCCCTGCCTCTGGATTTATCTGATCTTCTCTGTGATTGCACAGGTTGGCCAGGTTCCCCTGTAAGGCGGAAAGGCTGGGTAAGTAGTGTGAAACAAGCACCAGCTCCTCTGCCTCAGCCCCACGTCGCTGTCCCAGATGGAGGAAGCCGCACAGCATCCTGGCACTACCCACCTCATGCGTGGCATGACAGATGGATCAGTTCTTCCTGGGGTATTTGCGGAGCTGATGGGCGCTCTTGGCTGCCTGCTCCCCACTGCTTGCCTCCCTGGGAGCAGGAGCTGCTGGATTGGGCCTTCTTCCATCCTCACTCACACGCAGCAAGGCTGATGGAGATGTGCAGCAGGTCCGTCCCTATGGATGGCTTGGCTGGAGAGGGCAGCAGTACCTGTGCTCTGCCCAGAGCCCTAGCACAAGCAACAGTGAGAAGGTCTCCCCTGGCCTGGCTGCTGCTTTGGTCCCCTCCTCACTGAGTTACTGTCCCCAGGTCTGTGGACACCCCAGGTGCCTCACAGAGGAAATCCTTGCCATCAACATTCTTGAGAGCAGCCCCCGTGCTCCTCACGGGAACGATGGCCCTCATACATGGGGCTCTGCCCTCCTCCCGCCACCAAGTGCCCAAAGCAGGACTTCATTAAAAAAGTGAGCATGGAGCCACACAAGGCCTTTGCACTCTGAGTAACAGCATGGATCCTCTCCAGAATTCAAGGAGCTCATCCTGTACTGCAGCCCTAGCCTCTTCCCCTTGACAGACCAATGCGTGTTCAGCCATCTTGGCAATGTGCAGACTGCCCCTTCCCAAACCACTCAGTGGGGAGATACCTTGCACTCTTGGCCATGTCTCCCAGCACGTTGCCGGCTTCCCGCTTTAGAAAACCGCTGCCCATGGCTCAGCCGAACATCTCCAGCCATCTGTCAAGAGGCTCCTTGACATCCAGTCTGGGCAGCAGGTATCCTGAGGTAGGCAAAAATCTCCATTCGGTATGATTTCCTGGTGGGAAGAGAGTTTTCCATTAAAATAACATTAATTAACAATAATTACATTTAATTCATTAAAATCAACATTAATTAAATTTAATTCTTTCTCTTCTTTTTCTCTCCATCCTCCTCCTCCTCCTTCTACTTCTTATTCCTCTTTTTCTTTTTTTTTTCCTGTTTCTCCTGAAAACCAGTGGTTTCCCCAAATGCAGAATTTATTTTCTCATTTGTGTAGCTTGCAAAAAAGGCAACCAGAGACAAATGGGACAGGAAGAAACCTAGGCAGGAAATAGACTTCCTGCACAGCAACAATCACTGAGAGGAACAGGTATGTGGAACCAGGGAAGAGAGGAAGGAGAGGGGTCTGCTCCAGCATGCCCCTGTGCTGCTCATCGCAATGGAGACGAGGACTTCTGCACCGGCAGCACCGTGGGGGAATTGCAATAACAGAAATGCAGCCCTCCAGCCAGGAGATACATGATCACGTATGCAGAAGCCAGGGGAGGAGAAGGCAGACTCCTTCACCCTGTCTTCCTGTCCATTGTTTTCTATGTTGATTGACCAAGATCTTCACCGCAGGAAAAAAAAAAAAATCCCGACTGAATGTGAAAGTCGGATCTATCACGTGAGGGCGGTGACGGCCCCACAGTCTCCTGCTTCGTCCCCAGTGTGCTGGGAAGCTGCTTGCTTTAGGGAAATAGGAAACCCTGAAATAGCAGAAGCTGGAAACACATGGTTCACTGGGACAGAAAGGGAGGCGAGGAGCAGAGCTGGGAGCATCCAGCTGCCACCACCCCGCTGTGCCCGATTCACCCCACTTGCAGAGCACATCCAGAGAGGGGTGTCTGCGAAGGGCACAGCCGGTGCCTGCAGAAGGCACGGCCTGGCCCTGTTGTCTGCCGGAGAGCTCGGCTCCATGCCCCTGGGTGGGGTAAACAGAGGTGATCCTCAAAAAGTACACGAGCAGCTGCCTGTCCCCACAGGGAGTGTGGTGACCACGCAGAGAGAGGAGTCTGCACTCAAGGGCAAGCTAACTGTGCAGAGGGGGCTCATCTGCTGCCTTGTCCGCCTCGTATTTGTGTGCAGTGCCTATCAGCAGTTTGACCATCCGCAACTGCATAGCTGGAAGGCAAGAGAGTTCAAGAACACATCCCAGAAAAGCAAGTTTTACGACAAACTGTGAAGAGAATTGCACTTTAAAGTCTAAACAGGCCCTACAGTGACTAAAAAAAAGCAATAGAAGTAGGACACAAAAACTTGCTTCAGTAAGAAAAGCTGGTCCTTCTAGCCATAAAAACATAAAAGAGTGCAAGGAGAAAAGGTATTTCAAGTCCAATAGTCACTGTAGAGGCTGCTACACTCTGAGTGCAGAAAAATCTTAAGTGATTATGTTGAAAACCCCAGCCAGGAAGGCTTGGAGTATTTGCAGGCTTAGCGGCCTTCTTGAATGCCGGTGCTTGATGCCAGAGGAATGGTGACATGGTGCCGAACCCTCCTGGTATTAGTTTAATAAGTTTAATTACAGGATTAATGCCAGCTAAGCCATGAGGGAGCGCCAGCCAGGACCAACTCTGCATCTGTTCTCGCTCAGTCTTACCCCAAACTGGGCTGGCTATAACCCCTGCCAGCCAAAGGACTTTGCCTAGGATGGAAATCAAGGCTCCTGTCCTGTGCTTTAGGGCTGGTTGACATCTTTGGCTGGGATTGCAGGAGGACGGCCCTTAAAGAAGTAGAGGAAAGGTGAGAGGAGGAGGAGGAGGAGGAGGAGGAGGAGAAGGCCGGGAGGGACAGGATGACCTTTCCCTGCTGTCATCCCTTGCCCCAGACGTGCTCTGCCTTTGAACATAACTCCACCAGCCGAGAGCGATGCTGCGTTTGCCCGTCCCCAGGGACAGCAAGCAGCCAGCCTTTGTCCTAGCAGGGCCGAACAATCCAGGGAAATGACCCAGTGAGATGAAGAGACAGGATGCCGTGCTGGCCGCAGCCGCCTGCATTGTGTCTTTGGATACCTTGGTGATGAAGTCAGAGCCAGGCTGCTACGGAGGAGCACGGGATGGGGGCTGCAAGGGGAACAGCTGCCAGGAGAGAGAAGCACAAAATCCCCATGATTGGAGGCAGTCAGCTACCTTTCCCTCTGGATATGCTGGCTGAAACCTCAGCAAGGCCCTGGAGAAGCTCATCTTCTCTTGTTCAGGGATGCTTATATTCTATGGAGGAAACCCACCCACACCGCACTCTCAGTTCCAGCTTATCGGACGCTGTGGTGATCACCAGTCCTCTGGGTAACATGGGAAAGATCACTCCGTGGGGACTTGTTCAGGATCTGAGGAGCAGTTCCACCATGGCTGGGGAAGCCTCCCAACACTGCCCTGGAATCTAAGAGTGATGGTACAAGGTTCCATACAAGGCCATTCCATACAAACCTGGCCTGTCTTGGTAGCCCTTAGGATACCATGTTGTCTCCATGTACTGTTTGGAAGTTTACTGTTGGCCTTTCCAGCGCTCCTCTCAAGGCACTTGGAGGTGAGGAGAGTCCTTGGGGTTTCTTGCAGGCACTGGTGATGGAAATCAGGGCTGGGCATGTAAACCAGGAGCAAAATTTCAAGCTCTAGCTGATAGCAGTAATCTGCAGTCTGGACACCCCAGCATTACAGCAAATCCTCCACTGTTCACCATGTCAGTGAATTTGGGCACTCCAGGGGTTCACATGCCCTAAAGCATCCTCTCAAAGGAAGATGGTCCAGGAGAGACCCCTTGCCCATTGGGCAACATCTTGATGCGATCTGGTAGAATCTGGGGGTTCTTCTGTGAGCCCTAAAGGCTGCCCTGAGAGGTCACTGTGACATGCTCGGTCTGACTTTCTGAACACCCTGCGTATGGTGAAGACTTCCCTCCTCCTGCAGCTGCCCATTCCAGCTTTGCTAGCCTCATCCTTGCACAGCTCTTCCTCGCAGGGAGGCTGAACGCACCATGGCAGCTGAAGCCTCTGTTTTCTTTCTTGCCTTGCCCATGAAGGACTTGAAGCCACGTTCCTTTCTTTTCTGGCCTGATCTGAGAATGCTCATTCTGAACTGCAGCTTCCTCTGCAGATCTGCACTAACTAACCAGCCTCTGTCCTGTGAGCCTTTCTTACTGAATAGCTGGGAGTCCCCAGCACAGGGTGACTTGTGAAATCCCAGATCTTGTATGTCCCTGCTGAATCTCTCCATGGTTTCACATCCCTCCATGGTATCATTTTCACAGCAGGGCTGCTGAGATCTGCTGTCTCGATGGCAGAAGCTGTGGTTGAGGACTGCAAGGGGGTGATGGGACTAGAGTTTCCAGGCTACATCACCCCCTTTCAGTTCTGCAGAGGATGTCTCTTTCTGATGAATAGTTCCAACATATAGAAGCAGTCAAAGGCTGTTCCCATTTTCCTTGCCTAAGCACAGGTTTCCCCGGAGGAAACAAAGCAAAGCTCTACTAATCCACCTCACCCAGCACAGCAGGATATCTCCAGTCCATGGTTGGAAAAGACTGGGGCCCTTGTTTCAGGAGCTGAGGATAGTTGGATTCTTTACATCTGGACATGTCCACCCTCCATTCATTTCCCAGCAACATGTGTCCTGGAGTCTGGTTCTGATGGCATTGAAGAGGTGCTGAAAGACAGCTAAGGGAAGCAAGTCCATGTTTGGGGCATTGGGGATCTGCCTTCCCTGTTAAAACATCTAGAAGTCTGCAAACGGGCAGGAGGCAGCTGAGAGCTAGGAGCAGCAAGTACGAGCCTTGCCCTGCCAAGGCAAAGAAGTTGACAAGTCTGGTCCTGCCGGGCCTTGGCATCTCAGCAGAGACCACCAGGGAAAGGGTCGTATCAGGCAGGGATTCACACGTTGCTGATAACAACCAGATTCAGCCAGGGCAAGGTCATAGAGACAAGGCAGGCCCAAAGTTGGGCCAATAAGTCAGTCTATGGCTGTGGCTGAGCAAGAGACTGGCACTTCTACAGCACAGCTGAGGCAGGGGCTGATGACCCAGGGCTGAGCTGAGACAGTCTCCTGGGCCCATAGGCCAGATGAGTGTGGAAGGCCCAGGCGAGGCTACTCCAGGCCGTTGAAGGCTGCAAGTGCTCTGTGGATCCTGACATCGCGGTTTGCAGGCCAAAGAGCCTGGCAGGCTTGTCGCTCCGGCCCCAGGTCGGGGCAGGTGAGGCAGCGGCGGTGCGGAGCGGCCGAGCCTTTGGCGGTGGTGCTCTGAGCCACGAGGATACGGCCGGGGGACAGGAGGTAGCCTCAGGCTGCAGCCGCGGGGAGCCGCGGCGGTGGCACCGTGCCGCGGGGAGCGTTTGCTGCAGGCGGCCGTGCCAGCGGCTGCTCTGGCTCAGCGCACGTGTGGCGACGTCATTCCCAGCCCTCGTTCACGGATCACTGGTGTTGCTGCTGGTACCTCCTAGAGCTAAACGCACGGGTTTAAATCTCGGCATGTTCGAGAACTGAGCTGTTAGAGTGCAGCGGTGTGATGTGCCAGATAAAAACCCTTGTGAGGAGGAGGAAATGATGGGGATCTGGAGCTTGATTCATGTCACGATTAAAGGCCACAAAACTAGCGATCCTTTTCTCTCCCTCGGAGGAAGGGCACAGCAATATGTACTTGTCTGCTGCAGACCTGTTCAGCTCCAAAGGGGAACTCGGATCATAAAACCAGCACGGGGTAAACTGGGGTCTTGAGAGGTGAGGAATGATGAGCCGTTCTTTTGAAGGGGAAATGTGTGAAATACGAAGAGATCTGCTTCCTGCCCTCTTGCACCTCTCTAGCTCCAGTCAAAAAGCATGCTAGGAAATATGTTTTTAATTCAGGACCTAAAAGGACACATCTCCCCATCCCATAAGCAGGGGGGGATTCCCCCTAAGCCACACAAGAGGGCTTGTCAGAAAAGAAAGGAAACAACAGGCAGCATCCCCCAGGGCTAGGTTATCTCCTAAAAATAGTTACAGCATCTTGCATCATCTAGGCCAGCCAGAGTGTCTGGATGACCAGATATTTCCCCTGAACGGATATGGCTACTTTCCAAAACAGAGCGTGGCCCAGAAATCCCCAAGCCAGAAACCTGCGTGCAGCCCAGTGGCTGGGGAGATACCTCCGGACGGGAACGACTTCAGTGGAGAAAGGCAGAGCTGCTGAAAGGAGCACATCCCCCTCCGCCAGCCTCCGTGCACAGCCAGAAGGCCTGACCTCTGCGCGCTGCCGTCCTTCCTCCCCGCGGGCTGGAAAGGTGGCCCTGCTTCGGCTGCAGGGCTGCCGGGGAGGTCTGTGGATGCCCTGGCTGCTGCAGGGGAAGGAGGTCGCCCACCTCCAGCCAGCGTACGTGGGGCTACCGGCCACCTCCGCTCAGTCTCTCGCCCCTGTGCCCCAGCCCAGCTGTTCTCGTGTCCAGGACTCCGGCACCTCCGCTCCTCTGGGTCCTGGCCTTGCCGCCAGAGCTGGATGCCCTCAGCTCAACAGCAGAGTAGTGCCTGCTCTACTTGTAAGTAGACACTGCATTATCTCGGAAGGCTGGGCTTGCCGAAAAAAAACGGCACAGGTAGGAGGGCTGCGCGATCGCCTCAGTTCTGGTTAGCCACTTCCCGTCCCCCGGCAGAGGCTCCCCTTGCTTCTAAGGAAAGAGGCTGACGGTCGCCAGGCAGCAGCCGCACACGGCCGCGCGGCTGGAAGCGGCGCTGGCCGCGCTCGGGGCCCTGCACAGGCACCGCGCGCCCGCCCCGGGCTGGCTGCAGCCCGCAGCCCTGTCCTCTGCAAGCCGAGCGGCAGGACTGCAGCGGCCGGCGGGAAGGACTGGAGTGGAGACGGCACCCCCGGAGCCTTGAGAACGCCAGTTTGCTCTCTACCAGGCCGCCTGCCCCTCTTCACACCGTGTCACTGGCCTGGAGGGGAGAGATCTCTCCCCGCTTTTGGTCATCCTGGGACCAGGACATGGTGCCTTCAGTCCCATCTGGCTGGGCTGGCCACCCTCCTGTTCATGCCACAGCATCCAGCCTGCACGGCGTGCAAAGTGACACACACCAGGGTTGCTCTGAGCTCACCATGGGCTGCTCCAGCACCCTCTGCTCCTGGTGCCTCAGGCCTTGCAGAGCACGACGCCCTGTCCTGGTGGGCCCAGTGCAGCCCTGGGGACCCTTTGCAGAGCCCCACACGAAGTTCAGCTGAGCCTCACTGCTCCCAGGGCTCATTGGCCCCGGTCCAGTCTTCTCCGAGCTAGCCCAAGGGTAGAAGTGGTACATCTTAGGATGTGCTTGTTAGCACTGATTATTTTTGCAGCATCCCCACCGCAAACACGCGAAAGGACAGCTGACTCTAACTGCCCCTGTGAGCCGCAGCCCTTCTCTGCTCCGGTAAGTCACTCACTGGAAGGTGGCTGTAAGGCAGCAGCCCTCGCAGGCTGGGCAGTCCTTGGGTAAGCATATTCCTTTGGGCTGGCAGATGCCATCGTCCGCCCCGCCCCGCCCTGCCCTCCATCAATGCCTGCTCACCGTTTGTCACCCAAATGACTCCCAAAAAATGTCCCCAGGAAAGGCGCTCCCCTGTCATCCTGGCAGAGGAGCTGCGAGGGAGGCCATGCCTGTAGAGCTCAGAACATCTCAGGAGGGTCAGAACACTGAGCCCTTAGCAGCACGCGGGACGTGCCGTCCCCCCAAACACTGGCAGTGATACCTGTGAACATGCCCAAGGGTTAGGCCGGACCGCACACAATCACAAGTTTTCCTGGTACTGGCTCCGTGATACCCTCCATGTCCTGACAGAGGAGATAGGGGGTAGCAGACTCCTGGGGGCAGGCTGAGCGCTGCTCATCTTGCCGCAGTAGCTTCTAGACGTGGAATGGCTTGGAACGGGTGCAGAGGTCGAGCTGCACAGGAATTAATGGATGACTGTGGCTGGGTATTTCATGCTGTATTACCCCTTCTTGATGGCCTTCTGCACTGCTGGGCCAACACCACAAACAGGAGTCACCAACACCATACTGAGAATCACACGTGGCACCAGCGCTTGGGCTGCCCTTTGCTGCCCACAGCTCTTCCTTTCTTCTGCCCGGCCTTTCCTGAGCAGGCACCGCTGAGCATGTCACAGGCCCTGGAGGTGCCACAAACCCTGGGAAGGATCCCATAGTCCTTGGGACAGTTTGGCCTTGCAGCGTGGGCAATAGTGATGTGGTCCACACGTCTCAAAGGCCAACCCATAGAACCAAGTGCAAACCAAGGCCGTCTCCCAGTAGTGTGCACAACAAACAATCCCTCCCGCATGTCCCCTGGTCTGTTCTGCTGCTGCAGGGTTGTAGCAGCAGCAGCCCCATATTTGGGGGGTTGAATGTATTTATATATGTAGCTGCTTAGCAACATTTTCAGACATCTCGCTGGGACAGGATCTGGCAAATTGCCTCTGCGGAAGGCGAGCGCATGCGGTTCCTGCAACAGGAAGCGGCGGTTCCCGTGTTGCACATCACAGCAACTGAGAGCCCCGGCTGGCAGCCGGGCTGGAGGGGGCGCTTTAAAAACCACCTCCCCACGCAGGGTCGAACCTTAGCTTATGATGCCCACAGAGGGAAAGCAACAGTGGTGGAACAAATGTCAGACGCGGAGCGGAGTTAGACTGCAGAGGTGGAACTTTTGTGCAATGACTCACAGGGGAAAACGTCCCAAGTGATATTAGGGTCCCCATGTTCACCAGCCGCCCACTGCGCGCGGGACACGGACAGTCCCAGCCGCTCTCGTTGCCCTACCTCCTTTGATGTTAGGTGGCTCTTCCCACAGGGTGGGGTGCTCTGGCCCAGTCCCACCACTCAGCTGAGCATCATGGAACATCACTTCCACCCCCAGCCCACCGTCATCACCTCCATTTTTCAGCTGCTCTTTGAGGCACATCGGCACCCATATGTGCAACACAAGGAGAGTGATGACAAGAACTGCCTGTCACACACAGGGCTCATCTAGAACCATACAGAAATGCCAGCTGACCTCTACAGTCCTGCCGTTTCCAAGAACAGCACCTGGCCAGGAGGGCCAGGAGTAGAAAGGCACAATCTTATTCCAGCCTGGGCTGTCCGCCTTCCTGAGCACTCAAGGTTGCAGCATAAACATCCATTAGTATTCCTCCAGCTGACTTTGGGTCCCAGCTGGGCGCCAGGCTGGCAGATTAGATGACCAACATCCTCGAGGACAGCACATCTCATGAATGAAGCGGTGGGGGAGAGCCTGAAACGGACTCATTTCCCGCTCAGATGCTTGCAACACCAGTGCACACTGTACAGCTCCCCAAGGAGGTCACGGGCAAAGAAGGGGAGTGCCACCGCACAAGAGGCGAGCAGGATCTCTCCACGCGCTCCCCATGAATTCCTCCTGCTCATCACACGTTCAAGAGCTGTTTCTGTGAAGGGGAAGCTTCTTAAAGGTAAACTTCATGAGTACCCCTCATGACTGCCAAATCTTTCCAAGCCAGAGGGCTGCAAACCCATGCTCCCTGAGCTTTTGTTTCTAGTGTTGTTGCAAGTGTCAGCAACCAACAAAACATCCCCAGGGCATATCCTTCACCAAGTGAAGTCCCTAGAGCAACATCTGTGCACGGTATCTCCCACAGACACCGTAGCCTTTCCGTAACAAAACCATGTTAATCTGCCTGTATGGCAAAGGGTCTAGCTGGCCTTTTGTTTCTTTAGGTCAATAAAGAAATACTGCCTGCAATGCATTTTTAGGGTAAAGCAGATGGCTCTCAAGAAGAGAATCAGGCCTACACATGTTTCTTCCAAAACTGGGGGGCTCAGCCTGATGCACAGACAAGCCATGGTGTAAAACAGCCCAGTAGCCAAACTAGCTGACATAGCATCAGGCCTCCCAGCGCACACGCTCTAAGCCCTGAGATGCTGACAGCCACCCTGGGTGCCCTGCAGCGGTTCAGCCATGCCTGGGAGAAGGCCCTTGGGAGCACACCCCAGCATTACCCATACATATTGCCATTACAAAGGCATACACACCTGGAGCCTTCCTCAGACACTCCACTCTACCCTGAGGAAGAGGGCACTAGGTCCCTCCTTGGGAGCCACCAGCTGGACCTGTCCCCATTGGCATGACCAAGGAAGCAGGGGAATACCAAATGCACCAGAAGTGTTCCAGTGTTCACAGAATCCATGGGCATATTCCCCCCCCCCCGGAGTTGGGTGGAAGCACTCTTGGTCGCCTGAAGAAACAAGGGGCCTGTGTTTTGTCTCCCCTAGCAGTTGGTGAGGAAGACTGGGCTCGGCTCCAGGTAACATCCACCCAGGCCACCCCAAACCCTGGCTGGCTTCCCCATGCTGTCCCCAGGCCAGGACCCACACAAAGGGACACCTGAGCTTCTGCTATTGCCAGCTACTCACCCTATTCCCTCCCTGGAGCTCCTGATGAGCACTCCAGCAGCTCAGCTGTAGCCTCCCTCTCCCCTGCCTTCCCAGCAGCATCAGCACTGAGGGCTGACACTGGGCTCTGGTCCTTCCCTCTGCCACATTCCTTTTACACCCTCCTCTTCAGGTGGAAGAAGTCTGCGTAATGAAGTCTTCTAAAGCTCTTCCCTGAAAGATCTCACCCCTCCCTGTATGGCAGCCACCAGAGATGGTGCAGAACTCAGTCCTGCAGCCACCCTGTGCAACACAGGCATCCCTTCCCACTGCCCTCCTCCTCACACCAGCGCTGCTGCCGCCCCTGTGCCTGCCCCACAGCTCCAAGCAGTTCAGGAGAGGGAAGGGGAGCATGGGAACGAGCTAGACAAAACAGACAGACCAGTTCAGAGGCTTAAGCTTCTATTCATAAAATACACACTATCTATACACAGTGCAATGCCATTTTTACAGTATTTACAGCAACAGTGAGGGGGGAGCCACTTGGCATCCAGGAAAGGGCCTTATCTGAGGATATCCAGGCAGAACAAAGGTCCAGACAGACACCACCATTAGAATAGGCTCTTCTGAACCAGGGGGAGACACCAAGGCGCTAGTGAAGTGCTGCAAGCACTTCCTGGTTCTCCCTCAGGTATCAGAGGCAGGAACCTCTCAAGTCCACTGGGCCACAGCAGTTGACCAGCCCCCTTGCAGGGCAAAGCTTTGCACCCTCACCAAGAGCCATTCAGATCTCAGGGATGGCCAAGTCCTGCTCTACCCATGGAAGCAGAGGCTTACGTGAGCTTCAGCCGAGCCATGTGTACCATTCCCAGTGGTCACCCGCCAGCAAGCACCAGCAAAGCCCCTGGCAGTGCTGAGTACAGAGCTGCTCTGTGGCTGTAGAGCACCCTCAGCCTCCCATTGCTCCTGCTGGCAACCTACCAAGGTAGACACCAGGACCTAGAGGCCCTACTCCTGCTCCTTTGGGCTCTGGCATGCTGTCTGGGAGCTACGAACTCCACAGCACAGGGGTACAAAACTTTGTACAAAGCTACAAAGCATGGGGAGCCCTCCTAGAAGTCAGCTGGAGCAGTGAAACAGGACACCCAGCTCTGTCTCAGTTCGTCACATAGCACTTGTGGTTTAGCTTAGGCTCAGCAGGCCACCCCACCACCACACATACCAACTTCCTCTTGAAGGTGATATACTCTGGCTGGTGGTGAGACAAGCTCAGACCACAGTAAGTTGCCCTAGATCAGAGTCCAACACTGCCAAAAGACTAGCACAAACAGGTACTCCAGAAACTCAGACACAGCATCCCCATTCTCTTGGTGCCAATCAGAGAGGCACCTGAAAAAGCAGGCTGGAAAAGGCTGGTCCGCTCAGATGATCAGTCCACATTTGTGCTTGGGGCTATGCCAGAAAACAGTGGTTGGCAGTAGGCAAGTCCTTCCTCAGTGCACAGTAAGACCATGTGGCATGGAAGTGCTGCTCTCTGCACAGGCAGTGGGAAGAAGGAGGCACAGAAGCAGAAGGTACATCAGGGAGGCTCTAGGATCATCAGCGGCGAATACTGCTCTCCAAACCCTCCACCAAAGCCACAGCTCACATCTCTGCAGGACAAGAAAGGAGATAAACACAGAGAGACCATTGTAGAGTGGCACAGTGAAAAACCCCATCCAGCACGACTAGCAGCAAGTATGAGAAGAGAAGCCTGGACTGAGTGTCTGTGCTTCAGACTCTTGCTTGTCGTGTCTCCCAGTATGACTCAGAGCCCACAGATACATTTCCCCACTAGCCAACTCATCTTGGACACTCAGGAGGAAAGAGAAATACTGAGAGTCAACTCATTGTGACATGCACAGCCTATGTGGGGCAGTGAAGGGAAAGGAAGATCTCACTGCCTCCCACTTACCACCCAGCAGCCCTTCAGAGTGGGATCGTGGCCACCATGCCTCAGTTTCCAGCTGTGAAGCTACAGGGACTATCCAACCTCACAAGGCTGCAGAGCTTCACGCCGTTATGGCCAGGCTGGGCTTCACAGCCCAGACCACCTCTAGCAGGGCAGTACTGACACCTCCTCTGGCCCCCACAAATTGGTGCAACAAAGGTACAAGAAAAGGAAGATGCTCAAACAGTAAATTTGCCTCCCCAGACAAGAGCTTGATAACATGCAAGCATGACAGCTGGATGGGGTCCAGAACTGGAGGGGTTTACTAAGGTACCAGGATTTCACCCCTGCTGGAAAAAAAACAGGGTTTAACCCTTCTGAATGGGAATCCCAGCTATGAACAGTGTCGGGCAAGGCTCCTGTGAGCCAGATGAAGCAGCAAAGGCCAGTTCAGGGGCTGTGCTATGCTGGATACAGCCTGCCAGCATGAGTTCCTGGGACAGAGAAAAGCAGAATGTGGCCAAACGTGGACTCGAGAGGCACCAGAGACAGAGGGGATGATTCATGCCCTGACTCAACACCACATTCAGCTCTGGAGAAGTTACACTGACATGATGAAGGCTGGTTCATGCCTGCACCAAGTTGCCATGATCAGGTCTTTATACGTACCCTCTAGCACTTTGTCGAGATCTGCAATGAACTCTTCGAGCTCCTGCGTGTCTCCAAGCTTAGCTAGTGAACAGAAAGACACCCTGTCAGACCTCCCATTGCCCTCCTGCTTTAGTTTGGGTTAAAAAGGGGTGCCTGGCCCTTGCTTCTGATGAAAATCTCTCAAACTACCTCCTGCTTTTAAGTCATGTGCACATTTCTGCACATGGGATGGATGTTATGTAACAATTGCATGTGCAGCTGGCTGACTGCTGCACAGCTCTACAATAAACCTAGCCAAATGCCTGGGAGCACAGTGCCTCTGTGGATCAATGCATCTTTCCCTGGAATTACAGCCCATATTTGTATGAGGACACTGAAGGCACTGCTGATATGCAACACAATCTTTCAAAGCACTTGTCAGCTCTGCCAGGTTCAGGATGTCACCACCACCACTAGAACTAGACTTCTTCAGAAGGAGCTTCACCTCCCACCCCACAAATCCTTTAGCTCCCAACTCTGAAGACTGGACAGTCCCAGAAGGTGTCATCCAAAGCAGCACCTTGAAAACAGTGAAGGGCAATATTGCCTGATCTCTGCAAGATGTTGCCCTGTGTGGGGTTCTGGGACAGTCTAGACCTCATTGGTAATGTGCCAGTCCAGTTTCATATCTGCAGCAGATCTAGCCAAGGCCTCAGATCTCCTTACCACCTCAAGGCTGCAAAGCACCCCAGGCACACATGCAGCCAGGAAGGGGTGAGCTCAGGTGCTAGGTATGGAACTTGCCTTATTGCTGTAGGCATCCCTCAAACCAAGCACAACCCTACCCCCCCCACCTCAGGGAACAGGAAACTCTGGCAAACAGCTTTTCAACCTTACCTTTAGAGGGGTAAGTGTTAGCAGGAGCATTGAGGTCCTCCTCACTGGAGTTTAGGCTGCTTCCTGGGGAGGTGCTGGTACCTGCAGATGCATAGCATCAGTCACTCTCCAAAGTCACACGTTGCAGGACCAGGGGCCCAACTCACGCACGGAAGAGGATCCCCAGTTCACCCACACTCTTGGTCAGCCCGTTTGCACTTTTGCTAGAGAAAGGGGAACTGTGCTTTTCTAGCAGGGCTCAGAGCATCAGAAGTTCCCTGTGCACAGCCATGGGGAATCCCTGGGGTTACTACAGAGAACAGGAAAGATGAGGGAAATGATCTCAAGCCTGGTGCAGTCCTGAGAACCCAGCCCAGCACCACCAGAGGAAGTACCAGCAGACACTGACAGGGATTGGTCAGCGATTAAATGGTCATTGCAACCCTCCCAGACAAGACCAAGTGTTACCCGCACAACCTGCAAAAGATTAGTCAGAGACAACTCAAAGGCCGCATCAGCGGTAAGTTTAGTGGTTTACCGCAGAAGAACCCCAGTGCTCTCAAAGCCATTCCATCTTGATAGCAAAACTATCCTCCTCCACGTCTCCTTGTTGTTCACCCCTGGACTCACTCTCCAGCTCATCGATGCCGCTGTCGTACACACTGTGGCCTGCTTTCCTCTTCAGATCCTCCAAATGCTGTTCATACTGATGCGCAGGGCCCCTGTCAAAGTCCTCAATCACCTCATCGAACTCCCTCAACAGGTCACTTAAGTCATCGGGCAGTGCTGTGGAATTAGAAAAGACTCAGGTGTTTCAGAAACACACCAGGCAAACAACCCTGGCCAAATCCTGCTGAACAGGAGACATCCCAGTAAGAGCTAATCCCGGGCTGGCAGCCAGCAGCTCCTGACTACTAAAGTTCCTTATTCCCCCACTGCGCTTTCAGCCAGATGAATGGACCAAGGCCAGAAAAATAGGCCAGAGAGCCTTGTCCTCAGAAAGCTCCTGTCTTGCTGGTGCAAGGAACCTGGTTCCAGGCCAGTGCCCTGCAGGCAACACCTTTGGTCCTGGACTCAGCTTCTCTCTGTGCCTTCAGACAAGGCTACAGCAGGGCTGAACAAGGGCCCTGACGTATTTTGAGCACAACTAATTAGCTGAGATGCACCATACCCTGTAACAAGGCAGCAGGACCAAGCAAAGTCCTGTTGAGATCTAGTGGCTGCTCCATAGGGATGTTACAAGAAGTTCCCCAAGGCAGAGCACATTTACTCCATCCCAATCTGAAGACAGGGAGGCTCCAGCAGACACAAGCAGAGCGCAGCTCCAGACCTTCTTGGCTGGATTGTCTTGGCTGGAAAAGCCAGAGAGACACCACATGCACCACCAACCCATCCTGGGGCTCTGCCCCACAAAGCCAGCCTGGTCCTGAGGAGGAGAGGTGGGGACAGTACCACTGCAGAGAGCTGAGGACAGCACTGCCTTCGAAGGAGAGCCAGGCAAGGACCAGCCCTCATTTCAGGGCACCTTTGAAAGGTTGCTCATGGGTAGGGGCCACCAGGAGCCTGTGCAGAGCTCTGGCATGCTGGACAGCGCGAGTTGATGGCAGAACTGGCCAAGAGGCCCAGCCAGGTGCAGTAGGGCCAGGGCAGAAAGCCAGGGAGGGAAGGGTAGACAGAGCTCTGCAATTTTCAAACCACATCCTTCTCCTGGAGCGAACAGCAGATACTGGGCCGGGCTCACTTCTGCTGCACTTTCCTCAATGGGGACCATTGCGAGCAATTAACATATTTTTATAATAATAAAGATGCAGATGCAACCCCTCCCCTCCCAAGGGCGAGGCGCAGGGACCCCCGTGCGCGGGACGCACCGAGGGCGCCGCGGGACGCGGCAGGGCGGCGGGCACTCACCGGCGGCGGGCTGGGCGGCCATGGTCCCGGCGGCGG
>VZSV01000176.1:1544111-1554665 GCA_013398735.1 Nothocercus julius | reverse complement strand
CTTCCTTCCTTCCTTCCTTCCTTCCTTCCTTTCTTCCTTTCTTCCTTTCTTTCTTCCTTTCTTCCTTTCTTCCTTTCTTCCTTTCTTCCTTTCTTATTTTCACCCCTTTCGTGGGGATGTGGAAGAGCTGCGCATTGATGTGGGGCTGTACCATCACTACTTTGGGAAATTACATGAAGCCAAGGAATATCTCAAAAAAACCCTTCCATGAACATGTGCTCCATTTCTAAGTGTCATAGTAAGAAATCAGGAGAGCAGAATACTGAAATGAAGTTAGTGTCTAGTATTTCTTCAGCTGAATCACAGAAGGCTGGAGATCCGAGGGTTCAGATGCCCTCAATGAACCATCATGGAAATTGTAGTCTGCTCGGACCCCCAGCAGGCTGCAAGGGGATCTTGGGCAGAGGGCAAGTTCTGGGCACACTGCGCCTTTGGGACTAGCAGGTGCAATTCAACGGGAAGAGCAGAGCCCTAAGAGAATGAGTACCCTCTCCAGTAACAACAGATGGCTGAGTCTGGCAGCTGGTGGAAGAGATGTTTAAAGCCCGGGAGGAAACTTAGAGATTTGGGGGAGTGAAAAATGTATATATCTTTGAAGACTTTGTGCCTCTGCATCAGTTGCAGATTGCTCTTTGTCTCCTGACAGTGTAGACTACCTGGCACTGCAGAATCTGCATGCAAAATGTCAGCTTTCGTTGCTGATGTGAGGAAAGGCATGCTAGGAATCACAAGAGGTCTTTTCAGCCTCTATCACAAACCCAACTACATAACAAAATTGAGACCCTGAATATGATTCATTTCAGCAAAGTGCTCTGCTGCACAAGCATTCCTGAAAGTTTTGCTACTGGTTTCATGGGGTCAAGACTCCAAACTGTTGTCTGCACTGGATGTAAACAAGTTCACAGCAGTATGAGCAGGCATTTGGACTGTATGATTTCCAGAGATCCCTTCCAATCTTAATTGTCCTGTGATTCTGTAATGCTGTAGTGATTTTGCATTTTCAGACACATTCATATATTCATGTCACTTTGATGGACCAAGAAGTAATGCCATTGTAGTCAGTTTTCATTAGGTATTAAAAAGCCACATCGGTAGTGTAAAAAAAAAATCAGGGGACAATACCCTCCTTATTGATTTTTAGTGCCTTGGAAACCGTATCACAGAAAAGTTGTAAAGTAGAGATGTAAGTTATATTACATAGGCTTTAAATAGATGTCAGGTATTAACAAAAGGTAGCTGATGAACATGGAGGTGTGGAATAACAGAAGATAGAAGTAATCAACAGCTGAGAAGAAGCATCTCAGAATAGCAGGAAAATGTCTTTGAAATTACTGCCTAACACTTCTCAGGAAGAAGCAATCAGAATCACAAAAGACCCCTTATTCTTCTATGGCATTATAATGATAGGCATCTCAAACCTCGAAGGAATTTGCCTTAATGAAGTAATCTGGGAGTTACATGGACAGCATGTTCCAGATGATATAAACAGATATTGTCTACTAATTCTTATAAACAGAAATGTTTCTGTAGTTAGCTGTAAAGCCTATCAATTGCTTGAGTTATGTCACTGATGAAAGAGAGGAAAAAGTCAATATTTGTAGGTCTCTTTTGCATAAACCCCTCACAGAGGAAGAACAGCAGGACAGCGGTTATCTGGGGAGAGGATATGATAGCAGCCTTCATTCCAATGAGGTGAATATCAAGTAACAGTTTTGCCTGTTCAAGTCAATGGCAGCTTGTTACCTGAACAGGAGCAGAGTAGAGCCAGTGATACGCTGGGCATGAAATAGCGCTATTAAATCTCTGCAGTACTGGGATAATTGGCTATTGCTGATGCATTGACTTGACTTTAGCTTTGTTTGCTTTTCTGACAGCTTCAAAAAGTGAAAATGAGTGATTAAGATATGTCATTCAGAGATACTGTTTAATGAGAAAAAGGTGATAGAGAGGCTGCATATGCCCCTGGTGGTAACAAAGGAGTACATTAGAAAGGAGAGCAAGAATTCTCTGAGGAAGGAACTGAGGATCAATCTTCAAATGAAAATGATTTAGAGCATTAAGAAGACAAACAAGGAACTAGAACTAAGGTATCTCTTTTCATCTCTGCTTTCAGACTAAATTAAATGAAGAGTGAAAGGAGTAGCAACCTTCCTGGTCTGGCCACTGGTAAAAGATATTTCGCGGCTCTCGCAGAGGCTGCAGCACAGGCCACACGAGCCCTCCAGGGCTGGCAGAGATGAGGCAGTTTCCTGGGAGATTTGTATTCTTAGTTACAGTTGTTCGCCAGCTCTTATAAGGGACTGTTTGACCAACTATTCTTGTACAAAACTTGACTTATGTCAGCTGGAAAACTGATGGTTACATTTACTTTCTTTTTGTCAGCATTAAATGAGAACAGATTTGCCACCTAAGAATAGCTTACATGAATTCCCTCTTATTCTTATTGCACTGTCAGGTGCACCATAATGCCATATAAAAAATACATAAAAAAGCCCATAAAACACTAGTTTTCCTATCATGGTGTGAAAATCTGTCATTCACAAGTAATTTATATTTTTTTTTTCTTAACAATGCCATCAGACAAAAAAGATCTAATTACAACTTTTTCAGAATCATTGCTGAAAATATTTTTTCCCTTTGATAGGCTGTGGGTGACTGTTCCTTGAAGAGGTTTTTAGTTAGAATAAATTATGGATTTTTGGTTACTTTCCACTGTGAGGTTTGGTGTTAGACGTTAATCATGAGAAGGTTTTAGACTTGTTAGGACTAAGAAATGATTGAAAAAAACCCAAATATTTCTTTTCAGTAGACAACATTTGGCTTCTGAACCAGAGGCTATAGTAAGGGTAACAATTAAGACAATTTTATAAGCATTATCTTTAGGAAATGTAGTAAAATAGCTACAAGAGGAGATATGTTTGGAATTATCGTACTGAAATATTATTCAGGATATGGTAGAGATTAGAAACAATAATTTATTGTTTCCTAAGGTAAAATATGCTAAAAGGAATGGCTATAATATTAATAGTATTGTTGCAGTTAGCTTGTATTTCTTGAATTTAATATACACTAAACAAGAACATATATAACTTCTCTTTTGAGTCTGCTTGTGTTTAGATGGTACCATGAAAAGATTCCTTGCTTTTTATATAGGTTTGCATTGCAGAACATTTTGAGCATCATAAAGCCTGATCTAGCACTTGACTTGCCAGCAGAGTGCATCCACAACAGAGATTCATTTGTTTTCAAGGGTGGTTTTGGTTGATCTGTTTGATCTTATCAGATTTTTGCTATGATTCCTGCGGAGCAGATAGCATCACGGGATGGAGAAGTAGTTTATGGTGTGGGTGGTGGTCCCTTTGCTGTACTGATAAAAAATGAAATCTGTTTCATTGCACCAGGTAGTGAGTAGGTTTTCTGAGATAGTTGAGAGAGCAGCTTAGAAAAATGTGACTTTGTGATAAGAAAACAAGATCTGCTTGGCAGAAAAAACAACAAAACAACAACAAAAAAAAAACACCAGGAAACACAGCAATTGCCCTGAAGAAGTATGTTCTTTTACAGAAATCAGGATTGGGGCTGCAGCTGAAACATCTGAAGCTTCTGAATATATATGAAACAGAAATAAGCAGTATTTCCTGCCTCATCTCCCATCAGCTTTTGATTAAGCTATTTGTCCATTTTCTTGGAAATGTGTCCTGCTGTGCTACCCCTGCTTTTTAGAAGGAGACATGTAGTTACTCTAGAAGACTGTTAAGTGATTGCATTTTTGTACTTCTGTATTTTTGCATTGTATTTTGCTGGTTCCAGCTCCTCACTGGAGCACATAATGACAGCTCTACAGATTGCCTAAGTCTTCTAGACCTTCCAGACACATTTCAAAACATCTGTTATGTCTCCGTAGACCCCTTCATCTTTCATCCTGCAGCTGAGCGTGGCCTTTCAGCTGCCACCTAGCAGAAGCAACGGAGTTTTCTATGTAACTAATCATACAGCTCTTCTGGCCTCACTGCAACTCTGCCTTCCTGATGGTGCCATTTCTCCTAAATGCTGGGTGGCCTCTACATCACACAGAAACAGGTAGTGCTCTTTGAGTGTATTGTTTTTTAGGAGTCCACTTTTATTAAAGTTGCCCTCAACTAATAGCCTAACTAAGAGGAGATCCTGCATTCTGTCCAGCTAGCATTTTCTTTGCTGCCTGGTGTTCTGTTAGAGTTGTGAGAAACAGAAAGGTCCTTGCTGCTCTTGTTCATTAGTTTACAGTGATACTGTTGAGGAAAAATTTGATTTAAACCTGTCGTTCCCTCTTTAAGTTCTAAATATTTCTATGTTCCTTGTTAAGTTGCATCATCTCGGAGCAAAAACATACTTTGACTGCTTGTAGGCTATGTACAAATGACTTCTAAAAAAAATCTGATTTGAAGAATGGCCTTTCTGTTTAATAGATAATTACAGACAAAAATGCGTTTTATAGAATTTTTTTCCAGACGAAAACCACGTTTCTTTAAATTAAACTGTCATTTTACTATGTAGAGACAATTGGGTTGCATTGAATCTAGAACATCTGCAGGGAGCACATCATCTTCAACAAATATGTGAAGCTGAGAACACAAGCTTGACTTCTTTGTCAGGTTCTTAATTTTTATTGCTGTCTTTGCTCTACTATTCCACTTCTCCCTCTCGTTTAAAAGAAGCATTTCAGAATCCTTTCAACTTTGCCTGAAAATGCATTGCCTTTATTTCCCCTTTTGTTCTTTTAGTTGTCTAGCAACCAGATTTTCAATAACTTGCACTGTATTTTCCTTCAAATTTATTGCACTGAGTCCAGCCTGGAGTGAAGGCTCATTATGTTTGTCATGGTACAGGTATGCAGTAGTAAGGCTGTCTTTTCTCCAAACCATTGATGAGATGAGGAGGCAAAATGGTTTGAGAAAATAAAAGGCAGAGGCAATGTAAACCACATAATTTTTACATTTGTCAAATTTATGCCATAATTTGAAAAGAAGGAGTTCTGAATCTGATCTGAATCTTAAACAAAGTGGGGGAAAAAAGGGAGCTGCTGAAAGGGGGCAGATAGAAAATCTATTTTTCATCTTCCACTGGTACCAATATAAGAGCTCTTTCAAAAAGCAAGGCCTGCTTGCTGAAACTTTGAGGCTGGGTATGGTGCCTCTGGAAAGCATTGAGCAGAGGCAGGATACTTCATCAAAAAAGACTCCAGTGAAAAACATCAAAAACTAGAAATGACCTTATGCTTTCTACATAGATGTCAACATTCACTAACACACTGTATTCAGTATTTTCAGAATAGAGGGAGAACGGGACACAGAGCCCCTGGTAGGCTAATGCTATGCCTTAAAGTTTGTAACAGATACTGATGCTGATTTTGAGATACACAGGATCAAAGCTCTAATGTGCCATCAAGCTCCAGCTTCACATAATTATTGGTATTCAGCGCCTCAGAGATGACCGGATAGGCAAGTTAAATTGGGCTGTCCAGAACTGAAGCAGCCGCTTTTGAGAACAAAAAAGGATTTGTCACAGATCACCCAAGAAATGCACAGGAAAATGAGGACTAGAATTCCCCTGCTATGACCAGTTCACTGCGTAATTTTAAGAGCTCTCCTCTCCGATGACAAGGGCATGTGGGGCCCTATGTTTGTTTGGAACCCACTTAGAAGTTAGGGCTCTGCACCTCATATGCCGTAGGTAAGTGCACACAAGGTGCATGCTATTATTTCACAGACACAAAATAATCCGAGGTTGCTTAAACAGCAATTTAAGATGCATCTAGTCAAAACTTAAAGGCTGTCACTAGGTACAGCTGACAGCAAAGCACTAACACGTGGAAACATAACACGTGAAAGACATAACATGTGAAAACAGAGACTGCAAAACTGCTCGGTCTTGTTGCTAAATGGTGCTCTGGATTTGAAATGTCCTAACAAATTAAGAAGTTTGTTAGATTTTTCACTCACGGAGACCCAAATTCAAATAAAACTAGTTAGGTCAGCAGCTTGTTTCTTGGGCTGAGTGACGTGTTTTGAATTTTTCTCTGTACTCAGAGAAAGGGGAAAAAGCTGACCAAAGAATTCATCTTGACCTCTAATGCAGAGAGTTTCCAGGCACTAAACAGATTGTAGATCTGAAAACCCCAAATCTCCTCTACTAGATGGAATGTTTAGCATGTCTGAAAAGGGCATAAAATAGCAGTGTATTCATAAGTATAGAGTGAGATAAGTCTTAGTGGTTGACTACCATGCCAGGTGAGACAACTGTTTTGTACACATTGCTCCTACTGCCCTGGAAAATACAACTTCTGGGTGATCCAAGCTCAGGCTGTTTGTCCAGGCTTTATGTCTCCAGCTTGCATATTATCCTGAAACTATTGCTGGGTTTTGTTCTTCTCCAAATATAGTGAGCTAAATATTTTCTTTTCTTTTCTTTTCTTTTCTTTTCTTTTCTTTTCTTTTCTTTTCTTTTCTTTTCTTTTCTTTTCTTTTCTTTTCTTTTCTTTTCTTTTCNTTTTCTTTTCTTTTCTTTTCTTTTCTTTTCTTTTCTTTTCTTTTCTTTTCTTTTCTTTTCTTTTCTTTTCTTTTCTTTTCTTTTCTTTTCTTTTCCTTTCCTTTCTTTTCTTTTCTTTTCTTTTCTTTTCTTTTCTTTTCTTTTCTTTTCTTTTCTTTTCTTTTCAAGGAAGTTCATTGTCTCTTACTAATTATTCACTGAAAGAAAGTCAACTGCTGAAAATACCTTCTTCCTAATTCCTTAAGGTATTAGGCTCTGGTATTCAAACATCTCTAGCATTTAGAAAGACCCCTAGGCTAACTGTATTAGTCCTTATATTCATTACAACACTTATGAAGAATGTAATCTTCCCCTAACATGCATAGTGACGGCCAAACACACACGGTTGTTCAGAGAGAGCACCCAAAAAAAATCACTTTTGTGTTTTATTCCACTTTTCTCTACTCTGCCTACAAAGCCACTATTCTCAACAACTTCATTTTCACATGTGTCAAAACCAAGTAAGGAGGTGTTTCCTTAAGTTTTTTTACGCCCCCTCTCCAAATTTTGACATATTTCTGTCAGTACAAAAATGGGCCTCATGAGGGTGCTATGACACCTAAAATAATCTGTGTTGCATTATGTTGTAGATGGCTTCTACTGATCAGAATAATCTTTCTGCGTACTCTGTTCCTTTGTTTCCCACAGTATCTTAAGAGCAACTTTACAACTGATTTTTTTTTTTGCCAAAGAATAGATTTTTTGTTTTTCACCTCAGTGTAAAGTAGCACCTCTCTTTATGCAGGTGAAACTTCCTCAGGTGAAAGAAAGCAAGAAGGAATAAAAATGCATACTCTCAAACGGCAGGCTTTTCTAAATCATACCAGGTTAAATACAGTTGAAGATTTTACAAAAGATTTACACCTGCCTGTGTGATTAACATCCGGTTTCAAGCAACAGAAGGCTAGAAAATAGTTTTCATGGTGCCTATCTATGACATTATTTGAAGTGTGTTCCTCTGTTTTTCTGATCATCAACAGCCTCTCACCTTCTCTTTTTCTTGTGATCAACTGCTAGACATGCAGTCAGGTACATTAACAATGCTAATGTCACTTCACACTTTCAAAGCACCAAAAAGAATCTAAGAATATGTGTATAACCTCCAGGTTTCCTTCCTATTATTAAGGAGAGGAAGCAAGTATGCCATGGATTTAAATCCATGAGTAGATACATCAGTGACAATATTTATCCTTTCTTATTTATGTGACCATCATGAATCTACTCATGAGCTTAAAGCTGAAGAGCTCTATCAAATTAGAAACTGTATTTTTTGCTTAATGACATCTGCAGCAAAGGCTTTGTCAATGCAGCCATTTGAGCCTTTCAAGTTTTCGAAAAACTTAACATTTGAGTCTGAATGTGCAATATCCAGGGCAAATTCATTAGAAGTCTCAAAGAAAGTTCATTTAGGTGCTTTGGAACAATGTGAGAGCTGAAAGTAGGTTTTGTAGTTAGAGGGAATTGAGATTATATAAGGCTTTATAAAACTGTCACTCATTTTTTTTTTTTTAACAGCTGACCTTAAACTGACTGAAGAAAAAGTCCCAAACAAACTCTAAAGTTGATGAATCACTTAGGAATCACTTTTTGAAGCTAGCAAAATATAGCTATACTTCATTCAAAGCATGAACAGTATTACTTCCTACTATTTTAGTTGAAAAATATCTTTCTGCTTCTATCATGTCATAAGGGTTCCTTTATATTCTCCCTTAGAAAACTTTCATGGAAACGCTCTTAGTTTCAGGGTGCTGCTGTGACAGTTAGTAAATATCTTATTTTAGCAGAGCAAAAGTCTGAAGAAATGCCTCAAACTCCCTGAGAGAACAAAAAAAAAGCAAATAGAAAGTTAACCATACCAAGGCAGACCATGTGTCCAGCAAGTCTTTTACTCTGCCTTCAGTGGGGATAGATCTACACTGTCTATACCAGAGCCCATCTGGCCTCTACCAGAGCAAGAGGAGGAGACTTCTTTCTTTCTGCTCCATATGTGATCGGTTCCATATGTGACAAGCCTTAGGAACACCAGGAAGAGATTTTGCGTAGAATCAAAATCTAATTTCGTTATGTCTGAGCATTGTTAGTACACAATTTCTTCAGTTTCAACCGGGCTGCAACCTTACTACAGGCTTACTCAGTTTCCCGGTTTGAAGTTCTCTAAGGCATAAGGCACTGTGTTCTGGGATCCTGGCTAAAAATCAGGCAACACAGCACAAAGCCAGATATCAGAACAGTGGTACTGCAATCCTGAGGTGGGTTGTAAATTTTTTACCAAACACAAGCCAAATAATTGCACCATGAGGTTTGCTTTTAAGGGTTTTGAAAACCAACAACTTGATGCAGCCTGTTATAGCGGAAGAGAGTCTTTGAAAGTCTCCAAATGCAGGTAATCAAACAAATGTTGGTCAAAACCAGCAGACAGGCAATTTACAGGTAAGTCTTTCTTCAGGTGTTTCTAAAAGACGAGCTAATGTATTTTAACTCCCCCACAACCATTGCCTTCTTTATCTCTAGTATAGTTGGATACATCAAATTTGAGGTACTTTGAGATCGAGAGGTCTGGTTGAAGCCTACCTCCACTACAAGCCGCTACTTAGCACGGGTCAAAGTAGAAGACAGGATCCTAATGAAGTAGATGACTGAATAAGGCAAGTCTCTCGTCATACACTATAGAGAAAGTGATTTTCCTGCATCAGTTTCACAGAAAAACTGTGTGTACAGTTCTGTACGTAAGAAGAAGCCAGGCCTCCTTTCTTCCTTTCCTGTCAATGAAGCTTCTGTGTTTTTTGAGCTTAAGGCCTGCAAATGCACCATTTGCCTTCCAACCTTGAGAAATCCCAAAGCAATCAAAAGAGTTAACTACAGTAAGTTCAGCAATTGTAGAAGTGCTGCTAGACTGAGGCCTAAAGTCTTATTACGTAGTTACTGACTGTGGCTGAATAAATCTCAGACTCTCTTGGGCACTGAGCAAAGACTAGATGCTGAAGTCACGGTTAAAATGTGCAGCATGAAGGGTCACTTTTGACACCTTTCTCTTTTGCTCAGCATATGGCAACTGCACTTGGTCAGCATCTTGGCCTATAAAAATATTCCTGGGCTGTTCTGCGGCTGTCACCGAGGGTCAGGTAGGATGGTATTTGCCATCCTCCCAGTGCAGTGTACCTGTGTCAGCTAGACTTCTGCCTAGGACTAAGTCATATCTTTCCTGACTTATTTTCTATGTTCTCATGCAGTCCAGGTACATATTACAGGGCAAGTTTTCAGCTAGAGCAAGAGGCACTTGGAGCTCACAACATTTTACCTTTCATTCCTGCAGTAACTCAGACGACTTATTTTCCAGAATAATAATTTACGTGCCAGAATAAATAAATGGTATTTAAAGTGGAAGGAGAAAAAAGAAATTAAGCTCAGATCAACAGCAAAGAGTTTTGTCTGAGTAAACACTTCATAGTTTAATAAAATTTCATTTTTTTTTTTTTAATTGATTCATATATTTAAGGAAATCTTCCAAACTTAGACAAGATCTCCAGTGTCAAACAATGCATTTAATACAGCCAGAAACTTTCCTTCCAGGATGCCACAAGTGAGTTGTTTACATGGACCTAGTTTCTTTTATCCCCTAAGGGACAGTCATAGCCAGGGCTTCATCAGCCAGACCAACGCACAGTATCTGAGCTACGGCGCAAGGCCAGCCACGGGGACCAGCCAAGAGCAGAGATGCTCAGACAAGTCCATAGAATCATGGAATCATAGAATGCTTAAGGTTGGAAGGGACCTCTAGAGATCATCTGGTCCAAGCCCCCTGCACACGCAGGGTCACCTACAGCATGTGGCTCAGGACTGCGTCCAAGCGGGTTTGGAAGATCTCCAGAGCAGGAGACTCCACAACCTCTCTGGGCAGCCTGTTCCAGGGCTCTGGCACCCTCACTGGCAAGAAGATTTTCCTAAAGTTCCTGTGGAACTTTTGGTGTTTCAGTTTGTGGCCGTTTCCTC
>VZSV01000176.1:1522285-1542521 GCA_013398735.1 Nothocercus julius | reverse complement strand
TTTTTTTTTTTTTTTTTTTTTTTTTTTTTGCATTGCATTGCACCATCCTTAATAACTGGATCTGGATAGATGGAAGCCCCAGGAGACTGTGACCATAATATTCTTCAGTACTTGGGAAGTAACAAGACATCCATATTGCTAACAATAAAGTGGGATATAGAAAAAAGAGAAATGGCCATAAATGCATCTTACTCAGCATTTCTGTAGTTCTCCAGTTACTTCAGAAATACTGTTTAATTAAGCCTTCCAGCACCTCAGTGAGGTATTTGTAAGAACCGTATGAATAATACATTTTCAGTTTGGTGGCTTAACTGAAAAATTAGAAGTAAATTTCAGGACAGTCTGACCCAAAATTAATATTATTCTGTTCTTCTCATCAAAACAAAGGGCTTTTTTTTTTTTGTCCGCATGAATTAGTTCTGGTGTTCAGTTCTTATAATAAAGAACAGAGCCAGAGATATAAAAAGAGTGGAGGAAGATAAGAGTTCTGCTTTTCTACCCAGACTGAGTGATTAGACCATTCTAACTGGACAAGGAATATCTGTCTTCTTCTTTTTGCCTAGAGAAATTTGAACTGCATCTCTTACTTTCCGAGATCACGCCCTGTCCTCCACCCTGTGGCGAGTTTGGGGATGGTTGTTTGCACCTCACCAAGTGATGCCATCTCACTTGGTAGCTCTCTGTGTCCATCCTGTTGAACAAAGATATTTCAGGAGACATGAGGTGACTACTTTAGTCCTTGCAGTAGCGAGAGATTCTTCTGCTCCTTCACACCTAGCAGAGATCATCATGATTTGCTCCCCAAATTTGAACCTTATCCAAATTTGACTGAGATGCCCCAAACAGAAATGCTGATTAGTTCTGTCCCCGTTATTCATCCCTTTGCTCTACAGCAAGTAACATCAGACAAAGCAGCTCTTTGCCAGAAATTCCCACACAACTATGGACTGCTTTTCTTACAGACACTTCGATAGCCAAGTTCCCTACCTATGAGGGGCAGAGAAGCCGAAGGTCTTGTGCTTGGAAACAAAGGCTGGAAAAACTAAGTACCTGTCTTAAATTCAAAGCCTCTCCCAGAGGATGGTCTGATGGGTTATGATGTTGTAAATGAATCAAAAATGAAAGGCCTCTAAAGGCTAGGAGTAGCCTGTACTTTGCAGAATTACTGTGCATGCAAGGATTACATTACACACATACACAGAACAGACATTTTGCCAGGATTTCTTGTCATCCAGTAACCCTCCAGATTAGATAGGCAGGTACTGCTTAACAAGAAAGCCCACACGGAGAGTGATTACCCAAACGTGTACCAAACCAGAAAGCATCCTCTGCCTTCTTGTGTTTTTGACAGTGGTTGAAGATGGACGAAAAGACAGGTTACAGCTGTCTCTAGTTTCACTAAAAGGCCTGAATTTTTATGAGATTAGTACTAGGCAGGACAGAGGTGGGAGAAGATGGCAAGCTCCCCGCTTTTGGAAATGTGAGGAGCAGCCAGTGCAAGACTGCTCAGCAGGACGAAGCCAGCTGGGAGCTCTGCTGATTCTCTCGATGCCACTCAGTGCCTGCAGGATCCAAGCTGCATCTCCAAGTCTCCTTCCGTCTGGGACTGAACCCTTCCTCCTGAGCAGCTGCCCTTTACTGGGGAGGCAAATGCAGATTTATCATGCTATATCCCAGCTGGTAGATCTGGTCCAGAACATGAGCTTTGAAAAACAGAAATTGTATTTCTTCATCGCTGGTTTAGAAAGTGTATTACCCAACTTAAACATGAGAGGATGTGCCAGAAAGTTGCAATATAACATAGCCCATTGGTAGCAAAACTTCCCAGCATTAACATAAAACATTCCAACGTGGCAGATTGATTCAGCTCTTGCAGGTAGGCTGGCTGAACTGGCTCATCTTGGACAGTGCTAAACTCTTCAGCTAAAGCACTATTTTCTGAAAAGATGACATGAGATATTAGCTTCAGCTTTGTATTTGTCATTGCGCTTTAAAATTATTAAAGTACCAACTAAAAGCAATCCTCATAAAAAGCATTTATAATATTTAAGCTTAATAATTCACAGTGACACCATTAAATTTACAAAGGTGCTTTAACAGCATTAAGCAATCATTGCTGGAATACAGTACAGTACAAATTTCATGTTAAAAAGTTACTATTATCTCTCTGAGGTAGATTATGAGGATCTGAGAGCTTCTTAATAATTTGAGCCCTGTTACAATTACTGAAAAACTTCTATGAAAATATAAGTTGCTAGGCACAGTGAGAAAGGGATGTTGGGGAGTGGAGAAAGGGAAGTTTTAGTTGGTACCAGTCTGAACATCCCATTTAGCTCTTTTAGCTCTTGATAGCTCTTTTAGTAGCAAGAAGCTTTTATTATTTGCTGAAATACTTAGTGGAGGGGTACATAGTCCCAATGTATGATGCAGTATTTTGTACTTTTGTGTCTTTACCATAAAGATAAAATGCTTCAGCAGATATACAAGATCTCCATTCTAAACTAGACAGAACACAAGATTTAAATTGTAATTTTATCCTTGTAACCTAGCTTTAGTTTCGAAATCCACATTCAGAAGCACCCATAGAGCTTTATTTACATTGCTTAGCTCAGCCAAGAAATGAATTTAAAACCAGAATGCGGGAGACTGTTAAGTTTTCTCAACGCATATAAACAGGTATCATCAGACAGGAAAAGAGGCCAAAGAGGGCAAGACCACACTAATGGAGAGGATTAGCATTTTCTGTGGTGAGAGCCATGTCCTTACATTCCAGTTAAGCAGGAAGAGGAGCTGCCTGCTCTCAGTTTAATCCCTCAGCAGTTAGTTGTGCACAGTGGCTCTGTTCCCCAGGGTGTTTGCTCTGCGTGCCGAGTCTCTCCCGACGAGCCCTGCAGACGTGCTGGTGGCAGAGGTGCGCTGGGTCAGCAGGGAGAGCGGCTGCCGGAGCCGCGCTCCGGACTCTCCATATTCAGGGCACACGCTCGTGTTGTGTATCCCTCCTGCCAGGGCACTCTGGTTTTCTTAAATAAAGCAGCACGTTCAACTATCAAAGTGAAAGGGTGAAGACGAAAGAAAGGGAGGGGGATTCTGGTGTCTAATGAACCTTTCATTACCAGATTTCCATGTAAAGTATGTATGTGGAAAAATCCCATGGAATTCAGACCAGACGGTGGGATGGGCTAAGTGGCTGAGGAAAATAAGTAGAAAGAAGGGAAAAGACCCTATTAGATCATCAGAGTGATCTGATTGATCATCAGATCATCAAATCCAGTCCCTTGTTATTGCTGAAAGTGATATCCTATAATTCTTTTGATAATTTAATGCGTGATGTCTTACCAATTATGTTGCAAAACAAGAGGATGGCGAGAAGGGCAGCTTCTCCCAACTTGCTGTGTGCCCTGAGGGCTTGCCATGAAGGACACGAGAGGATGCTGTCCACTATTCCTCCCTCCACGATGAGAAAGCGTGAAGCAGGAGGCGTGAGGCAGTGTAGATGCATGTCACAGATGGTCAGCTGTGATGAGATTCACCCAGATTCACGCGGAAACAATAGCTTCCGTTTTCCAGTATTTGACTTGACAAATAAAAGTATTTCTTAAGCACCCACTTCAGCTTGCTTTTACAACCCCTTACATACATGCTCAACATTCCTCATCTGAACAGTTCCCCGGGGGTGAGTGCTTTCAAGACCAAGATCACACAGGGAATAGGTAACCAGCACTAACAAGTGCAGCACAAGTCCTCCTGGCTCCCAGATGCTCCTTCCCTGCGCTCAAGCACTAGGGAGCAGGCAAGCCATTCATAAGTTATAATAAGCTTTCTCAATTTTATATTTGGCAGATTTCATTATTTATTTCTCTCTCACATTCATTTGTAACATTTAAACTACGCAAAGTTTTCAGGTAATTGAGACAACTGGGAAAGCTAGTATTAACAAAAACTATTTTTCTATATAAACTATTCGGCGGGAAGTGATAGGCAGTCAAGTGTTTGTTGTTGTTGATTCTTTTTTCTTTTTTCTTTTTTAATCCTTTTGGCTGTTATTAGTGAGGGTTAAAAAATCTCTAGTGTAAACAATTGGCCATTCATGCAGTTTAAAATTACTGTGGCTGTGTTAGCGCCTGCCCTTAGGGAGCATTGTAAAGTCTTGGTAACAATATCACAGCCACTTTGGCAAGTAAAAATAAAACAAGAATGCAAAAATTGTAGACTTTTCAAAAAGGAAACTTCTGACCAAAGACAAGCTTGAAACTGTTTTAACAGCTATAAAAGGAGCTACGCCTCAGTGCTTCCCTGGACTGCTGACAGGAAGGATATCAAATCACTGGGGACTTTATGCGATCTCTCTGCTCTATGCCTGGGGACATTCCAGTGACCCACAAAAAAGTTTCACTTCCAATTTTTTTTTTTTTTTTTTTTTTTTTTTCCCAGCAAAGTGCAATCCAACAATTTTCTACCCTATCCAGGAAATATTTATGATCGAATGAAAAACAGAAAATCCAGATGATAAATCCATATGAAGTAAGTACATCATGGAAGCAGGGCAGAGATGTTTGCCTGGAGAAAGACTAGTAGACCGTCCAGATTCCAGGCCTGATATTGCCATATTTCACTAAGGGATGTTTGGAGTTTGCCTTTGTCCTGGGTTCACAGACTTTGGCCTTTTAGCTTTGCCTTCCCCATGTCCTGTGCCACAGGTGGGGTCCACAGCGCTACTGCAGCTGAACCGAGAGCCACATTCCTAGGAAGGGGGGTCATTTTGTATTGGGATTCACAAGAGGCAGTGTATACAGATGCCTGTCTCAAGCAGTAGGAAGTGTCAGAGGAAGAGAAGGATGGAGAATCCTTTGTTGAGCTTCCATGACCATTTAGAGCTGAAGAATTCAAAGGCTGAACTTCCTGTGTGTGTAGGCAATGATTTTTTCCTTACTTCTTTCATTTGAACATCTGTTCAGTCAGTGCTTCTGTCTCTGGTATTCCCCAGCTTAAGGGGAACTGGCAGCTCTTGTATCCAGGAGAGGGTCCTAGTCACAGGGTGATATTTTGGATGAGAACCTTCTCCATTCGCCTTACTGAAGAGCCCAAGAAAGAAAGAGTTACACTCAACAAGCAGAAGGGAGCCAGGCTCTCTACTGTTTGGGATATACAGGACTTCTCGGGAGCTGCTTCTCAGAAGACAAAATACGCAAACACCCCAGGCATGAGGGAGCAAAGCCTATATCTTCCTGCTCAGGCTCCTGCGACCGTCTTGGCTTCCAAATCCATGGCTCTCGCTGCCTGAGCTGCCTGCAGTCCTGCAAGCAACACCAGTCTGCAGCAACACCAGCTTTGGGATTTACCAGTCAGATGCTCTCCCGCTCCTGAAGGGTCAGTCACATCCAATATAAACTCACCAGAGGAGGCCTCATTAAAAAAAAAAACATCAAAGGACGGACTGATGTCCTTACTTCTGTTTGATGTCTAGAAATTCGGTGGAATTTGGCAACACAGCATGACATATGTCTCCATTTGTGTAAAGTGATTTTCACTAAGACTATCTCTGATCTTTCTCTTCAGAGCACACATTTTGCTTTCTTGCCACGCTGTCCCCCTTCCCCTAATGAGCAGCACTTACTGCTGGACAATCAAAAGGAGGCAGAGCAACCTTTTCACCCATCTGTCCTGAAGACATCACTCGGTGTATTTTATTAACTGCATGTGTTTGTTAGTATTGTGGGATTCTTTCATTAATATGTTCAAAATAGAAACAGACACCACTAATTGAATGCTGTTGTGAGGTAGGGTTTATGAATCTTGTGTAGATCTGACTGAATACATGACAGGAATTAGGGGAAAAGTCTAGCTTCCTACGAGCACTGCTTCATAGTGCACCTTTTAACATATTCTCTTTCATTATTTCTTCAATGTAATCACACAACTGTTTCTAGGACAGCTGAAAATACGCTACCGAATCAATTCAGCGAGGAGAGTGGACTAAAAACTTCTGAGAAGTTTTTTAAGCATTTCTTTGTTAGTTCAGAAAGATGATCTCTCAACCTGCAGAAAAATTTCTGTGCATGGGTAATTTTTAATCTGTTGCTTATAGGACATTTTAATAAGTATATGACAGATGTTCATAGACCATTTTAAAAGGAGTAAAATAATTACGCATTACCTCAAGACTATTCTGTAGTTTAATATGTTATATAAATGGTGACAGATGTGAATAGTGGGTGCATTTCACTGCAGCAATCAGTGATCCAGGCAGACCAGCACAGGCTGATACTCTCTTTGCGCTGTCTCCAGTTGGCAAATGGTCCCTGTTCCGTGCTTCTTACTATATTTACTTTTTTTTTTTTTTTCCCCAGACGGTCTCTTTTTAAAGACTAAAGCTGAATTTCAAGGGATGCATGTTCTTAACATATTTTGCAATTTTTGGAGGAATATATAGTCATGCTTCAAGCACTTGGACCCAATCCCCAGATGAAACGGTCAAGCATTAGCCTTGTGTATCACCAAGCTGTAAACTTCTCTTACAAGGAAAGTCAGTTTATGCAACCGGACTATCTGTGCATCTGTCTCTCTGCTCTATCTCCTAACATTTTTTTTAACTCACTAGCTAATTTCAGACAGAATTTGGTAGAGAGATAGAGGTCCCCAAGTAACCACACCAGTACAGGTTTTGTGTAAGTAGGAAACCAAATAGAGAAGTGAATCACAGTATTATCAAAAAAAAAGGAAAGTCTCTGATATGATTATTAGTAAACACAAGACAACCAACATAAGAGAAAAACCTACTAATGCCCTCATTGCATGAAAATGTTTTAAAACAGATATGGATATCAACATCAAAGAGGGGTAAATCAAGTGGTTGATAAAAATCCGCAGGATATCAAACCACATAATTCCTTTTTTTTTTTTTTATTTTGTAAGTAAATAACAGATTTAAAAAAAGAGAATTAGCTGACTTAATGACCTCAGTATGAATGATCATGATGTCTTTGTTTCTGAATGATATGGAGGCAGGAATATAGTAAATCCAAATTCTGTATCTGGCATGCAGCAAGTTAAAACTGGAGGACGTTCTGAAGAATGCGATTCCTGATTCATTGGGTATTTCAATTTTTTAGGATTCGATTTGATACTAGATTGAAATGTTAATGTTTTCGGTTTCCCATGGATCACAAAATCACAAAAATATATTTTGAAACACTGACACATAAGAATTTGGAAATGATGCACAGTTTCTGAGAACTGTAATCTTCTCACTGAAAATGGCACTTTTCAGGTTCCTTCCTACTTCTTCATAAATTACCAGGAAAAACAGATGATTTGGAAATCATCCATAGCAGAGATCCTAGCAGCCAACACTAGGGCTGGCCCGCATAGCTGGGTTGTCTGTCCTGGTGTCCTACATCTCTGGCAGGGCTCACCCGTCAGGGAGGCGCCCCAGAGAAAGCACAGGGTTAGTAGCGCTGTGGGGCTATGAGAGCGGTTGTTGAGCGAAGACGGGCAATGGCTGGGCCAGGTGCAAACTACAGCAGAGCAGGACATGGAAATGCAGAGTTAGTTCAGCCTCTGAACATGTTGGGAGGGTCCTGGGATGTCTTCAGAGCCAACTCTCACATTTACTGCAGCCAATATCCATGACCTTCTGATACCTGAAGGAGTTCCAAGATTGCTGTCAGCTGGACAGGGCACTTGAATAACAGGAATGAACCCTTGATTAACCTTGGAGCATGGCTAATTCAACAACAATTAAGAAAACCACAGTTCTTGGTAGCCATTGCCTTTTGCCTACATGTGTTCTGGCCAGTGTTGCCAGTAACAGTTCCTGTCTGCACTATAAAGCTGCCTCGGTCTCTGCTGTAAATGCTTTTGGAATGTCTGATAACTCAAAGCACCAGGGGAAAAAACATTAATAACTTGAGTACAAACTGTATGAGGTGCTGCACTGCCATGAAACTTCCTTTCCCTGATTTCTCTGCTTTTTATAGACCTTTTATATCCATGTATAAGCAGCAAGGAGGTGGATAGGATTTTGTAACTTCCTCTTGCCCAAAATGCTCATCTTTACAAAATGAAATTGCTCAATTCCCTCCTAACCTGTAAGTGGAAATGGTAGGAGGAAGTGCACACTTTTTAAAGCTTTTTCTTCAGATAAGCACAAGTCTAGCAATACCCTCACAGATTAGTTGCTTGAATTTCAGCACATGATCAAGTATTTTGCTGGATGAGGATCTATATCCCGCCTGTACATATAGATGGTTGTTCTGGGGTGGAGGTTTTGGGGCAAATGCTGGTTCTCTGTACTGTTTCTGGTAAAATGAACAGAATGAAGAAAGCTGTCATGCAACCAAGGTCAGTGGGATTAAATCCTTCATGTGACATTAGAACATCGCCTATAATTAAAATAAAAATATTGTTTCTCTTGGAATTATTCACTGCTGAACCTTTGCCAAAACATCTAAGGTTGAGCCAGAAGCTGTCTGCATGAAGCAGCATCCTCTGCTGCTGCACTCTGGGGCACGGAGCTCCTTATCTCGCTCCCTGGCTGTCAGCCTGTTTCACAGTGGCGTTCACAGCTTATCAGAGAATCTTATGGATTCACAGGTTAGAAGGGGAAGCATGGGCCCGACCGTGCTCATTCCTGATTACACAGGCACTCCAGTCTCATTCACATCTTTATAGCGATGCCTGTGGCAGCTAGGGTGCTTGTTTACCTGGGGAAATTACATTGTGAAGGGATGTCATGTAATGCTTCCAGCTGTCTATGGGCTCTCTGATTTTGTCATTACTGTTAAATGCCATTTTCCTTTCAGATGTGGAGTCTAAGTTTGTAAAAAAGCCACCGCCATATAGCCAGATACTTGAGCAAAAAACATTGTTCAGAAGCTTGTGACCAGGGTGAGCTTCCAAAACTTGCTTTGTCACACCTATATGCCTGGACAATTTGCTGTCTCTCATAAGTTCTCACGTAGGCTCTCCTTATCTCTTTCATGCCCATCAGTATAAAACAGTATTTTCAGTATGATCACTTAGAAACAGCACCATTGGAAGGAAACTAATATACAGAAAAGACCCATTGGCATCATCCCATCTAAAATGAGATTGTTGATACCTGTGGGCAATATTTGTAAGAAATGTTACTCCAACATAGTGTATTTAAAAGTATATCTACTGGTCATTGTGGCTCTCAATATACTTTGTGTGTGTGTGTGCATGTGTGTATATATATGTTTTATATATATATATAAGCAGAGTGTCGCCACCCCAGAGGTCATGTGTACATCCTGTCAAATAGCATTTAAAGGTTCAGATGAAAAGCTGGGCCAGAAGTGACATGTTACTCATTGAAATGAAGGACATGTCACACACAATTTCCTCTTCATGTCAGGTTGAGTCATTTTGCCCCACTGTTGGCATGTGAGATGTGTCAATGGCAGTGGTTCCTATTTCATGCACAACATCTGTTTGTAGCTCACTGGTTAGATGAGCAAGTCCCAATATCATCCCTGCCAACTGTCTTGCACACTATTTCAGACTACTATGAAACACAAGGATAACTATAATATGAGACATGTCATGAGCTAAGCTCATTTGCCTTTGCTTATATGAATCTTTGACATTATGTGGGCTTTCTCATCATGTCTTGTTCTGGTTCTGCTTTGGATCATGCTGTTCATCAGGCAGGCTCTTTTCAGAATATTAGCTGTACTCCTGTCTCACCTTCTTGCTATCAAGCAGATGTGAAAATTGGCATGGTGCTGAGACTGGCCATTTCAAAAACAGATACAGACATTTGCATCAAACTTTGGCTCAGGAATAGTTCTGGGAGTATAATTTTAATCTAGTCTAACTAGTCTAATTTCTATGACTGCTGATTTTTCAGCACATGTCTCTAAAGAACCATGCTTAGGAAAAAAGTAGAAAAAAAATGCAGTTGTCATGGCAGATGTTGTGATAGTTCAGCTAAAAGTGGAAATTCAAGATTTCACAGTATTTTCTGAGAAAGGATTATATGATGTATTGCCCAGAGGCAGGACAAGAGGCAATGGGCACAGACACATGGGAAATCCTGCTTGAACATGAGAAAAAACTTTCCCGTGAGGGTGGTTATATACGGAAACAGGTTGCCCAGAGAGGCTGTGAAGGCTCCATCCTTGGAAATACTAAAAACCCAACTGGACATGGCCATGAGCAACCTGCTGCAGCTGGCTGCTTGAGCAGGGATTGGACTAGGCAATCTCCAGAGAGTCCTTCCAACCCCAACTATTCTGGGATAAACAGCAAATACACTGACATAAACTTTTGCATTTTTGTTGTCTTTTTGACATGGAGCCAATGAATAGTATTATATATAAGCAGGATATAAGACAGGTCTCTGGGACATAGCCCTTTTTCGACATCGCTAAGAATTCTACATGTTTTTCTTAGCCTCTTAGGCCTAAGATAATATAAAATTCTAGGTAGAGTCAGAATTCCTCCTGTTCTCCACAGCAAGAACAGATCATTTGGGAAAAGTGAACCAAGAATGTCTAGTTTTGTAAGTCCTGGAAGAGAGGTCCATGGAAAGCTCTCACGGATACCACTATCCTCACGTAGAATTTGCTTTCTCTGCTCCCAGACAGTGTCTGAACAACCTGAGCGCCAAGGAGTGCTACAGGTGGGAGTATGAACTGGGACAGGCTGGGAAAGAAAATTCTGTAGTGAGGTTCATCAGTTCAGCTGAAGTTCCTTGTGATGTCAGTTTTATAGACTCACCTAAAAAGGATGATGGGCATATTTAATAAATCTCCAAACACATAAATAAATAAAAATGATCATCTGAACTGTCTGAAATATTAAAGAGCATTGATAAATAAATTACAACATTTTCAACTTGGGCCCCTTTATGAAAAGTGTTATTAAAGTGGCTGTAACTATATCTTGACTCAAGAACTGGTTGGAGGGCTTAATCTATAATTTAATTTGCCTCAGAAATAAATAGCAGCAATGATGACAGTTTGATCAACATAATATAATATTGCATGAATGCTAGCAATCAATCCAAATCTTAACATTCATTCCTTACGATCACATATACCTCTGTAAAAGTAGTGAATTTCTTCATTTCATTTAGATTATCCCTGATTTTCACAATTACAAGAAAAGCAATATTAGACCTTCTAATTTTTCTTCCTGCCCTTGATCAGATCACCAGCACATTTCATTCAAAGTTTAGTTGAGCAAGGATTGAAAAGAAACCCCCAGGGTCTGGCCAAGGGAATAAATAACTTTGTCATCTGGTAATTTAAGTGAGAAGATGGGATGAAATGTCATTTGGGAATTATTATGCAAAACAGAAAGAATACAGAAGGCAAAACAATGCTAAAATGTAATTTGTGTATTTTAATATTATTGTCTTTTTATATTTTAAAGGCACAATATGAAAATAAATATGACAAAGGATAAATGCATCTAGCATAATTAGCATGAAAATTACACCTCATTTGTTTTCTGAATATTGCTTTGTCTGGATTATAAATGGCATGTAGGTACAGTAGAAAGTAAAATATCTTGGAATATTAAATTCTTTTAGGGTGGTGCCATGGGGCCCTTGCTGTCATCTTTTATTCCTGGCTCTAATTTATTCTCCTTGTGTTGTCAGCAATAACCCTTGCACAAAAACGCCCCCTCTATCCCGGATCTGTGCCCTGCCAATTTCTAGTGCACTGTCTACTCTGATACCTAGCACAGGGTGACAGTTTTATGCTGAACTGGAATAAGAACATGTCCCTCACCATAATGTTCCCAGATATAAGCGAAGATAGCACCTATTCTTTTACTTTATGAAGTGTCCAGCAGCAATTCACAGTAATACAGTGGAAACTGTAACATCTCAAAGGTTTTAATGAGTTATGGTGCAGTTCATGATGACCCAAGCTTATATCCAAGCCTAACAGGACAGTTTCGTGTTTTCCGTGACATGTAGGCACCAGCCATTGACAAATCCGGGTAGTCTGGCATTACCTAGCACAGCGTGGCCCTGGCTGAGGCAGTGCAGATGGGCGTATTTTAAGAAACCTCCACTTAACAGAATGATTCCTAACTAACAGCAGAATGGAAAAGATCAAAATGTGAACTGCAGAACTGCAGGCCCTGGTTTTGTCTTAGAAATAAGACAAAAGGTAAGGTCCAGGATAAGGCCCAGGATAAGGCCCGGAGTAGGGCCCAGTGTCGGGTCCAGGGTCAGGTCCGGGGTCGGCTTTACTCTTTTACACAAATTGTTCTTCTAAATACTTTGTTTATAATTTTCCAGGTCGTCATTATCCCAGCTGCTTACACAAAGCCTTCGCCTGTCTCTTCCCTATCCCCTCTCATCTGTATTAGATAGGTAGGGCTTGCTGAGATGCAGAAACTGGAGTTAATACAATTATCACCACATCTGGAGTCCGTTGGTATTATACTGAAACAGAGGAAGCTGCGTGTCATGTCAGAAGCTGCTACGTCTTTAAAAAAAGTTATGCAAAGCCATAAATGTAAGCTCCTATAACAGCCCGAAACCTGTAGACCTCACAGAAAGCATAGGCAGGCTGGTACATACATGCAGTTACAGCTGCTGGTGTGTGGCTAGGGAGCTACAGAAATGCTGCAAGCCTGGCCATGAAAATCACCACCCGGTTCCAACGCTGCCGAGGCCATTAAATGGAAAAGAATTTCTGTGGTTTTGCCCTTCTTTAAAATAAATGCTTCGTTTGCATCCCATACACTCAACTAATGTTTCTGCAAGATGACATCAAGTTACTGAACCTGCCAGTGACGGCTGAGGTGGGAATGAGAACATCAGTCACCGTCAGGAAAAAGGAGCATGCAAGGGGGGAGAAAAGCCGTGAGACCCCTTCAGTATGTCCTGGGGAGGGTCCCGCTGGCCACGGCCTTGTGTCTGAGCCAGGTTCTGAGCCTCTACGAGCAGGATCGGATCCTCAGGGTGATCCCGTTCTGGGTGCACCTTGCGAGCCGGCAGGTACCAGCACGGAAGCCGCGGCGGCGTCGGACAGTCTTCCCCCTGCTTTGTAACAGCAGACTGCTCGCAGCTCCTTCATGCATTTAAAGCAAGGAGACCAGATTATAATTGGGTAGTTAATTATATATTAAAAGGACAGTGAATTTGTCTCATGTAAATGTAGGCACTTTGGAATGCAGCTTATGGAGATCATTAGCTCCTACCCCCAAGTAAAATATTGTTCAACTTTTTTACATTTTTGGTTATTAAAATCTAAAAAGGTGCACAAGTATCCAGACTGACTTTTAGCAGACTTCCCCTCCCAAAATGAAAAGTTTGCTTTACTTTTTGACGCACAAGGAATTTCTTTTGTTTAAATATCACTCATATTAAAAATAGATGATTGGTATAGGGAATACTGCTTTAAAAGCAGACTGAATATGTTGTAGGGGAACACATTGACTACAGAATATTGAGAAAACACAGCCGCTCTGAGGTTCCCAGCAGGGAGAAGGCAACAGCAGCCACCAGGAAACGCTGGATCTCCAGGGGAATGGCTCCTTTGGGAACAAAACCGAGCACCCGTGCTGGAACCAGGTGTGTGAATCTGGGTGCAACATGCAGCAATGAACCAGGTACCCTTAGTTACTCCAGTTGCTCCTTCCTGCTTGCTGCGTGTGTGCTAGAACAGGCAGGAGTGAAATGCAGTTTCTCCTCCTGCTTTTTGAGCACTTGCTTGCAAACCTGCAGCTAGATTTCTTTCTCTCTGTCAAGATTACCTGTACATTCCACCCTAAAGAAATAAATGAGTGCCAGGGAATAGACACACAGAGCAGTTTTGAACTATGTTTCAAGGTGCATAGGCTTGTGGGTCTCACTGCAGTGCATAACAACAGAATATTTTGACTTTCAATCACTGTGACAGGAGTCAGATACAAATATCTGACTTCAGATATCATAGCCCAGAGTAAAGAATTAAGTTTACCAAGAATCCAACATCTATTTTATGAGAACATATTTCAGAGAGGCAATTATTTGTATATTTGAAGATCTACTTCACCTGATGTTTTTATTTTGAGTAAATTGGCAATAGAAGCTGACAGATTTGACAATTGTTTCTTACAGAGGTGGCCATGCACTGCATAATTACCCATAACAAACTTTGTACTCCAAAAATTCTCAGCAAATATAAGCGGTATGTTCCTGATTGGATCTTCAAAGAAAATACACCCTCCCCCCAGGTGTCTTATACTTAATTACTTTTGATTGCAAGAAAATCTTGGAATTTTGCAGAATTCTAGTGCTATTTTGGCAGGGGGGAGGTGAGGATTGACATAATTGATGTTGACCTATTTGACACACATAACAATTTATGGTTAAAACATACAATAGTCTGAAAAAAAATAGTCTCAAAAAAAAAAAAAAAAGATTCAGGGGTGGAAAAAAAAAAGGATTCTTTTGGCTTAGAGAAAGTGACTGACACAAGACACAGAAGTTACACGAAAGTGCTAGTGCTGATTTGCTCTTCACTGATTTGGTTACCTGCCAATTGCTTTCTTCGAAGAATCTTTAGCCACAAGCTCTCCCTTACCGTTCTTGGGTAAGCAAAGCCCCTCTGCGGTGCACGAAGCCCGTGTGAGAGCTTCACCGCCCAACAGGCACAAGAGCACGGCCTCGGGGGTGACCCTGTGCTTGCCCAAGATGATGAATTTTGCCTATGCAGAACACTCCCTTGGACTGTAGCTCTTACTCGGGAAAACATTCCAGTGCACTGGTTGGACACGGCTGCCCCGCTAAAGCCAGCGAGATAATTACCCAAATAACAGCCGTGAGAATGCCAGTAACTACTGCTTCTGCAGAAGCCAGCATTAGAGACAAGGATAAGAAAACCCACACAAATAGAGGGTTTTGGGTGCTTTTTTCAGCCATTGCAATAGCAGCGCACACTGAAGAGCCCTTGGGGGAACCAGGGGCCCATAGGGCAGCACAGGCCACCAGCCGCCTGCGCTGCCCGGCCCGGCGGTGGCTCCGCGGGCTGCCCAGCGCTGGGCAGGACCGGGCGGCAGCGGCTCTGGCTGCCCCGAGCCTGGCACTGCGCTGCCCTTAGCCCCTCGCACCACCCTGCCGAGGCGGCACAGAAGGGACCCAGGCAGCGCGTGCACAAAGAGGCGGCAGATCAGCGGTAAAAAGCATAAGGTTCCCCTCCCCGCCTCTGAAGTAACCTTAAGGGAGAGAGACAAACATCAAGAATGCAGAGAGGAGTGAAAGCAGCTCATACCCACTCAAAATAATTTCATATTTATATGAGAGAAACCCTATATTTTTAGATTTCTGCAGGTTGCCTTTTCATTTGATTTGATAGAATAAAACAGAATCTGCTATATGGAGATGTCACAACAAATGTTGTGGAAGTCTGGAGAATAAAGAATTTTTCCAAAAGCAGTAACGAAAGAAAACACTTAACTGGGTCTTTTTTAAGCTACGCTTCTCTCCTTTTCTTTTGGTTGTTGCAAGTTGTAAGAGGAGTTTTCTGAGATCTGCTGCGATCAGCCCAGCAAGTATTAATAAATGAACTTGGCAAAGCAGGAAAGATGATGATGGCCCAGTTACAATGCAATTTGAATTGTACTTTCTATCTGACTACAACGTCTTCAGTCGCCTCTTTTTTTTTTTTTTTTTTTCTCCTTCTAGTAGCACTTGGAAGAGACTCACACTGAAAACTTTCTTTAAAAGTGAGCGGGGCTCTTTTATGCGCCCAGAGCTGGAGTTACAGATGTAGCATTATTGCTTCCACATGGGAATATTTGTTGCACATTTTTTTCTACCCTTCAGGTGAAAGAGTGAAATTTCACTCTCCCCTGGGACCGATAAAAACAAATCACTTGAAAAGGACCGCCACGACCAAAGTGTCCGCAGGGTTACTGGGCGGCCACGAGCAGCGCTGGAGACGGCAGCTGCTGCCGCCGGGCGAGCTGGGTCGGAGCCGGTAATCGCTCCTCTCCTCCGGCTCTGCCGGGGGGACTCTCACACCAGGAGGAAGCTGCTCATTGCCAGCCCAATGGCCTCTCCGGAGCTCTACTAATTACAGACCCCTGCTGCGTTCCGCGTGTGGATTTTTCTTGATTTCTCCATGTGAAAACGGTGCAAGCAGGAAGCAATCACGTTACACTACCAGAGCGAGTCACAGAAATCTCCTTTTCAGTGGAAAGATGGTTTCCGTTTAGCAACACTAAGACACCAGCTGGGAAAAGCAACAGCTTAAAGCCCGTTAGGAGCCTCTAGACACCTGTGGGGTTAGTTCAAGGGCACAAGAGCTCAATGACGGAGGGGGAATGAAGTGCCTGGGAAGGGTCTGCAGAGCTGGTGAGCAGCAGTGTGAGGTGGCAGTGAGCAGCGTTATCTGTCTGGGCGTCTCTGGAGCACCCCGGGCTCCCCTGGAGGGCTGAGAGAGAGGAGAGGTCACTCCTCCTACCCATCTCAAAGAGCACAGAAAGGAGCGTCTTCATCCTGAGAAAGAGCAGGAGGGAGCAGTTTTCTTCTAGGAGGTCCTTGCCAAGCAGGTGCTGCTCATCTTGAGCCTGTTTGTGGATCCTGAGTGTTCAAAACCATCCTCTGAATGCTGATCGGTTACCCACAATCTATTAGATCCTCTAATTCAAAAGACTCTTTCAAATAATGCCTCTCAAAATAGCTCCATCTGAGGAAAATAAAGCAGTTTGAGCCAGTTTTATTCTTTGAGCCTGATCTAGCTGTGGCAGAAGCATGGTAGCTGTTAGTTTTTACATGTGAAAATAACTGCAGGACATAATTGCTCTATATGATTCTATATGATTTTAGTAATCTAAAATTTAGACATCTGGTTCAGATATCTTAAGTAGATCTTTGCACTTTTTTTGCTCCTGTCATGTGGAGGCTTTCCTGAGAAGATAAGATCTCCATGTCTAGACCCCTTGATGATGACAACTGTAGCACACTCAAATAGGGCTTTTATGGCACAATCTCTCTCTTTTTTTTTTTTTTTTTTGGCAGAAAATCTTAAGTTTGGTTGAAACGAGAAAAGGAGCGTTTGACAGAAATGCTTATAAGAGGAAGTGCAGTCAAAACATGTGGTCTGAAGCGCCCCTTTTTGTTTAACTTTTCTGTACTTAACTCACCATAAACAGAAACTTGGCGGGTGGTCTATCAGCTTCTCAGCACTTTCCAAACTTTAGAAACAGAGATTAGACGGTCAAAATGGGGCGGGGAGGGAAGGGGGAACAAAAGCAAATATTGCATGAATTTAGTGTCTTGTAAGCTTCTTCCCCAGGAAAGTTTAGCTGTATCTCCTCAAAAAAATCAGCACAAATTTGATACAACTCACTGCATTTCCTCAAGAGGTAGAAGACTGAAGAAGCATAGAGTCCCTTTCTCCCCTCCACGGTAGTTGATGCTGTGGCAGAAAGCCCTTCATTGTGTCTGTTCATGATGTACTTGCCTGGCCTCCTATTCCTCATCTGAACTGGGCACTAAATCCACCCAGGTTTCATCTGCAAAGGAAGAAACAAACCAAGAAAAAATGCCAAATATTACAACATGCTTAATTTAATTGGATTTTCTTTTCTGAATCAGGAGAACGAAAGCAACATTAAACAGAACATGCCCAAATGCTAAGGCAGCATGAGAGATGCCATCTGTCACAATATTTCTCTAGCTATTTTTAATCTCTTGCATAGCTAAAATTTGTGCTTTCTAAGTGAGAGGCATTACTGCAGAATGTTTATCTGTCATAAACAGGACCTATAGTAGTCATTATCCTCAGGATCCATTAGCAAAAATAAATGGTCAGGAAATCTGTACAGGTACCTGTCTTCTGATCTGTACCAAGAAATATTTGATATAAATGTCAGAATTGTCATATCAGATCATACTTAAAGATTAGTAAGTTCGGTATCCTCAAAGTGGACGCTACAATGTATGTCAGGGAAACCTAATGGGGCAAAATTATATACACCTTATAGAAAAAGCAATTTGGAGGAAAAGATCCTTCTTCAACCCCAAATAGTTGCCTATGACCCGAACTCAGCGTGTACAGAATATCCTTTATTTTATCCCGCTCTTGTGTCTCTCTAAGTGCCTAATCCAGTCAAAATCCTACTAAATTCTTGCCACTAATGCTGTAATAGTTTGAACCCTGTTGCCCTAGTAAAGGGGTTATCAGAAAGGGACTTGACTGATGCACAGGGGGTTCAGGGCATGGCATTTGCTCATGCATTTGGAGTCTATCACTAGGAAATTAAAGGCCTTTGAGGTCAGAGTGTGACAAGGAGCCTCCTTATTTGAGTAGTCTGGAGCTGTATTGGAGCAGACATTCAGCTGGAGTGAATCGGTAGAGTTCCGCTCGTGTCAGGGATTTGTACCTACTGAGCATCTGATCAGCTGTATTTGCATGCACATACATAGTTGCAAATCTTTCCTTTCTCTTTTGTCAAAGTTATCAGAAAATGAAAAAGCAAATAAAAAGGCTTCTTGGAATAAGCACTTAAAGAAAGGAGACAATTTTCCATACTAAAAGCATGAATCTTTCTCTTTTTATACCCTAAAGTTCCCCTGGATTTTTCCATGAAATTTCCCATTTCTGTGATTGTATTTTTGACTTTAGATTAGCTAATGATGATGCTTTTTGACCAACACTCAGAGGACAAACGCTAACAGCAATTTTATGTGAGCAGCAAGCTAGGGAGTGCGCGCCTCCACACAGCCGTGCCGGGGCTGTTGGCCCTCGTGAAACGCAGGGTGTGATGAATGCAGAGCTGCTGGCCCTGTGGCTCGCTGACCAATATTGTCTCAACTGGACATAGGCTGGCTAGTCCATACAGCGGAATGGTTGGCACAGCCTCTGCCCAAGCTAATTTAACCCACTTCCTTGGTGATGTCATCATTACGTCATCTTAGCTGCATGGGCAGTGACCTTGGATTTCTCTGCAATGCTGCTGGGCTTTAATGGTCGGGGCCTGGAGGTGGGATATTTAGCAAGGCCAGATGCCTGATGGTAAAATGCTATAATTTAACAGGCTGCCACGATTTTATCATTGCCAAGTCTTGCTTTTTTTTTTTACAATGAAGCTCAAAATATTTATTGTTGTACTTAAGCCTCAGGACCTGAAAATGAGGGGTTATATGAAAACTGTTAACATTTATGCACTTATTCTCAAAGGAGATTTTGTAGCTCCACAGTTGCAAAGAAAAGCATTGTTAGTGTTTGTGACCTAAACACTGTTATAATCTCCTGGTTTGCGAATACTTGATACAGGCTGTATATAATTCCTGTGTAAATACATTCCTGATGCACTGAGGGATAAAACATCCCCTACTAGTAGTGATTGCTCCTGTCGCTAAGGGCAGCAGCGGTAGCTGAGGGTGTGAGTTGTTGAGTGCTATGCAGAGTCATGTACGCGGCTGGCAGAAAACTATTAAAGCACCCAAATCCTGTATAAATTTGTTCAATAGAAACTGGGCAAAACCCTAAATCCCACCTGTCATAAATAGACAATGCTAGAGAGATTGCACTGAGAATATTGGGTGTTTGGCTGAACGAACTCAGGACCACAGTGTTATTTGCTGTAAAAGCCCAAGGCAGTGTGTAAAAATGCCTGAGCTGTTGCTTGCTGCAACTCTTGTCCTTCCATACCTGTTCCTTCATGGCCCAGTTGAGAGGAGGAGGGAGAGGTGCCAGAGCAGTCCCACCTGCCTGCCCCACCAAGCTATCCTTTGACTAACCCTAACTGTCCCAGGAAAAGGCCAGAGTTTAAGCAACATAAGATTTACTTGGTCTTTTGTGGCTTGGGCTGCATTTGCTGCCTGCCACAACCTGTGCATGAATAAACACTGCAGAGGATCTCTTCAGACAGCTCCTGGCCACAGCCATGCAGACACCAGCCTGTGGTAGTACTTGTGGCATGCTATAGCGGTGACCCATCTGTGACATGGGACAGGCTGTACCACAAAGGTGCAACAGCTGACCTGGGGAAAGGACACGAAATACCTGTTATTTGAGGTGTTCTCTTCCAAGGTTCTATCTAGTTTTTCCTGCTACCAGAGCTGAGGTACTTCAGCTGGGAAGAATTTCTTGTAATTCTTCACAGAATCTAGTTGGAGGCCTGTGGTTAGCAGTGTCCCCCAGGGGTCAGTCCTCGGCCCAGTCCTGTTCAATTTATTCATCAATGACCTTGATGAAGGGATGGAGGTCTCCCTCAGCAAGTTTGCTGATGATACCAAACTGGGAGGAGTAGCTGA
>VZSV01000176.1:1491407-1521669 GCA_013398735.1 Nothocercus julius | reverse complement strand
GTGGCCACCGACAGAACTAGAGGAAACAGCCACAAACTGAAACACCAAAAGTTCCACAGGAACTTAAGTAAAAATTTCTTGCCAGTGAGGGTGCCAGAGCCCTGGCACAGGCTGCCCAGGGAGGCTGTGGAGTCTCCTTCTCTGGAGACCTTCCAAACCCGCTTGGACGCAGCCCTGAGCCACCTGCTCTAGGTGACCCTGCGTGTGCAGGGGGCTTGGACTAGATGATCTCTAAACCTTAAGCATTCTTACTTTCCAACCTTAAGCATTCTATGATTCTATGATAATAAATCCTTCAGTGAAAATTTTTATGACTTTAATACATAAAATAAATGATTTTTTCTCCCCCATAACTATAAACATAAAATTTGTGTTAAGTACTTTAACTGCAGCTGTGTAGAAAGACACAGCTGGTAGCATGTCATCCCTTTTGGAAGGAGAAGGAAGGAAAGAGACTGGAAAGAATGTCCTACGGGTGAAAGAAAAGAAGAGGGAAAACAAAACAGCTACTTGAGGGGAATCTCTCCTTTTGTCATTATTGAACTCAGCACCAGTTACCCAAAGGGGAGCAATGTCCTATGAGAAGGCCTGCGTGGATCGATGGAGCTTCCTAAATGTAAATAATGAGTAAAAAAAGATCTTCTAATGGGCAATGGTTGTGTTCTAATGGGCAATGGTTCTGAGTCATGTCCTTTGCTACGTTTTCACATACAGGTTTTACGTCTCCCTTCTAAGAATTAATAGGGATACCAAATATAACTAATGTGGCTAATACAGGATGCTTTGCCAATTGCTGACCACCAAACAGCTTTAACAGCTTTGCTACAAATAATCCAAGGAGTGAGCCTGGGCCCCTGGCCCTGCTGGGGAGAGTGTGATTTATCCATGCGCTTCAGTGAGGTCACGATTTTTTTTTTTTTTTAAAGCACTTTGCAGGAGAAAAAGATAGCGACGTCAGGAAATGCATGATAGAAGGGGTAGGCTAGTCCTTTCAGGGAAGACAAGACTACTATTATTCTTTTATTGGCCAATAATCATTCTTAAAAGGCAGAACAACAAAATTGCCCTCTTTATCATACACAATCAGCATTAAAAGAGGTATTGCTTAAGCTTCTATATTAATAACCTACTCAAGGATTTATTTGTGAAACATAAAGCATGGGGAAAATGTCATTCAGCAGAACAGATGTTGAAAGCTGCACGAGGTTTATATGGAGATTATATTCACAGTGCATTTCAAAAATACATATATGTTCTCTCTTCAAATGCTATTAGCTGATGAGCTTCCATCAGCTTATGCTGAGATGTGTCTCAGGGTTTGGGCCACAGACCTTGCAGAAAGACAGAGCTGGAAAATGAGGAAGCTCCTATACATCTAATGCTCTTGGTGCCTGAGGACAAAGACCTTAAAAACATTTAAAGAAGTAGAAAAACAGACAACCTCTCTGCCTGTTACTGTCACATCACAAGAACCTAGAAGCAGCCCTAGCTTAAGGCATATGCAAAACTTAATGTATTAAATGGCCCAATTTAGTACAGGCCCTTAATGATGTGGAAGTTAATCATAAGAGATCAGGATTTGTCCCCTGTTGCCCCAGAGCACTCTGATTTAAAAGGCCAGCAGTGACATGGCTGGGCAGAGGATGCTGAGGTCTCGCTGCCAGGCTGGCAGCTCTGAGAACTGGAGCACTCAGAAAGGACCAGAAACAGGAAAGGGGGAAAGAGCCAGTTGGGGATTTAGATGAAAGGGTTTGATAGGAGAGAAAGAAGAGAAATAAAGAAGAATGAACTACTGTTTGTTGCCAGACAATAAGCGGACGCTTGCTGCTTTGCCTCTCGCTCGCGCTGTGTTGTTGTTCTGCAGCAAGTTGTTTGTGTGTCCAAGTCCTTGGTTTGAGGCAGACCAAAGTGGTCTGGCATGTGTTAACTGGATGTGATTCACATCTCTAAGGGAAAACATTCTTTTCCCTCAGACAGGAAGCAATTTGTTATATTGTACCCACTCTCCTTTATCATTGTGTGGCTTTCATTTCTCAGTTTGTTCTGCTGGCAGGATTTTGTATGGCCCCAGTGGGGCGATCAACGCCGGAAGGGCAGCTCAAAGCAATGCAGTCAGCAGGGCTTTGCCAAGGTTTAGGAAAGGCTTTGTCCAAACTTGTACGTTAGGAATCATTCAGTGGCAGAACTGGTTAAAGAAAATCTTACTTACTCCCTGCCACCTCCTCAACAGTACTGATGCACCTGGCTGTGTGGCTGTGCTCTAAGCAGGACCTGCAGAATGACTTTTTTTTCCCCTCTGCTTAGAAGGCTTTGAATGGTGTATATAGTGTTCCTGTATATACTGATGTGATGTTACAGCTTTGAATTCTGCTGCTCCCACATAGCCCAAACAGGCAATGTTTACAAAGGGACTTTATAGAGTGTTATAATGGCTGCTAATTATAATAAAGTAATATTAATGATCTTCTGAGAGGTACTATTTAATAAGAGTTCTTGACTATGTATTTTTTGAGGTTGACTTGTTATCCATATGGGTTTAAATTGGAAGCAGCTGCTAAGATAACAAATAGGTCTAATTCACGTGACTATCATTTTCCATACTGTTTTTTTACTCCTATGTGCTACTTAGCTGCTTCTTCAGCTAATTCTTACTTCGTATTCAAATACATGCTAAAGTTAGATTTTATTCCTATAACCCATCAACGTAATGGTCAGGTGTAGAGCTGAGTACATTAGCAGCAAAAATATCCCAGGACAGGAACTAATAAAAAACTTGCTGATGTATTGAATATAGGGAGGAAGGGAACCCAAAGCAGCAGTAGTGAGTGAGCTGACACATTCAGAGAGTCCTAAGAATGTGGCATTTCTGGATAGTTTTTGAGAAGTAATGGAATGAGCTCACAGGTTACTCTGCAACAGGCTGGCTATTGATGCACTAGGCATTAATAGAGTCCTTATTACAGGTACCTGATCATTTTCTCAGTGGAAGACTTTCTCTTCCTTTATGCCATTTAAAAACCCACTTGATGAGGAAAGGTCTACAGACCAGGTGCTATTTTTTCCTTCTTGGAAGACAGAAGAGTTATTTGCTGGCACAGTGCAGTATGTGTTTCTGATCCACTTGCAATTCTATTAACCCATACTTGAGTGCCCTGCCAGTTTCCATGACTGGAGTAGAATGACACCACCCTTTTAGGGATTCAGTGCGTTTCCCATATTCTGTGTTCATGTTGAGCTTTCTTCAGGCTCTACCAAATTCATGGAAAAATATCCAAAATGGAAGCTCACATTAAGAATAGAGAGGGTATGGCCATTTTTGATGTGTCTTCAAGCTTTCTGTGTATTAATGCTCTGTATCTTATTGCTCTGTACAACAAAGAAATCTGTTACATTTAATGAGCAACTACTGTCCTCCGAACACTTTGTACATAATGCCTTTCTTCCTGTGAGGTCCCACAGCACTAAGTGGGATAGTGATAGATTGAATTATTTCAGACAAAGCCTTACTAGGGCCCCAGGTACTGTCTCCAGCAGTGTGTAGTGCAGCAGTGCAGAGCCAGGGTCCCTCAGCAGAGGACGGCTGTAGCACCCTGCAGCCACCATGCACGGCCCTGGTCCCCAGCCCCAGATTACTTCTCCTGCTCCAGCATCATCATCTCCTCAGCTACTCACGGCAATAAAATAGTTCAGTGTAGCAAGTGGGTGGACATTAGTTCCCTGTGAAATGGTGAGGGAACATAGTTACTGTAGGCAGAAACTAATTATTCAGAGTGGAATCTGGCTTGAGGTTTATGGTCTAAAGCTTTCCTTCAGAGACAAGTGCTGTGGAGATTAAAGAGCATAACCACTCTGTGCTTTCACTTTAGATTTCGGATGAAAGATGGTTAGTTCATGAGCTCTGAGCACCATGATGGGGCATTAGTTCATTCATCTGTCACCTGCATGAGTGCTATTTCATGCTGTACTTTCTGGAACGTGTGCCGAGTCAGTGTCTTACCAGAGTCAAAACCCTTTTTCACTATATAGCTTTGTGTTTTAGGAAGCTATTAAACCAACTTCTGCACCCTGTTCCGCAAAAGTTTATTCCAGCCTTCTGCTCTCTATTGTTCGCCTCTCAGGAAGGAGAAAAATCTTCAGAGGGATTTTAATGTGAATATTGCATTGTGCTCTGTCAAATTCAAAATTGGCAGATTGCCTTGTATTACCTTGCTGAATTGGTAGACAAGAGACTTTTTGTGCATTATTTATGGCATGCATGGGTGGTTCAGCAAGATATATACGTCTAAAAATGACAATTAATTTTTTTTTTTCTTTCAGGTATACTAAAAAAATCTATAGCTATATTTTGAAGGAATGGTACATTGGATATGTGGCATATTTTTTTTCTGATTGCACTGCATTGAGACATTGGCCAGAAACAGAAAGCTATTTTCCATTTGAAAATACTGTGAGAAACTATTGAAATTTGAACCCTGTTCCTGTGCATAGTTTTGCATGTTTTAATTACTCTTATCATGTTTCAAATTTGGTATACACAGAATCACAGAAAGGTTGAGGTTGGAAGGGACCTCTAGAGATCATCTAGCCCAACCCTCCTGCTCTAGCAGGGACACCCAGGGCACGGGGCACAGGGTGGCATCGAGGAGGGTTTGGAAGATCTCCAGAGAAGGAGACGGCAAAGACTCTCTAGGCAGCCTGTTCCAGGGCTCTGTCACCCTCACAGGAAAGAAGTTCTTCCTCACCTGGAGATGGAACTTCTGGGTTTCAATTTGTACTCATTACCTCTTGTCCTGTCACTGGCCACCACTGAGAAGAGTTTGGCCCCATCCTCTTTACATTCTCCCCTCAGGTATTTATACATATTGATAAGATCTCCCCTCAATCTTCTCTTCTCCAGGCTAAATGGACCCAGCTCGCTTAGTCTTTCCTCACACGATAGATGCTCCAGTGCCTTAATCATCTTCGTTGCTCTACGCTGGATCCTCTTTAGAAGCTCCACATCCCTCTTGTCCTGTGGAGCCCAGAACTGCACCCAATACTCCTGGTGTGTCCTCCCCAGAGCTGAGCAGAGGGGGAGGGTGACCTGCCTTGACCTGCTGTCAACACTGCTCCTGATGCAGCCAGGATCCCATTGGGCAACAAGCTGAACAGTACTGGACCCCTGGGGGACACTACGGGCCAGAGGCTTCCAACTAGACTCGGCCCCATTTATCACGACCCTCTGAGCTCTGCCATCCAGGCAGTTCTCGATCCACCTCACTGTCCACTCATCTAACCCACACTTCCTGAGCTTCCCTATGAGGATGTTATGGTAGACTGTGTCAAAAGCCTCGCTGAAGTCAAGGTAGACAACATCCATGACTGTCCTCTCATCCATCCACCCATCCATCCATCCAGTCATCTCATCATAGGAGGCTATCAGGTTGGTGAAACATGACTTCCCCTTGGTGAATCCATCCTGACTACTCCTGATCACCTTCTTTTCCTTCACATGCCTAGATATGGTCTCTAGGATGAGCTGCGCCATCACCTTTCCAGGGATGGAGGTGAGGTTGACTGGCCAGCCTGTAGTTTCCTGGCTCCTCTCTTCTGTCCTTTTTGAAGACTGGAGTGACGTTGGTTTCTTCCAGTCCTCCTGCACATCCCCTTGTCTCCATGACCTCTCAAAGATGATGGAGAGCAGCTGAGTAATAACCCCCACCAGTTCCCTCAGCACTCTTGGGTGCACCCCATCCGGCCCCATAGATGTCCAGTTTGCCTAAATAATCTCTAACCCAAGCCTCCTTGACCAGCAGAAAGTCTTCCTCTCTCCTGGTTCTCTCTCTTGTGACTGGGCTCTGTAGTTCATGGGGACTAGCCTCAGCAGTAAAGACAGAAGCAAAGAAGGCATTTAGTAACTCTGCCTTCTCTGTATCCTCCATCACCAAAGCACTCTACCCATTCGGCAGTGGACTAACATTTTCCCTAGTCTTCCTCTTGCTGGTGATGTATTTGTAGAAGCCCTTCCTGTTGTCCCGGACATCTCTTGCTAACTCTAATTCCAAACAGGCCTTGGCCTTCCTCGTTGCACCCCTGCTACATTCTTCGACAGTGTTCCTATATTGTTCCCATGTGGTCTAGCCCTTCTTCCACATTAGGTATGTACTTTTTTTTTCATTAAGTTTACCCAACAGCTCCTTGTCCATCCACGCAGGTCTCCTGCCCCCCTTACTCAACTTCTTTCTTGCAGGAATGCACCGATCCTGAGCTTGGAGACAGGAACCTCCTGGACTGTCAGTTCCTAGCTGTGTGGTTATCCCAGCAGACATCAGGGTGGTTGCAGTCCCTCATAAGGACCAGGCCCTGTGTTTATGAGGCTACTCGCAGCTGCCTGTAGAAGGCTTCATCTACTTTCTCTTCCTGGTCAGGAGGCCTGTATTAAACAACACAGTGTTGCTCCTGTTGGCTGCCCTTTAATCCTCACCAGCAGGCTCTCGACTCGCACTGCGTCCTCCCCTGTGCTGAGCTCCATACATTCCAGTTGCCTTTTCACGTAAAGGGCAACTCTGTCACCTTGCCTTCCTTGCCTTCTAAAATGCCTAGAGCTATCCATGGCCACGTTCCAGTCATGAGAGCTGTCCCACCTTTGCAATGAGATCGTGGCCCTGCAAGCACACATGCATCTCCAGTTCTCCTTGTTTATTCCTCATGCTGCATGCATTTACCCAGAGGCATTTGAGGTGGGCACCCAATGTGCCTCTCTTCCTAGCTGGGCCATCTGTAACTCAGCTATGTGGCCTTCAGTAGTTCTCATCTTCTGCTGTTTTCCCTCCCTGGGCTTCAGGAATCCTTTGCTGGCTCTGGAGTTAGGCTGGTGTGAATGGCATGACAGGTCATCCCCTACTTTATCACCTACTTCCCTGATGATATGTCTCTCCTGCCTCAAATCTAGTTTAAAGCCTTCTTGATGAGCCTGCTATCTCATGACCTAAGACCCCCTTCCCGCTTTGGGAAAGAAGAATCCCATTAGATGCCAGCATGTATGGTGCCACGTAAGGCTTTCTATTGCCAAAAAACCCAAAGTTGTGGCGATGACTCCAGCCACGGAGCCACGTGTTGATGGACTGTATCCTCTTGTTTCTTTCTATATTGCTCCCAGCACCAGGGAGAATGGAAGAAAAGATGACCTGCGCGCCCGAGTTCCTGATCATCTGACCCAATTCCCTAAAGCCCCTGTTGATTGCCCCCCGGCTACGCGTTGCCACTTCTTCTCCTCCAACATGTAGCACCAGCAATGGATAATAGTCTGTGGGTCGAACCAGGCTGGGAAGTTCCCTGGTGGTGTCTATAACCCGGGCCCCAGGAAGGCAGCAGACTTCCTTCAGCGGAGGGTCCCTTCTACATACCAGACCCTCTGTTTGCTGTATTGAGGAATCCCCCATGACTATAACCTGCCTTTTATTCTTCTTGACGTTGGTCACAACACGGGAGGTTTGCCTTTCAGACTGTATTCATGTTTTTGGAGGAGGGGGACTCTCGCCTTCACCATCCATTGACTGCCCTTTATCCTCCAGGGCTATGTACCTGTTGGATAGTGGTAACTGGTAGGATGAGATGGGAGAAGAAGGTTTTCTCCTGCCACCTCAAGCCTAGACTTTTATCCATGTATTGTCATCTTGGTTTCTTCTCCCTTGTGTTGGCTGGGGGATGGAATTTGCTTTTTTTCTGTTGTTGCTGGGGACTTCCTGGTGCCTGCTCCTGTTCCTCCCTCTCTGACTTCCACATACTTCTCAGCTTTTCAACCTCCTCTTGTAGCTCAACTACCATGCTGAGCAGATCTGCAACCTACTCACATCTCACACAGTTGCTCTCCTTGCAGCTGTCCAAAGAAAGTGTCAGGCTTTGGCACTGCCTGCAGCCTGACACCTGGATAGCTGTATATTTTACTGGTTGGTCAGTCTGGGTCCCTGTCTGCTCTTTAGTAAGTGGTGACGTGGTCCTCTGATGAGTAATTGCCGTAATGGGTACTCTACTTTCAGGATGAGTAGTGAACAAGGATTTCAGGAAGAGACTACACTTTTCTTTTTAAAGTACAGAAAGAGGATCCAGGAAAGCTGGACCTAATTTAAAAAGGTGGGCATGCAAAGGGCACGAGCAGCCTTTGTGGTTGTGTTTTTCTTTTAATTGTACAATTGATTGCACGATCTTGATGTTTTATAGAATTTTGTGTGAAACTATTTATGTATTTCTGCCAACACAGTAAATACTTTGAAGATTATAATCTCCTTGCTCCAACATTTTACTATCTAGTTTTAGGCCTGATGAAATAGAGGTAACTGATAAGGAGGAGGAGAGGTCTGGAAATTACAGTAATAGCTCTGGGAATTTGGTTTTACGAGTTAGTAATTCACCTTTTTTAGAGGAGGAAAATGATGCATAGAGAGGGAAGGGACACTCAGCAGCTGAGGTTATATACGAGACTGGATTAATGCTTCCTCAATCCTTTTGCAGTACTCTATTCCACAAGCAATGCTGCTTCCCTGATCCCCTTTACTCATTTAAAGTTTCTTTTCCATGCAGTGGAGGAAAGGGATTTTTTGTAAGAATGGAATAAGATGAGGTAATGCCCCAGCTTCTTTTATATGCAATGAGATGCATATATTTTCTTTTCAGTGCAGTTGTCCATTAAACAATAACTTCCTTGTCAGTGCAATTTATCTTTTTGCTGTAGAAGAATCAGTGGCTTTAGACTTGGAAAGCTGCTTTGGGTAGAAGGAAAAAGAGACTTGAATCATATTTGATATGGCAGTGTTCTTTCACATCATCATTATTTTACTGCTGTGACTTTCAGTTCACGAAAAAAAATGTGTGGGTTTTTACACCTGAAGGCATGAACAGGAATGATTTTTTTTTATTTTATTTTAGGGCTAGAGAAAGGACCCAGAGTGACAGCACTTGGAAAGTACAATGTGCTTCTTAACTGCAAAATATATGAGAGGAAGCACCAGTTGAAATATCCTTAAATATCCCTAAAGATCCGTAAATAAAGGCCAAAAGCACAATGTAGGTGATTTCATCATGGGATTAAAGAGAAATTCACTCCTATGCATCCATGTTCCTGATCTCTTTATTCATATTGCCAGTAAGAATGCTGAATGACTAAGGCCTGCACATTTCTGCCCATCTGTCTGCTAAAATATATTAACTCATGTAGCACAAGTCACCACACACTCAACAGATGGTAGCAGCTCCCAATCACTTCTAATTTAACTCACTGTTGGACTGATCACGCTGAGCTCCCCTGAAACTCAAAGGGAATCGTCTGTTTGTTGAAGCAATAGAAACACCAAGTCTTTTAATGTTACCAGTCTTCTGAAATGTTAATTGTGTTATAGACCATGTCTCCAAAAATTTTATATTGAGTAATAGAAATCGGAGAAGGATGGGTTTTGGCACCTGTAGCAGTATTCCTTTTTCTCTGGGGTCAGAAGCATCCCAAATACTCTTTAACACCTGCTCTGGGCTCTTTTCCACATTCAACAGCAATGTCTCCTATTCAGCTTCATCAGCAAATGCAAGAGGGCTAAAATATTCTTACGGGTTTTATATGTAAAGCATGTACCAACCTCCTCAATATGGCTGATAGTAGAGGTGCTCCTGAAGTCAAATATAATAATCCAAAATGTAGCACCCACATGTCTTGCCTTTTGTTAACTTTCTCACTACCTTTATATTTAAAGCAAATTGATTAAAACATTTAAAAATTTTAGTCTATGCTAATCAGTGCTTAGTTAAATACTGGTGCTCTGTGTTCTCTCATTTCCATTTGCAGATATTTACAATGGGAATAACAGAAGAAATTTTCTGGATACCTCAATCCACCAACCTTTGTATGCTTGCAAAGTGATATAAAAAAAAGAAAACTATTCAAGGTGAGTAGCTATAGGTTCAGGCCTTACCATAACCTGAACAATTTGGTTGAAGTTTTTTTAAAATCTCTTTTGCTTCTCTCTTTTTTTTTTTTTTTTTTTTTTTTTTTTTTTTTTTTTTTTTTCATAATCACTTGATCTCTGGAGTGTTATAAGTCTTTGTTTGATTTTTTTTATTATTATTATTATTATTCAAATGGACCAAAACAAGTAAGTTTAAAAGCCTGTATTTTAAAGCCTCTTCTCTATTTTTCCTTTGGTAAAGGTCAAGATTAATATATGTGCTCAAGATCTGAGCTGCTTGTGTTATCTATGTCTTGGAATATAACATCCTAGTCATCTTGGCTAGTTTTCTATCCTCCCTTGATATGCTGAGGGTAATCAGTCACCTAGAAACTGTGCCTACCAATATGATGGATATCCCATTACTTATAGTCTGAAGTTACGGGTAGATGATATTGATGTGGGAATGTGTAGTAGATATTTTCTGCTCTGGAAGTCAGGCTACGTGATCACAGTTGTTTCAAATTACAGGAATCTGTAAAATGAGATATACACTCATCTCTCTGATCTTGATCTCAGCTGGAGCTCTATTTGAAACATCTCTGATTGTAAATGGATGGTTCTATGATTTCCCCATCCTTCCCACCACTGCTGGGAATTCCAAAGTCAGGCTTGGGCCTTTTGATATATGGTTATGCAGCAAAAGAAGTCCTGACCCCAGTTCCTAACAGAGAAGGACTGTTTGGCAAATCACTGCTTTCTTCTTCATTTCCACTCATTTACATTCTTTTCTGTGCTCCACAGGTACTTACCTATCACACAACAGCTTAGAATGTTAAAACTTTTGTCTGCCCTGTCTCTAGTTCATTAAACCATAATTCAAAGCTGGTTTTGTGGGTGAACAACCACGAGCAATTGGCAGAACCACAGGTAATGGAGAAATATCCTTCTAGACTAAGTTAGGTAGCAAATTGAATAATTGCACATGAATGTGAAAGGAGGGGGGTCCAGACATTGATTGCTGTCTGAATGTGAATCCTGCTATAAATTACTGACTAAATACATGCTTATAATCCTCTTGCTTCCCAGCTCCCTTCTATTTGCTGTTTCCCATTAACTAACTTGATATGTCTGGTGGGGTGAGGGATAGAGGCCTATATCTCAAAGTGCTTTTTGCTGTTTCTACAATCTGTTGACTTTCTAGACCAGACTTTCTCAGCTTCTTTTTTACAAATCTTTATTTAGCAAACTCATTTCTACATTATATATTGGCAATGGAATTATAGGCATAACATGCAAAACTGTAACATGTGGGATGCGTATCGTACTGAAACACAGGAAGTTCCATCTCCATGTGAGGCAGAACAACTTTCCTGTGAGGGTGACAGAGCTCTGGAACAGGTTGCCCAGAGAGGTTGTGGAGGCTCCTTCTCTGGAGGTCTTCAAACCCTGCCTGGTTGCCACCCTGTGCCCCGTGCTTGGGGTGTCCGGGCCGGAGCAGGGAGGTTGGACCAGATGATCTCTAGAGGTCCCTTCCAACCTCAACCATTCTGTGATTCTGTGTGTGTGTACTCTGTAATGATGGTTAAAGAATATTGAAATTGAGAGAGACATTGATGAAGTGAGATGACCCCAAGCATTCTAAAACACTTTTTCTTTCAAGAGTAACAGCTGATTTCAAAACAGCAATAGCTTTGCGGGTGGTACCCCAATGTACAAGGTATCTGCCAAAGGGAGCTACCGCTAAACTGGGAAATAGGACAGTAGAGACACAGGCAAATCATATGACCCTGGTCATGTTCCAGACTGGAGTTGAATTGAGTGGGCCTCAACACAATGTCAATGATTGCAAACTGCTTCCAATAAAAGAGGGCAGGAGGTGGTTCTGTGGCTTACATGAGACTTCCATTTAGAAATCTCGCGTGTTCCTGTCCACTGTCTGCCTGCTTGCTCTTTTTCAGATTAAGTATTAAAGAATGGTATTCTGCATATGACTGTCTCCTGTATACACTTCCCTGTGACTCACTCCCTGTGAGCTCTGTTTTAAAGACCATAGATTTTGATCTAGTCCTTTGTCATTGAAATGGTAATCCAATGACAGATTCTCACAGTACAAGGCAAAACCAATATTTATCTCAAAAGAGAGAGGAAAAAAAAATGATTAAGTTGGTAGAAGAGAAGCAGACTTTGGGTGACTCTACAGATTGTGGCTCTACAGATTTGTATTTTTTTCCCAACTCTGTTTTGCAACATTTATGGCATCACCTGCTCAGAGGACTCTGACATTTACTTTGAACAAAAAAAATGTATAAAATTTTCAGCCTCCAACTATATACACTGAAGTTCACAGATTTATTTCCCTCCCTTCTGCAGAGTGCAGCTATGCAGGAACAGCTATCTGGCACTAATGACCTTACTTGTAGCATGCAAGACAAAAGCAAAACCATTAAAAACGAATGGGATGGGGGTGGCAGAGAGGAAGATGACTATCAGAGATTTGACATAAAGGTGACCTGTTTACTCCTGTGAATCCTGCAGAGCTAATTAAACACAGCATCTCTAGAAATAAAGTGCTGGAGAGAGAGAAAGTAGTCAGTTGCTATCACTGCATATGTCACTTGGGATTATGATTATATCCGTTGCTAAAAGGCAGTTGAATAAGCAAATGTTGTTTTGTAGGAAGTAGGGAAAAAAATCCATCTATCGTACTATACACCCAGATATGAAATGTATAATTCTGGTAATGAGCACTGGAAGTATGAGTTCTGTTTTAAGCCATTTGAGATATATTTTAAGCATCCCTTCCTCCACTCCGGTCAAAGAGAAAGGAAGACGATTTTATATAACGAATGTGTTTTGTTAGTATAAGAATATATGTCAGAGTTTATGTTGGAAATTGTCTCGGTGCTTTTAACTTCTCGGGTTTTTGTAGCACGGGTTTTTACCCTCATCCGTGCGTCCCAGCCCGCGCTGCCTTTGCCCAGGCACAGCGACCTGCAGCGGGCAGAGCACGGAGGGCTTCCCAGGGGAGCGGGTTTGACGCCGTGATGTTTGCCGTTGCTTTTTGTGCTGGCATCTGGCGCGTGTTCCCTTAATTTTTAGCAGCATCTGATGGCAACGGGAGTGCTGCAAACTGCGAGTTGCGCGTCGTGGGGTAGAAGGGGAGCCGGCACCGAGGGGGGCTGAGGCCGGCGCCCCGGCTCCTTTCCCCAAGACCCCTTCAAGCCTTTACGTGTTTATGGAGGTTCCCCTCGCCTGAGCTGCTCTGCCCACTTCCCGCTATGTGAGGGCATGGGAGCAGCCGTAACTGCGCAAGCGCTACCTGCCACCTGCCAGTGCTATGAGATGGCGCCCGTGGGGTGAGATCGCGCCATTGGGGTGACATGGCGCCCGTGGGGTGAGATGGCGCCCGTGGGGTGAGATGGCGCCATTGGGGTGAGATGGCGCCCGTGGGGTGACATGGCGCCCGTGGGGTGAGATGGCGCCATTGGGGTGACATGGCGCCCGTGGGGTGACATGGCGCCATTGGGGTGAGATGGCGCCCGTGGGGTGACATGGCGCCTGTGGGGTGACATGGTGCCATTGGGGTGACATGGTGCCCGTGGGGTGACATGGCGCCATTGGGGTGAGATGGCGCCCGTGGGGTGACATGGCGCCATTGGGATGACATGGTGCCATTGGGGTGACATGGTGCCATTGGGGTGACATGGCGCCCGTGGGGTGACATGGCACCATTGGGGTGAGATGGCGCCCGTGGGGTGAGATGGCGCCATTGGTGGTGTGGGCAGCTCCTGCCTGCCACGCTGCCCTCCAGGCCGCCCACGGGCCCGGGCCGCCACCAGCGTGACTGTCTGGTGCTGCGGGGCGCGAGGCGCGTTGGGGTGGGATAGCGGGGGACGTGCAGTGTCTGTGTCATGTCTGTGCCCTGCTGTACCTGGCTTCCCTCGGTGTCCCGTATCTCTCATGGTTCTGAGAGCATGTGTAATTATCACAGGAGAAAAGCACAGTCTGTTTGCTTTTGTTTTAAGCTGTCTAAGCAAATGGCGGGACCCACGGCGCAGGAGGTTGGGCTCCGTTTGGGGGCGGAGGAGCCTGCAAGGCTTTTCTGTGCAGCGGACGGCTGAGGACTGTCTGCCAGAAGGCCAAAGGGCTTTTGCTCCCAGGGTTTACCTGTTTCCTTCGCAGCTGCGTCAGTCTTAAACAAACAAAATTCCCCACCTCAAACCAGTCAGCAACACGCAGAGCTGATGTTCGGTCGGCAGCTCTGCCCGACGCGTTATTTCAGTGTGCTGGAGGTAGAGTAAGGAGCGCGTTGTCTTGCTGCTCCGTGTCAGCAGGCTAATTGCCATGGATTCTTCTGTGACAAGACTCTTTTTCTTCATCTCTTACAAAGGCCCTTTGCTTTGTTTCCCAGACGCTTAACTTTGTGTCGTGAGTTGCCCTCACTGGCCACGCGTGAAGGCGAGTGAGCCGAGCGAACCGGCCGCGCCGCACACGAGCCCGTACCGACGGCCGTGGGAGACGGCGGCGACCGCGTCGCAAGAAGGTGCCGAGAAAGCCACAGCAGGCGGACGGGGCGCGGCTGCCGCGCGGCCCGGAGGGCAGGCGTGCCCCGTCCCGGGAGGGACGGCGCCTCGCTGCTGCGCTTCCCGGCAGCTGGCTCGCTGACGTGGAGGTGAGCCTGTGCCCCGCTGCCGCCTCTGAGTGCTGTCCGTCTGCGCAGCTGCCTTGGGCGCCCTGCCGGGCCCTCTTCAGCTACGCAGCAAAGTCAGGCAAGCCCTTACCTCGCTGGTGTTCTCGTCCTCCGGCAGCGGCTCTGCCCCGCGCAGCCGCTCGTGGCCCTCGTGCTGCAGTTTGTCCCTCGTGTGTTTGCTGCCAGAGGCAAGGATATCTGAGATGGTCAATGGAGCTGCAGAGAGCGGCCAGCAGAGAAGCGGGTGCGGGAGCTGCGGGGCTCCTGGCTGTTTGATCTGTGAAACACAAAGACTTGCATCCTCTTCTTATGCCTTTCCTTGCTCTTGCTTCAGGAAATGGAAAAGGGAGGAAAAGGCTACTCCTTGCCATGCCTCTGGGGCAGGCGATGGCGTTCCGCTGTCCATCCCACCCTGGGCTTAGCTCTGCTGCTTCAAGATTACTGCTGGATTTACCAGGACACTCTGCACTTGTGCCATAGGCACCTTCTGCAGCGGCTCTTCAGTCAAGCCTATGCCAGACCATTTCCATATGCTAAGAAGTTTTTCCAAGGGCTATTTTAGTAGTATATGCTTTCTTCTGTTGCTGTAGTGCTGTAAAAAAGCACACAGTGTGACATGAGCATGAGATTGCAGTGCTACCCCTTTCTGCTTCTGTAGTGGGGAGCTCATGGATGCGCTGAAATTGGGAAGGGTTTTTTTTATTTTTGCACTCCTTATAAAGAAAGAAAATCTTATTTTTTGTTACTCCTCTTCAGTGTTTCTTTTAGAAAAAGAAGCATGCTGTTCAGTCTTTTTTTTTTTTCCGTCCTCCTTCCCTTATGCTTCCGTACTAAAAATTAAACTAAAATATAGAAATTAGGGAATGATTGTAACTCGTGCCTTTTTTTTCTTTAGTTTTATTTTCAAAGTGTAAGACAAATGTGATTTGAAATGAAAAAAACATAGAAAATTTTTATTGCCTTTATTTTATTATTATTTTTTTAATACCAAGCTTACTTATTTTACAATAGTGTAAAGACTAAAATGTTTTATGTTCCTCATTTAAAACTTACACTCTTTGATTGCTGTGAGAATTGAGATGCTAAGGTATATGCAGTTTCTTTGCTCATGAATCCTTTCTGCGGTGGTTACAGCAGATTTCTTTATTCTCAGTGCTTGGTGTCAGATCACATGATGCAAGCAGAAATTTTAATACTGACTTAACTAAAGGAAAGGTCAAGAACTATATGAAGAAACTCCTGGTAGCATTGTGCAAAGAGATGAGAAACTGTCTGCAGACCATATTCTGAGTAGGAATAAATTAGGAGTAAATTTTGCATAGGTATCATGCACCAAACTTTTGCAGCCACTGGAATAGTTCATCCAGCTACCTGCTGGATGAGGCACTGAATGTCATTAGTTAGTTGAGAAAATGCCTCACTTGCAGTAAATTCTGCTTGTCTAGGGTCTTGTAAGGCAACTGCTTTTGATATACTTCCTTTTTTTGGGGGGTGTTTTCTGAATATAAATGAAGCTGTGCTGTTCTTATTGCGTATCCAAATACCTCTATATGTGAAATCACAAGGGAACCAGGTAGGAGGGAGGAGATTTCCCCCTGCTCCCCTCCCAGTTCAGCATCCTAATTCCTATAGAAGTCTTCCTGGGATGCTTTTTCACAGGCTACTCCATTTCTTATTGTTACGATTAATTAATACTGCTGGGTTATATGTAATATCTGAAAAGGTGCTTAATTGCTATGTAAGAGATCTATATGCAAATACTATGCCTTTTTTTTGAAGCATTGAAGATCTGCTTAGGAGGTAGTCAGCTTCTATTATACTGTGCAACTGCTTTCTTTTTTATCTAGATTTCCACTCTGAGAAAAAAGTAATACTTTGTTTCCCACAATGTACTAGCTGAAAATTGTAACTAACAAAAGGTAATGTTAGCTGTGGGATTTTCTCAATGAGTCACTTGCACACGAGGAATTAGTTCTGTTGGAGTTTTATTAGCAATTGCCTGCCCAGACGAAGGGGAAGAATTGGTAAAAACCTGGCAGTTGCTGATACCTAACAACATCTGTTGTTTGGTGAATATGTTGAGGAATTAGAAAGATGTAAAAATTGTAGTGTTTATAACTTTTTTTTCGGGTGGCACTTCCACAGTCCTCTGCTACAAGATGCACATCATGTAAGTTTATATGTAGGCTGCTCTTTAAAGTGTGCCCAGGAAGGTGGCACAACCTGCATGGTTGAAACTCTTCCTTGGGAAACCTAGTTTATACTCTGTAAGAATCTTCTGCTTTTCATCCAAATGCTTGTGTTTTATGATGTATGTGGAATACTGTTCTCGGTTATTTTATGTGTATGTAGAATTACAGTTGCTTTTAAGCTATTGGATAAGTAATTTGTGAGGATAAAAAAAAAAGCTATTTTCCAAAGATTGCAAAGAGTTAATATTTCTGTAAGAAGAAATTCCGAAAGTGTCTTCATATCATAAATGAATGGGTAGATATTCATTAATGCAGGCTGAGAGCCTCCATCTGACACATAGCAAAAAAAGAAAATCTCATTGTGGGTCAGTTTTACAAGCTCCTGAAAGTCTGTGAAAATCAGAATGATTGGAAGTAAAGCTATCAATGTAAGTAGATGTGTCAGCTCATGGGGGATGTGATTGCAGATGTACATAGGAAGAAGACTAAATCTTTGTCCAGAGAGGATTTTTTTTTATAAACCGTTCTGCAAACAGAATGAAACACATAAGCTAATACATTTTTTTTTTTTTTTTTGCATTCATTGCATTTGGCTCAGCTAAAAATAGTTTTTTTAGGACAGTGTTATGATACATCAGAGCATAGATTGTATGCTATGAGAAGCAGAAGTGGGTGGGGAGATGTCTTTCCTATCTGAGATCTAAAAAATATTCCTTCTCAGCGACAGAATGAAACTAGAGCCTTTCAGACTCCTGAAGTCTTATTTTTATATATTTGTACGTATATTTCTATTGCACTATGAGGATAAATAAGAGCACAGAAACAGCACCAGAGTAGTGCTGATTAGGGCCCGTGGATCTGGTTCAGACAATCGGTTTCTATTTTCAAAGTTTTATATTTAAAGTTTCTGTTCAGGATCTTGCAAAGCAGGGGAACCCAGCACCTCAGGTATTCAGGCTGCGACTGATGGGTTGCAAAGGCTGGTTTCAGAGGTGTGTTCTTCTGAGAAAGCCTTCTTGGTCTCTCTGGACGCTGCTGTTGTCTCCTCTGTTGAAAGAGATTTGTTATAAAACAAACTTTTGGGAGCCCTAATCTTGCTTTCCAACCAGCACCGGTAGGAAAAGATCTTTGACTCTTTCAATTAATTCTTAAAAAGAAGCAAATAAGAGGCTTGAACACAATTACTTTGAAATTTCTATCAGAATTTGCCAGATACTCTGCATTCCCCTCTCATTTTACTGCTCAGATTGTGTAATTGTTTTCCCTTTCCCAGTAGTCATGTAAGCTGGGCCCAGGAAAAGTGGCTTAGAAGGATTTTATGCAAAATAAATGTAGCAATTTCTAAACAATAAAAAAAAAAAAGAGTATCATTAGATATGGAAGACAGTTGGATTCCAAGATCCAACCTCTTATAATGCCTGTGTATAGTAGGAAAGCCACACAACTGAGAAGGGATTAGCTTGGACAAGGGATCTCTTGAACAGTAGTGTGTTTTGTTGCTGCAAATATATATATATATATTTTCTGAGGCTTCTCTTGGCATCAAAAGCCAACTGTTGTTACCATTACTTTTTTTTTTTATTATTATTTTTTAAACTTGGGAGCAAAGATTATTCCTAAAATGGCATTCAGTCTGAGAGTGGGATGCAGGAACAAGAGGACAGAGGAGCCAGTAAAACAGTAATGAGAAAGAAATCCAGCAAGCCGGAGCATTGCCTCTGTTTATAGCAAAAGGATTATGACAAGTAAGGTGTATGTGCTGCCTGACTGAAGATCAATATGAATTCCATCTCCTTACAGGCATATTGATCTTGAGCACGTACATCACTCATTGTAATCTCCCTGCAAGCTAAGCTATAAAAACTGGGATGGTAGGATTATGAGTTGGAAGATTAAAGAAGAAAAATGTTAAGAAGTGCACATTTCTGATCCTTGGGGTGTGAAAAGGACAAGGTCATCTGCTATTGTGACCAGACTGACTATAAAAGCTAAGTGACTCATTGATTTTTGTACACCTGGCCTGTAAAATATTTTGGTTTATATCATATAATCTTCCTTTCCATTAACCAGAACCGAATCACTTTATAAATAGTGTGAGCTGAGTGTATCAGTCAAAGATTGATTGTGCCCTGAAACAAAATAGTGTGGAATACTAAGCTGCAGTAAGTGTCCAGGGCTGTGAGGACTATATTTACAAACTCTCCGGAGCTGAGGAGATGGTAAGAAAAATACTGTAGGCGTTTCTCTGAGCTCCTAAGTAGTTTTCTGGAAAGGGACTCTGAGTAAAGAAAGGTGTAAATCTCTTCATGGTACTAGTCTTTGACTTCAGAGAAATTAGTAGTAACAGCAGAAAAAAATTGCCTTCAATATATCAGTGTCATTCCATGAATGAAACTGAATGACATCTCAGTTCGTTGTGTGTGATTGCACAGTTCTCATGAATGAATTTCTATTCAGGCAAGTAGGTATGTGGAACAAACATAAAGTTCATATATCATTTACAGAAATATATATATACATATATGAAATGTATATATATGGGTATATGTCATTTATAGAAAATAAGGATTTATATTGCAGAATTTAAAACAATTTATTTCCTGATCCAAGCAAACTTCACCCCAGGAAATGCGGTCCTGAGACAATAAACTCCCGGGATGTTCACTGACTGTCTTAGCGAGGACGCTGGGAGCTGGCTTGGTGCTCTAGTGCAGGATGCCGGCGGGTGTTTTATTATCGGTGTGGCACAGAGAGATAATCCCATCATCTTAGATTCCCTTCTGAGATGGAGTGGGTGTCGCTGCTGTGCTTAACAAAAATGTGGTGAAAATGAATACGGTGAAGACTGGCATGTGGCAGCTATTGAAGAAGGTCCACATGTTAGTTAGAGTGGGAAGTTTCGTGGCATCTCAAATGGACACGAAGGAGCCCCACATGTGTGATTCCCAGGTGACAGCCTGGGCAGGGCTGGCTCTTCTGTTCCCTCTCAACATGCCCGCACACCCGGCAGTGATTTCTGTACCAGCCCCGGGGAGGGTGTCCTTCCCTGCTGTTGCTAATCCCTTCTCTTTTTCACATAGAAGTGCCACAGATATGTGACTTATTTACTGTGTGAGCTTTAAGTTCTGGGAACTAATCCGTCAAAGAGAAATGAGCTCACCTGACTATTTGCTGAACTCAAAGGCAACGGGAGCAAGCCTAACTGTTTTAGTAATTCTGAAGTGACCTACTGCAGAGCAAACTACCCTGAGCTGTGATGCTTCTCTAAACAGACACATCTAGAAGATGGAAAGAAAGCATCAGTTATGCCAACTGAAAGGTTCAAGTTCTCTTACCAGATTTGTCCCCAAGATTCTCAACTCTATGTAAAACTGAATGTTGACACTCAAAAGATGACGTCTAGGGTGTCACTGCTTCTGCTGGAGGAAAGAGAAGGCAAGAGGAAAAGGGGTGGAGCTGGGTTTGTTGTTGCTGCCATGACTGGTTGGGATGGGGAGACAAGGAATAGAGAGGCTGGCTCTGTGTGCTGCCCCGCAGCCACCTGCCTTTGCAGAGATTTGGCCAGGGCTCTGCAGGCTCTGGCGCCAAGGCTCTTCTGCGGCTCATGGAAGTCTGCTGCCCTAGGTATCTGCTGCCCTTGCCTACATCTTGAGCTGTCCCTCAGTTTCAAGTGCTCTATCATAAAAGAAAGGACCTTTGTGATTAGAAAATCCTTCCTGACTGTGATCATGACCCTGCTGCCTACCTTATCCTGTTTAAGTGGTCTGGCCAGCTTTTAAGGTATCTGTGTGGACTATGGCCGTGCTTAAGCCCTGGTACAAGGTGCTGCTCTTCACAGCTTTTCCTAGAAACTGCATGTGAATGATCCACTGTAAAGTGTGATTTAATGATTCTGCCATGTGCAAAAGGGAATCTGAGGGAACAGAGTAAATGAGGGATGTCAGAATCATTTTGTCTCCACTGCTTTCTGACTCTGTGGAGATGGTGTCTTTTTGTTTGTAGCTGAACTTATTCCCAAGTCAGTGTGTGGGGAGGTTCCTCAAGTAGCTTTCAGGTATCTCTCAGTAGCACTTGTGTATGTGAATGTTTTCAGATCCTGCAAGATACCAGAAGCTACCTTTGAGTTTACAGTTATAAGCGTTAGACTTTTTATTTGCTTGTGTTTTTAAATCAGTGTTTTCAAATCATTCATTAATTACCTAGGTTAAGAAGCTTCTAATATCTGGTGTTCTTGTACAGACCTTGTTTTGCTTCTATCTATGTCTTGCAACATGATATTTTACTGGTAAATTGATAGTCAGCCATGAGATACAGCGGGTGTTTTTTTTTGTTTGTTTGTTTTTTCTTGCTTTTGTTTGGGGGGGACACAGAGGGCACTTAATTTTACTAAGCAGAGTGATTTCATGTGAAAAAAATCTGCAAGACTGGCACACATGGTTTTAGTGCAATTTAACCTTTACAAATCATGGTGGAATCAGATTTTTTTTTTTCTTCAAGTTAAATTCAAACATGCAGTGTAATCTGCTATTTCATGTTAGCTATGGACTACTATTTCATCACCTGAAAGTTTTTACCTTTCCTTTGGGGATTAGAAATATGACATTTACCTTGCTTTGAATTTTATCAGCATTAAGGATGAATCTCATGGCTTTCTGCGTATGTAGCTAACCAAGTACCTGGGAGTTCAAATGGATGTGTGGAACTTCCACGACTTTACTTTTGCACATCAAGTCCTCTGCACAATCTACTGCTTCATGAATAATGTGCTTAGATTGAAAAGAATGGATTCAAACCACGATTGATTTTTTTCTTTTTTTTTTTTTTTGCAGTGGTTTTGTGAGCAATGAAAGAATTGCTTGAGAAATGAATCAGCATTTTTGTGAAAGAATGTTTCATGTGCAATCATAATCTCATAATCGTAAAAGGCCAGTTTTAGTAAGCATTCTTCCTATATTTCTGTTTTTTTCCTGTGGTCATTATTCACCTTTTTTTCTTGTTTCTCCCTAATAAATGTTTTTGTTGGATTTCCATTCTATTAGATACAGTGCACACCCTTTTTAGAGGACTCTTCATAGTGGCCTCCCCCTGTCCAAGCCCAAGAGGAGCAGTACAGTGTATTGGGAATAGGCAGCTCTACCTCCTTGCTCTTCCTCAGGAAACAGGTAGATCAACAAGTCTGAAATGAGGCAGGGTGTGAATGTACAGCGGGCCACCCTCTCTGTGCTGTCTGTGGTGCGTGCTCGCACCACGGGCACGGGTGGGTGGCTCCCCTTTCTCAAGAGCTTCCTAAAGCTTCCTAGAGCTTCCTGAAGTGTTTTTAAGCTATTACGCTGCAGCACTGGCAGAGCACAGAAAGGTGCAGCAAATACCCACTAGTGAATCACCATGTTACCTCCCCTGGGGAGAGCGTGGTGGATGTTTTTGGATAGTTCGCGGTGCTTCGCGTGGAGGCAGTGACAGCAGGAGGGGCAACAGACTTCACCACACGAGTATTTGGAGGAAGGTTTCTCCTTCCTTGTTGGTAGCTCTGTAATCAAGACAATGTCGTTTATGTGGAAGTAAGGAGCAGCAGGCATTTCTAAATTGCCTTATAGGTAACTAGAGTAGAAAGCAATTAAACATGGTCAGCCATAATAACAGCCATCTATCAAAACTAATGGCTCTGTAGGCATGAGAGCTCTTGGGTGCCCTCGTTAGTCCCCTACTTGAATTTAAGCACGGTCCATTCAAGAACTCTCTCAAGACAGAGACTAGATTTTAAATTTTTATTAAGAAAGTGACCGTGACCCTTGTGTCATATAATGCGTATCGCCAGGTCAGCTGTGGTTCTTAACTTGGAGTGCTCAGAATCAAGTTGACTCGGCCGTAGTTATGAACTGTTAATGAAGACTGTTCTCTGGCTGGGGAGCTATGTGGGTTGTGCTAGAGCTGAAGGGAAGGGTATGAAAGTTCTTGACATACCCGTTTGCCTGTGGCAAGCTGCTTTATTAGAAGGCAGCAGCATAACAACTGTTGTTTAAAAACGGAGCAACGTGGCTTGCTTTGCTGGTCTGCTTTTGTGTTTGTCAGTAAGACGAAAACATCTTTCAGAGACAGAACCCAAGCATGTTAACCTAATTGACATGTAATGCAGCCTAATAAAGCCTAATGCTTGGAGGTTGTAACTATATTTAGAGCTTATTACGATTGTTAATCAGAATTAAAAAGTTACAAAGGAATTAAAAACCTCAAAGGAAATTTCAATGCCATAAGGACTTCTGTTACTCATACAACCCTTTGGTTTAAACGTACTGCCAATATATCAGCTTGTCATAAAAATGTAAATGAGGACTGTATTTGTACTATAATATCCTTCTGACTTTAATTTTCTGTAATATATGTTCTTGCTAGAGAGCTCTCATTTGGGCAATAACTATTCTGGCAGTAGGATGTCTTCCTGATTATCAGAGGTTACTTCTGTGAACAGAGCTCGTTCCTGTCTAACTTATTTAGAACAGTCATCCAAAAGCAAATGATAACAACATAAGGAGTAAACGGGACAACGATCAGAAGACCTTTGGCATGTTGCCTTAGTTTTATTTTGTTTCTTAATTCACAGCCTCTTTTATCAAGATCCAGATAGTCTGAGGCTGCTTTGAATCTGACACTGGCACAAGTTACAGGCAGCAAATTAAAAGCAGAGTTCAGTCACATGCTAGGAAAATATTAACCCTTCCAGAAGGTATGGGGAAAGACGTTGTGTCTTCAGTTCTACCACATGCAATATGTTTTTTGTTGTGCATGTTTAAATATGCAGGAGAAGAGAAATATTTAACTTTTATCTCTGAATAGTCTGCTGCATAGGGAAACCCTATTAAGGACGCAAGTTGAAAGCACGGTTCTAGAAGTTTTATCACTGATATATGGAAATACTCAACATCTTAAAATTCCTTCTGGGACCTGCTAATTTAAGGATTTCAGGATTAACTTAATTCCACTAACTTCGAGAGATTTCTGTCCAAGGAAAAAGTATCCATGGATGTTTGATTAGATAATTTCTAAATAGGAACGCTTTCAGCAAGCCAATAAAATTCTTTAAAAGTGGTGCGGAGGTAAATGATCCTTGATGTTGTGTTTTGAAAGTTCGAACGTAATCTCTGGAGTTCTTCATCCCATGCCAGTTTTACTCCTACTCTGTGTACAGTAAATTTCATAAAATATTAACCTATGGTAAATATTTAATATATAATTTATTTGCGTTATATAAGTTTACTCTCCTATATATGAGGTATTTGAATAGATAGTTACATAAATTTTTAAAATGACAAATATATAAATATTTAAATGGCCAATATAAATATTTTAAATATAGGTACAAGGGCCATATTCTCTTTGCTTTTACCAATAGAGTCGAGTAGATATAATTGCTGACAGAATTTTACACTGCAGTTTTGAAATAAGAACTTCAGCGAGGCTGGTAAAATCTGCTCTCACTCATTTTAGTGAAGTTTAGATGAGGTCAATAAATAAAGAGAGCTCTGGTAACAGGGATGAAAAATGCAGTATAATTTTATATATTCAGTAGAACTTCTTGAATATTAGGAGGAGGCAGGGGACAATTAAGTCTTAGTTTGTTTTTAAAAACAAGTTATATTTAGCTTGGATGCATTTAACTGGGAGGGAAATTCAACGGAGAGACCCGGGTGAGGGAATTACTTTGTCCCCCAACTGGAAGGAGGAGGACAGCTCATTCAAAATGGGTAAAATTCTTTGGGGTTGCTTTCTGTGCTGCAGCTGGCTCAGTCTACATGGGCACGTGCAAGGTGCCTGCTTGGGTAAAGCCCCTCGCCTTCTCCAGCCATTCCTGCTGCGGAAGAGGCAGCATGCCTTAGACAAGGAAGACGTGTCCCTTTTGCTTTTCCTTGGGGGTAAAAATGCAGTGCATGTATTTAAGGTCAGGTTAGAGGAACATGTGGACTTTCATGTGGTACTCGTGGCTCTAAGCGCTTTGGCCTGCATCTCCACTAGTGTCGTATGTGTTAGTGAATCCTCACGTAGAAAGGAAACATCCGTATGCAGGAAGCGCTGCGGGCTGCTCAGGGGTTGCTGTGTACCAGCTTATGGATAGCCAAATCCCAGCCTAACCCATCTGATTCAGAACCAAAATGGATGTGTGTAGAAGTGGTAAAAAAAAGTTTGGTGTGTCTGTGGGAGTAAGCTGTCATCTCACAACTGTTACCAACAGCCATCGTTACTGTTGTCCGACTCCTTCACACGGATGCTTTATGGTGGATTGAAGTACTGTGTGTGTGTTTTACTTTTTTATACTCCAAAGTAGGATCGGAAAGAGTGGTATAGCAATTACATTAGATCCTAAAATGTAACATATTCCAAGGAAAATTGGGTCAAGCTGCATGGAGGCATGAGCAAATTTGTGCTATTGTGTTTTGCAAATTGTCCACAAATCATATATGAGCCTCTTGAACATATGTCAGCAGAAATGGCTTGCTAATTACCAATGAGTGGTGAATTGCAAGTGTTCAGTATTGGAAAGACATATTGGGTAATTTTAGTGGATGGGTCAAATGCTGATGATTTTGTTTGCTGTTTGAGCAAGTAAAGGGCTGAAATGTCATAGTCGATTCCTACTTTGTAGGTTCCTACTTGTAGGTTCCTACTTGTAGTCAATTCCTATACGCTGTATAAAACAACGTGACTCTGTTTTTTTTTTGTCTGATGTATGCTTTCAGGTGCTTGGAATGTGCTATTTTCATACCCTTGCTGCCTACAAAGTCAATTGCCCAGAAATTTCATAGGTGGTGAGAACTAAATGGGCACAACAATAAATGTTGTTAAGTTGCTTTTATTTTTGACCATGAAGACTTGTTTTTAACAGTTCCTGAGCCATAATAAGGTGGTTTGGAGGTACAAAAGGCTTAATTTCATACACTCTAGTTCTATGACTCTCTCCCTGTGAATTACATACATGAACCTTTAAAGTGGCTTGCCCTGTCACTCACTCACTCCATCCCTCAGTGATCCCAGTCATTCCAGCAGTTCAGTTTCTCTCACAGAAGTAGACTGGGATGTGAAGGAGTTGGGTTTTAGTGTACACAGTTATCCTTGAGTTATTTTAGCTTCAGTCAAGTATAGTTAGTTTAACATGGTAGAGTTACATAATCTGTCTTCTGGTTTAGTTAAAAAGCTGCTGGTTAGCGTGCTTTGGGGAAAAAAATAAAGCAAAAAAACCTTTCTGCTTGCAGGCATTTTTTTTGGTGGGAGAGTGCCCTTTGTAGCCTGTTTGTAAATCTTGGTGTGTATGTTTCAGTAAAGCAGCAAGAACCATTTTTAATATAAGAACTTTCCAAATTGTCTTAATTTTCCCTCATCATGTGTTTCAGGACCCTGCATAATTTGACAGCAGTAATTGCAGGACTTGCTCATGTTGAAGACATGAATTTATAATGATTGGGAATTTGTTTTTAAGTTCACAAATGGGTAGCATATTATGCAACGCTGGCCCATGTTTACTGGTTCTGTTATGCTTGAAATCTTTCCAACTGAAAGCATGATAATCCCTTCCGACGCCAACTCTGTTTTAGCTGGATGCCGTTTGACACTGCAGATGTTAAAGACTGTTAGAGTGAACAAATTTAATCTGTTTTGGGGGAAGAAAAAAGGGGAGCAGGATGAGAAAGTGAATAGGAGTCAATATAATTCATCAGATATAGGAAGATTTTTTTTAATTAGAACTTGCTTGCTTTTAGTTTGTCAAAGCTGATTGCCTTTCTCCTCATGAGTATTAGGATTTTTATTTCTACGTAAAATGGACTGCACTGTATCATTTTGAACTAGCCTGAATGGTAGCAGATCCCACAAACGAAATGTGATAGGATTCAATGCAGTGAAACAGTGCCAAGTACGTCTTGTGCCACAGTCTCCACAGGGATTAGCTAAATACTTTAACTTCAACACATATTAAAGGTTGAATTGAACCCCCTTAGAATTATACTCCGAAGTAGCCTGCGATTATGTTGGTGTATAAACTGTCTTCCTCAGCTAGGGAAGTATTTCAAGTGCCAACAGATACAGGGTCCATACTTGTTGCATTTGTCCATAAAAGCTGACATGTATTTTTAGGATTACTATTAAAACTGCTAAATGTTGTCCCGTTTGCTTAATTTAATCACTTAATTATTTTTAATTTAGTTTCTCAACCAATTCTGAGTTTACGTATGTTGTGTCCTCTTTGGGAGGCGTGCTGTGAGATGGTAGGGCACTAAACACTAAGGGATTCAAAGCACAGAACAGTTCAGCTATTGCAAGCAGTTAGATCAGATTTTTTTAAATCACTTTTGTAAAAGTTGGTTATTCTTCCTATACTTCAGAGACAGCCACCAATAAATATCTTTACAGCAAAATGAAAGGGTAAAGACAAAGTTGCCAGTGCAGATCTGCAGGACAGAAAGAGGCGCCTCTTGGAGGAGTGTTATTGCTGTAGCACGGCACAGACGTCTACCAACACTGCACGGAATAGGGAACATCGTCAGCATCTTCTGAGTGGAAGGCATTAGTACACACAAGGTAAAAGAGAGAGCCAGGAGCCTCTGTTTATATGTTCATATAGTATGCTACATAGCTGTGGTTCATTTAAAGGGAGAGAATGGAATTGCATTTCTAACGAAATTTCTCCAACATATGAAAAATGAGCTGTTTTACCATGGATTCCCTAGTGAAGTCGCCTCTTGTTCCGGGTGGTGAGTGTCAGGGTGACAGATTCCAGAAAGCTCTGGGAAGAGTCGAGATATCCTTCTTTTGCACAAGAACTTGCCCTCTGCAGTGCAGCTCCTGATGAGCCATGCAGTTGAAAGGTTTTGAGGGCCTGTTTGCTATCTTCCTTCTCCTATTTTAAAGGAGAAATATGGAGCATAAAATAACTTTATGCGTTCTTTTTCAAAATGGATCACTTTGGATTATTTGGGAGAAGGGAGTAAGAGAATATGTTTAGCTTTCTAAGTACTTTGCTGACCTGATCCCTGACTGTGCCTGCAGTGATGGAAGCAGACCTTGATGTTGTGTCACGTCTGAGCAGCCTAGTCTGGTATTTTTCTCAGGGGTGGTCTGTTCTTTGTGTTCCATCATTCATCTGTTCTGGTAGTTATGTTCTGCTTTTTCAATATTTTTTTTTCTTCCCTATAGGACTTGGATACTATTTTATTTGGATTTCACTCTCTGCTGCCAGCCAGGAAGCAGTAAATGATACTGTTGCTGTTTAATTAGTTTTTGTAAACAAGGGGTTGTTTACAAGAGGTGGATGGTGCATGGACGAGGCAGGTCTGCCTCTTGCCCCTTGCTGTGTCTGTTCTGCTGTGCCCACGTGCTTAGACTAGCTGAGAGAAACAGACAAAAATAGGGGTGCTCTTGCTTTGCACCTGAAGTGCACGTGGTCCTGGACCTGTTTTGAACTGGGGCAGGTAAATGCCTCCCACTGTGCTATACAGGTGCTGTGGTACCTGCACTATGGTGCTGTGGCCCGACAGACCAAGTTCTGAACCTGCCATTTGTACTTAACAGCCTCTCTCAGAGGCACTTTGGTGATTGTCCAACTTCTGCATGCTCTTGAGGTCTGCACGGTGTTGTCCAGATGGTGGCATTTCACTTTTCCACCGTAATAAAATGCGTTCTTGCTGTTTCTGATGCCTGATCTCTCCTTTGAAGGTCTGATAATAACCCACAAGACATGAAGGAAATTTGGAATAGATAAGAAGGCAAAGGTGGTGCCCACCTACTCCACTGATTTCAGAGGTGAAACCTCTGGCTGTTGTTGCATTGACCATGGTCGGCATGTTGTTCTTCTCAGTGTGATTTTTGGGTTTGTGCAGTTTCTGCCTGCAGCTGAACTGAAAGGTGCTGTTACTCAGTAGAAATGAGAAATGTGTTCTTTTTTTTTTTTTTTTTTTGTTTGGTACCCGAGTGAGATTGACTAGACCTGATTGCAGCCCAAAAAGGAAAGGAGGGAGAAGATTGCTAGGTATGGAGCTTGCATTAACTTACAAGAGCATCATTAGAGTGAGTGTGATGTGTATTGGTGTCAGCTGTAAGAGCCAGTTCTGTTCTGCTTACCTTTCTGCCTCTTGTGCTATATAAGGACTAAGAATCTGGGATGCACTATTATCTAGCATAGTGTAAAAGGGATAGAACTGTGCTTTTTCAGACTCGCATGCCTCTGTAGTAATAGGACCATAGTGTTAATTAACAGCCCCTTTAGAGTCAGATTAGGCCTGAAATTATGACCATTTACATCAATATTGAATTTAGTTTACTCTCTTTCTAGGGAGGAAGCATTGCAATGTCAGCAGGAAAACATAAAACAGGGTTTTATTGATCACAGGATGCTGCCAAATCATCTTTGCTGGTTTTGTGAAAATTTCTGTAAGTGGCAGAGATGTTTTGAATACTGATCACACACCTGGGAGCTTTTCATACCTGAATTAGGAGGGCTGGGTTTATGAGATGACTGATATGTGACAGTGCGGTCCTTCCAGCGTGACACGCACTGATAATGTGAGCTGTAGCCTTAGTGACAGACTGCGTGCAGGACAAGAAGTTTCTGATTTTGAACTCAGGGAACTCAGCGCATCTCTTCAAGCACTGCAAGTACAAATTTCAGTTGTAGAGGCAGGTCTGTAGGAGGGAGGATGCCCAGTACACGCCAACAAATTCTGTCTTGTAGCATAGATGCACTGGATGTTGGTAGAAAGTTTACAGCTGTATCACCTTTTCAGAAATAAAAGTGGAGTCAAAGGCTCCTGGTGAAGTCCTGCTGGTATCGAGGGCTTTCCTGGCTGAGGGCAGGGAGAAGCGACGCTCGCTTGCAAGCCTCATTTCCCCCTTCCTCCTGAAGCTCATCCTCAGAAAAAAGTACATTGATAGAGATGTGTAGTGTAGGTCAAGCTTATAAATGGTCTTCCCCTTTCTACTGTGTTCATTTCTATAACGGGCAAAGCTTTGTAAGGAGAAGTGGCAAGGGAAGAACAATAGAGGTAGCTGACATTGTGTTTTGTCATTGATATGCAGTAGTTCTAAGCAGGAGGTTACTTCTTACTGAGAAGAAATTCTTGGATACTTAACAGTTTTTTGCAGAGTCCTTAATTTTGTGTGACAGAGGAGCTGGAGTGTCTGTCATAAATTGCTTCTTATGTATTTATGCCATTTTGTTTGAGTGGAATTTCTTCACTTCAGTGACCTGGATGAAGGGATGGAGTGCTCCCTCAGCAAGTTTGCTGATGATACCAAACTGGGAGGAGTAGCTGACAGCCCAGAGGGCTGCGCTGCCATCCAAAGGGACCTGGACAGACTGGATAGCTGGGCAATGAGAAATCTCATGAAATTCAACAAAGACAAGTGCAAGGTCCTGCACTTGGGGAAAAATAACCCCGGTCACCAGTACACGCTGGGGACCGACCTGCTGGAGAGCAGCTCTGCAG
>VZSV01000176.1:1432404-1491097 GCA_013398735.1 Nothocercus julius | reverse complement strand
TAAGGACCTCAAGGGAGGCAGTGAGGAGGATGGGGCAGCCTCTTCTCAGTGGTGGCCACCGACAGGACTAGAGGAATCTCACTTCTGAGGTTTGGAATGCATCAAGGCTTTAAGGAAAGTTCTGTACACTTTAAAACAGTGATATGTAGTGAAAGGTGGCAACAGCAAGGTCTTCCAGCCATGATTTAGGATCTGTGGCATGTTTATCTTGCTGTAGCAGTTCACAGGCAGCTTCAGACCACGAGTGAAATGCGCAGAGCTGGCACTTCCCACAGCTTCTTTAGGTCACAGTGTAATAACAAGTTTAATTTCCCTCTCCTTAGAGAGACAGAGCTCTGTGAAGTGCCTAACATTGTTTTTCCATACTGGAATTTTGAAAGGGTAGATCTGCTGTTGGCAGATGACTTGGCTGAAGGAGGGGGCATCTCTGAATTTGTTGCCTTCTCCGTTTTGGGTTGCATTTTAAGGTAACTGCACAGAAACCTTTGCTTGTTACGTGGGTTGGGCTGGCGTGCCGGCACCGTGTGCTGCTTGAGCCAGTGTGTAATTTTGGAGTGTTTTGATTTCTATGAGGTCAGAAAAATAATTTTTTCTTTTTTTTTGGGGGGTGGGGAGAGGGGGGGCTTCATATATTCTTTCAAGCTCTGCTGGCAGGGCTTAGCTTTGCCCACAGCAGCATTAGAAATCAAATGCAAAACCATCTTGAAAGGAAGATTTTATTTGACGGAAGCTGAATAAATTCAGAAGGGATGAAAGCTGACTGTGCCTCCGTTGTATTTAACAGGATCCATTTCTTTCAGCAACTGACATGATACCTGATGAGAAATGAGCTATCTTCATAGTCAAGTTTCCCACCAGCTCACATGCCAAATCCTTCATAAAACTACAAGTTGTATTCAGTGACTATCATTGACTTGCTGTCAGTTTGATTGTACCACATCATTTTGATGTTTTACTATAGTAACTTTTAACGGAGAAGGTAGACATAAAATATGTGAGAACTGGGCATTGCTTTTAGTTTTTTGAGGCTTTCTTGAACTATTAGACAGTGCTGGGAGTCATTAACTGCAGTGCTGCATAGCTCCCTTTAACAGGCATGTTTTTACTTCCTGACATAACAAATTTTGTCCTAACTTGGGTTTTTGTAAAAATAGTATTACAAAATACTTATTAGCTTGTTAAACAATGACAAACTACAGCTAGCATGCTGTAGCACACCTGTACTTTGCAAAGAAAAGAGAACAGCTGATGAAGCTGATGATCTTCATGTAAAACCCCTCTGAAACGTGGATTTGCAGGCCGAGAGTAACTAACCGAATGGGGGCTTCTTCTAAGGAAGCCTCGCTGTGATGGTGCAGGGGAGCGTGCGCCGAGGGGGGAGGCAAACCTGCAGCTTGCGTGCGGCTTGCACGGCTTAGCCCGGCTTTTGGACTGCAGCAAAGCTGCTCTGCTTAGCAAAGGTGAAAATTGAAGTCATCAGTGAAATTGATATATTTTTTTTTTTCTTATCTGTTTGTCGCTTTTTTTTTTGTGATGAAAATACAAAAGAAACTAAGAATGGAAGAGGGAAAGAGAGAGAAAACGTAAAATGAAAATAGGAAAAGGCTGGTATTTGGGGGGGGAAAAACAGCTTGCTGCTTTTCACAAATCTTTGGTACTTTAATTCATTACAGTTTGTCTGAAAATTATTTACAAATCAGCTTGATTATTTTCCCTGTGGATGTTTTTAATCAGAGAACACAAAGCATTTTTGCAGGATTGGGGCCCAAAGTTCTGTTCCATGTGTTTTTCTATTATTCTGGGAGCAGAAAACTGCTGGATTGTTTCAGGTATCAGCAAGACTGCAGCAGCTCTCGATGGCTTCTTTTATGCACTCTTTTGGGGAAAAGATTCTCAAAAGCCAAGTCTTTCCTGGGCATTAGGTAGTTGCTGTGATATCTTTCAATTTCTAAGGCTGCCTGTAGCATTTTAAATGCAGCAGCGTTGTGCACTGGTATGGAAGATCAGCATAGTGGAAGTCTTCGGTGATAGAAAGGGAATATGTTTCTGTTTTGATTTTCCTCTTGTTTTTCCAAATATTGAAGATTTATCTTTTTCTTTACTTTTTAAATATACATGTAGTCTGTTTAGCAGTGTGTGATGTTTAGGTGAAAAATTGTTTTTTGTACCAGAATAAGAATTTAGTGTGTCTGAAGAACTTTCCTGTGAAGGTGAATATAGTCATAAAAAAGATGTCACTAGCTTCTGCAAAAAAGAAGGGAGAAAAAAAAAAAAAGATTATAATTTTCTTTCACTTATTATCTCTTTAATTATCCACAATAATTTAGATAGGTTGGTCAGTGAGCAAGATGTTGGAATATCCCAAATCTGACCGATTTCATGTAGCCTGACTTTGAAAGCATAGGGACACGTTTTCTTGACCCGTTTGTCTGATTAGCCTCCCACAGGCTGGTTCACTGCTGCCTTGTCGTGTTTCCTGGTGTTGCCTTGCTGTGCCTTGGGAAGGATTCATCTATGTATTTATTTTTGCAGGGCACAAGCGTGTTTCCTTTGAGAAGGGAGCCTGCGTAGACTTCAGCGATGCAGGGACAAGGCCTTCTGCTTTGTATTCATCGCTTATTAAATGCCACTTAAGTGAATCTCATGAGGCAAGCTATTAATGAATTGCATAAATATACTTTATATTGTAGATAAATACTGAAGCACCTCTATTGATACTGCCTTCTCTTATCCATGGTACATGACATCAGTCACAACTCATCAAGTAAGTCACTCTTTCTAGTGCTTGTGGAGGATCAAGTTCGTTAAGGTAGAGAAAGTTTATAGAAGTGGAAGTTTACAAGATGCAAAACAACACGTTCTCAGTTCACAGAATGAGCATTTTTACTTTGTTTTATTTGTTATTCCAAATTCAGGTAGTCTTTTTGGATTGTGATTAGTTTTAAGATAACTTTTCTCTTAACTGGTTCACTACAGCTTAAAAAATGAGCCAGTCTTCTCTGATGATTAAAAGCAATGATTCCTGTGGCATTTGTTATATGCTTCATCCCATGGAAACTACCTAGAACTGTCCTATCTGCTGTACTTCCCAATGCCATTTAAATAGTAAAATGCTTTGCCAAGGTCTTCACTGTTGTCTCAGTTCTTCCTGAGGCACTTCTTGGGTTTCTTTCCATTAATGCACCTGTGTACAGTAGGTGTTTGTACAGACTTTGAGGTTTGTGTGGACTTGGAGGTATGAGCAAATCATCAGTCTGTAGAAGAGTTTTATACTTAAACAACTTAAATTTCATAGGAAAAGTGAATATGGCAGCTGTGAGAAACTGCTAATCCTCTGTAGTAGAGGGAAATATTGCTATGACTTTTCCGACTGCAATTCAACAAATTTTTTGTACCTGTTTTGGAAGCTTTCTGCAGAAAAACACCTGGTTAGCTTAAAGGGGAAAGTTTTTTTTGTTTTGTTTTTTTTTTAAATCGGGTGTTTCTCTCTGAAGTTCGTAGTTACAAACTCTCAATTGGTTTATTTAGTCCTTCTGGCCTAAAAGGTCATAGAAATGCTTTTATGCTACTTAACATCAGCTGTGCTAACTGTTCCAATGAACATTTGCAGTAAGCAGTTTGTAGGCTATGGGGGCAAATTTGAGAGAGAGAAAAAAGCTAACTTAAGGAAGAGATAAAAAGACTAAAAATTCCATCAACAAAATAAAGGATAAATTTGAGTAAATTACTTGCAGCATAAGTTGATTTCCAGTTGGTTCTAAGCTTGTGCACAGTGGTACTGAACCTGTACACGAAACTATTCTACTCTGAAAGCACGTATTCATTTAGCAACAGCCACAGTGTTTAGAAAGCTGATGTGAAGGTCAGTCAGTGTCAGTGAAAGTGTAAAAATAAATATTTTTTTTCCATAGAACATCACAAAAAACATGTTTCTCAAACATTTTGTAATAAGGCATCTCATATTTAAGTTGGAAATTGAAGGGAGAGGGGAGGAAATGTCTGCCTTTGACAACATACCATATGCATGGATGGAAGTTAAATTGGTAATAATTTGAAGAAATTTTAGGTGGCTATCATGGAAAAGTATACTCATAGGTATTTTTTAATGTGTGTGTGTATGTGTACATATATAATTTTCCTCTTAGCTTTAAAACTGGAATATAGTTATTGCCAAGATTTGTCATGTCATGTCAAAATGTCGTTTTTCAAATTGCAAAATAATTGGAACAGATGCTTTAAATTCAGACATCAAAGCCTTCCGCAGATTTGTTCATTAATCATTTCTTTAATAATTGCCAGGAGTTTCTTTCCCTTCCCCAGGACATTAGTACAGGACATTAGTATTAGGATACCAAGCAAAGTAAAATTTGATCTGCTTCTGAAGACATCCTTGGAGAAAACTTTCTTTCCTGGTGGTTTCAGGTTGAGAATGCTCAAGAGTAATGAAATAGTGAAGGGTTTCAGCTAGGAAAAACATGCTTGCCGGGCACGAGGGCTGTGTTGCTCTCTGACTTGCGCTCCAAGATCCCACTTACTGTCTTTCACTTTTCAGTGCTACATCTGCTCTTACATTTCTACATTTTCTCTAGCTGCTTTAGCAAAAGATGTATGTCTTTACCCCAGGAAAGCCGTAAAGATTTGGTCAACACAGTGCCATTGCACTGGCCACTGACTGCTGTGTCTCCGCAGTGCTCTGCCTGTGCGCCATGGGACCACGAGGCTTTTCTGAGCAAGGGAGAGCTTTTTAGTCCATAAAACAGCGGTGTTTCAGGTCTTGGGTTGTTGAAGTAAATACATTTTTTATTATTACGTATCTCATGGCCTAATCTTACTTACAGTGTGAGAATTTTGCTTTTGTTTTGTTTTCCCCAGAGTGTTCATTTAAGATTGTGTGTGGTATTGAGTCCTTTTCAATTTTTTTTTTTTTTTTTCCTGAGAGTGTCTGAATTATTGAATGTGATAGCCCAGAATATCTCCGTGTAATACTGGAAACAGTGGATGTTTTACTGAGGACTTTGTTTTTACTAGTATATTGCCTCCTGTCAAGATCTGATCTTCCCTAGAGAGAAGGGAAGAAAAGCTGGCTGTTCTCAAGGCCACACTTATCAGAGGGGAGTGTAATAACAAGTGATTGGACAAAATAGTGGTGCAACCTCAGGAGGGTAAAAAAAAAAAAAAAAAGTGTGTATTAAAAATTAAACATGCTTTCTCTTAGTTGGCTTAAACTGTTATCAAGAGGCATCTTAAACAAGGTGAAATTTGTCATTTCTCTTGGACGACGACCAAGGAGAACTAATTATCAGGAAAAATTTTGCCCTGTGGACTGCAAAATTAGTCTTTAGGTCAGAAAAAATGATAATGAGGAAGTATGGTTATTAAGTCTAATGCATGGTTTCTAGAGAATATATATAAAAGGTCATTCAATAGGGTATTTTTTCAAGCTTGCAAATTTTGATTTGGTTAATAAAAGATGCTGAATATTTAATAAATTTGCATCATATATGCTTCCCTTATCTCTGTTGAATCATTAAGTGAGAAAATGCAACTCCCAAGAAACTTTAGCATGAGGGTGGAAGAGAAACTCTTACTCTGCTTCTGTGGAAAAAACAACACAAGTGAGAAAACTCTCAAAGTAATTAAAACATTTCACTGGTGGAGAACTCTGATCAAGTACCTGGTGCTCCGGAAATCAGAGCCAAAGAGCGAGTGGAGATGACGGTGTCCGACGGGCAGTGTCAGGTTGGCGCCGGCCCCGCGGAGGCTGCGCTTGGGGCGGTTCCCTCTTGGACAGGGCCATTGGCTTCCCTTCCAGCACTGCCTCCTGCTCCCGTTTACCTCCGTGTACCTTGGAATATGACAAGGAGGAGCCCTTGGATATTATGGGGAGGAAGGAAAGAAGTGGTAGATGCAGTACGATGTCATCAGCTCCCTGCGCTTCAACGAGCTCCACAAGCCAACCCCTGGAGGGCTTTCCTGGCATTGCTGACATTAGATGTCTGCTTTTAGACATCCTGCATCTTTTCTTGTCGCAGCTTGAACATGATACATCTGACCATGACGATGCTCTTGTTGCCCTTCTTACAGGAGCCTTTTGCATATTTAGAACAGAGTATTGTCAACTACTGTGGTCTTTCCCCTTGCATTGTGTATTTGCTCTCTAATGATTCTTGTTGATTCCCTCAGGGCACATTCAAGTTTGCTACCTATTTTAGAAAGGGTCCTACCCCTTTGTTGAAAGAGATGTCTTGAAGTGAAATTAGGTTTCAAAGAGATAAAGAGCTTTTGTGAGACTTCAGACATATCTTGCTATTGAGCTCTTTCAGAAATTTTAGTCTTTTGGTGTGGAGAATCCAGAACAGTATTTCTTCCCCCGTGCTACCAAGTAAAATTTATATTAGTAAGCCTCAAAATGTAGATAGAAGAACTAAGAAGAAAATACCTGTACTGTGATTCATAGATCTAACTTTCCTGATCTCTATTGTTTACAGATAAAAAATGCTTTAGAATATAGAGTATTTATTTTTGTTGTGTTCTGTTGCCCTTCTCCACACCTCGGCCAGGTGTGGCTACATCACAAATCCCTGGGATATGTGGGGCGGGGGGGAAAACCCAGCCACCTTTCACTACTGCGGGGACAAATTGCTTTTCCTTAGCCTTGGAACTCAGCTGTAGTGTCACAAGTTACTCTTTGACCGTTGTATCCATCTCCTGTCTTCATAAATATTTCACTTATTCTTAGAGTGGTCCTTTTCAACATGGATTAATTTATAGTTGTGGATGGGTTTAAGTTAGGACTGAAACCATGAATACTTTATTAAACCTTAAAAAAAAAAGGCATTCGATGCCAGAATATCATTTTCAAAATGAAATATGGGTCTATGGTAATTTATTCCAGGATGCATACGTGGTGATGTCTCTTCACTATTTTTTATGATTCAGGTAGAGAAGTGTGTAAGTATATGTGTTTGTGTGATGAAATGGGCTTGTTTGTTTTTTGGTTTGTTTTCAATCCACCTAGTTTTCATTATTCTCTTTCCTTCCTGCAAAATGTCAAGTAAGACACAATCTAGAAGTGTCTTAAAATTAAAATGGTCAACCTAAGGAAATCAGAGCTTTAATTCTTGGTTTGATACCAATTATATTATCTGAGAGAATCAGTTCTGTGCCTCTGTTTCCCAGCTGAAGAGGTGATTGTGCCACTGTCTGGCTTCTTAAAGTAAATGGCAGCTTTTATTACAGTGGGGTTTTTAACTGGTGTGATGCCAACTTGTTACCAGTCACTGCTGGTAGCTCCCAACCTGTGTTGGGAGTAGAACTGAGCTAGAGAGATGCAGCACTGCCTGGGATCACCTGGATCCTGGAAAAAGGCTAGAAGAAACCAGATTAGCTTTTCATTATTTCAGTGCACCAGAGGAATGATTTTGGAAGCACGTAAAATGAATGTGGTTGATAATTGCAGTGTGATTGATGACCTGGGGATTTCCATCTGCGTTTTCAGAAAATGCTTCTAACTATTTAGTATCTGAAAGCACTTTGAGCTATGTCAATCCCTTCCCTGAAATCCCTCCCTGGACTGCTTTATGCGAAGAAAGTTAGGAGAATTAGAAAGAATAGTCTCATCACTGAGTCCTCTCTGTTTCTTTCACAAGTCTTACAAAATATAAGGAGCTATGTCGTTACAATTAACTTTGTTCTGCTTTAGTGAATATAAGCAAGAATGTGCGTACGGGTTAATGATGTGTATAAGCTGTGAGGATGGTCTGTGACTCGGCCACAGATTCCGAAGCTGAAGGATCTCCATAAACGGTGTGGGAAAAGCAGTCAAAACTACTACCCAAACAGCTGGAGCGCTCTAATCTTGTGTCTGCCACGATCTGCATTTCTCCATTGAAAATAATGTTAAATTATTATGCATGGCGTGTTGACTTTTTTTGCTTTAGGTCACACCAGATGTGAGAGTTCATTCATGGTTCAGTTTTTGATCTAGTTACCCTTTGCTGTCAAACTTGAGTATCGTCAAAGGAATGTGGGAATATGCCACTGCCAAACCTAGTCATGCTGTTGGTATTTCCCTTGATTTCTAGCATCTTGTTGCAAATGCAGATCCTTGGCAGACAACATGACTGTCATTGAGTGAGCGTAGTAATTCTTGTCTGTATTTTTGGATGCTGTGATGATAAACATAACCACTCTTATGAGAAAATGAAGTAGTGAGTGTCTAGTTTTGATTTAAGATTGTATTTGAGTTCAAAGGAAGTGGTACTGTATCCCTGTGGAATTTAAGGGCTAATTTTCCCTATCAGTGTAATGTGAAGTGGATGAAGACTTCCGTTAATTTACATGGTCTAAACTATGTCTTTGAAAGACCATGGTGCTCAGTGCAACTCTTCTAGGTGGGGAACCAGGCTGATACAGATTTTGCTCTCTAGGTATCCAATCCTTCCCCTCTCTCCCCCCCAACTCTTATCAGTATTTCAAAATTTGACCCATCTGGAGTGTGGTTTTGTTTGCTGCAGGCAGTACTTTAAGACGACAAAGTTTAAATTCACAGTGTTTAAACAGAGCCGGATTAGGTGACATACTTGATGGGCTGGGGTGAGGGGAGAAATGTTGTTTTTTGATTTCGACATTTAAAAAAAAATGAGTTAATGAGCAAAGGCACACTGAATATTCATTGCATTCGTATTTTTGAGAAGTAATGACTGGTCATGTCACTAAAAATGATGGTAATTTCTTAGGTTAGATGCTTAGTTTCATGATAGAATAACATCACATTTTGAATGAAAATCCTGCCCGCCCTGGACCGATTTTCAGAAAATGAGTTGGGATTAACATTTCATGGCACTCGTGTGTAAGTAGCATCTAACAGAAACATGTGAACCTGGACACAGAACAAGTTAGTAAGTGTGAATTCATCTTGGTTTAACAAAAAAGTAGTCAGCATCTATAAAAGTTCATTTGCTTTGCACTTATAAAGCTCATGTTCATAAAATATGTTCATTGGCTTTGAATCCACTTTTGGCCAGTTAATCAGGTCTTTTCTCTAGCTCAGCTCTAGAGGTCCCCTTGCACGTCAGCAGGCCTAGAAATAGCGAGGCTTCTGCTGCTGAGGAAATGACCTTTGGTGGGAGTATCTTAACGTGTAGGTAGCCATCAAATAGAAATAGAAAGGTTCTGCAAGATAAAGGACTTGAGTGATGTAATCACTGCAAAAATTTGAAGTGCATTGCAAATTTAGTGCCTGGCAAAAATGTTGGGAGACACAGAAATCCAGTACAAAAGCAGAAGATACTATCTTCTACACCCCAGATAACCTAGCAAAGTATGAGATGTGACTTGAAGAAGTATAAGCTTTACAGAAGATAGGGAATAAGAAGATATGTTCTTAAAAAAAAAAAAAAAAAAGGTTAAAATTCAGGTCTAGACAATGTTCCTAAACTCATTTAGCGATGTGTAAAGTGTCAGAACTCCGTGAGTAACATTGACCTTTACTGAAGTTTTGCATGGAGGGTGGCTGCAGGCCTGGGTCATAAATACAGTAGAAATTGTTCTGTTATCACAAGCTGCTAAGCAGATGCCTTAGTGTTTTAATATCTGAGAAACACCTAGCTGCAGGGTCACTGATTTCCTGCAAAGCTTCAGAAATCAGCATGATGCATCTTAGTAAAACCTAGTATAACACACGTTTCCTATAATGGGAAAAAAACGACAGTGCTGCTCAGTCGTCAGTGTACCAGACTTTCCGATTTTTACCTGCATCCTTTTGTTAATATGCAAAGGCGAATAAGAGAAAAATACAAACTAAAACTGTGCACTGACCACTTGACATCTGGGGCCACCTGCCTCGCTGGCAGGACAACCCTTGGGGCCACGGAACTGTCCTTCTGCAGCAGCTCCTCCTACCAGTGCTCCTTGAATTCCCGTTCCCCCGGGTCGGGAGAGGCTTTCCCCCGCCTGCAGCCCTTTAAAAAAGAGGACAGGGCAGGGGGAAAATGGGATTGCATTCCTTCCCCTGCTCTGGAAAAAAAAAGAGCAAAGATGGTTGTGGTGAGGGTGACTTCGGTCACTTAAAATTCACTTCTCCATTGGTCGCAATGCTTTGCTTTAAGATCTTTCTTAAAACAGTGCCTTCATTCACGTCTCCTTTTTTTTTTTTTTTTTAAAAAAAATAAATCATATGAAATTGAGTAAGATGTGTAGGATACATTATTTTACTTAACTGAACAAGACACCAAGTCCTTTTAGTGTATTCCTACAGGAAGAATGTTAATAGCTAGTAAGATTCCTTAAGTGAATTTTCTGCAAACCCAGTCATTAAAATCAAGGAAATTACCAGTCAAGCAGCAGTAAAAGCAAAGCCAAAATCAATTTGCATCACTTACTACCCAGATGTCAAAGCCCCAGTACGTTTACAAACAGAGGCTCTCCGCATCAAACTGCTTTTCAGTTTCAGCCTACAGCTATCCTGAACAAGTGCAACCTTTCCTCAGAATCTAGCACAAACACGCAAACTTACGTCTATCCTCATAAAAATTAAGATTCATTGAGAGATGCAGTCTCCTGACAAGATAAGACTCTGCCGAACTGGTTTAAAAAGTAAATCTCCTGACAAAGAAGCTTTAATAAAATTAATACTGTGGTAGGTAGCTCTCAAAAATTAGCCATTTATTTGCCAGATGCTTTTAGCAGCCTAAGAATTGGGCAGCTCATAAGAGAAAATTGAAAGCCTTTTGCTGGGGAAAACAAATTTTTTTCCAAGCTGGAGTGCACCAGAGCGGTGAAGGGTACTTCTCTTGTGGTTTGGTGCTTGCATGTTTTTTGTAGCATTATTTATTAGTTGCCTGAGATGGAAATGGAGACCATTACAGCAAATAAGCTCCTAATTAAAGGAAAATTGTTGTGGGTACGTATGGGAAGGAGAGGAGAAAATACTTAACATCCATCTACGATTTTATGTGCAGCTATATTGGAAGTGTTAGAAGGAAACTGGTAGCAGCCAACAAAACCCTCAAAAGACTACAAGTTTTTAATTGTTTTAAAGAAACAAACTGCTATTATTTTGTGGTCTTCTAAACACCAAAAGTGGATGACCTTTAAAGATCTAAAAACTAATTCCTGAAGGAGCTGATTTAAAAATAGTGCTAAACATGAATTATTTTTTGAGAAAGTGCCACATAATGTGAATAAAATTTCTGTAAGAAACTGTTGAATGCTGTGGACTCTGGTACTGTGAAATTGTGAGCATAAGATTAGAAGAGACCGTATTTGTAGTTGAATTTAAAATATTGTGTTTCCAAGTAATTGTATATTATATATTGAGTCCTGAAGAATTAATAGAAAATACAATTCCTGTGCTTGAACCTTTTTCATGTGAGCATGTGATGGCAAGAATTGTGTGATGCTACTGACGTCGGTAATCAATTTTGAATATATATAAAAAGAAATCTTTAAGGTACTTTGAAGCACATTTTTGTTCTCAAATATAGTATTAATAAAAACTGTGCTCACAGCTGGGCTTACCCATTTTATTGGTAATTCTTGAGTGTTTCTTCAAAATCCTGAACTGGCTCTAAGCTGGCAGTTGGCTAGAAGCTCCGGATAGCCACCTTGGGTGATGCAGAGCTGTCTGTGCATGTTCACTTAAGGAGCTTTGCTTTTCTCGCACACAGCAAGAGCATGCTGATATGTACCCTTCAATAAAATAGATGGTCAATACGCTACTGTGGTTTGTTCAAATAAGGACTGAACCCTCACTGGATAACCAACATAGTGGGAAAGCAGACCTCCTATTTAAATATTTACTACAAATGTGTTCCTACTTTTATTTTTTTCAATTTAGAGATTATTTTATAATTCTATTAAGAAGGAAATTTTTTTTTCCTAATACTTGGAAATGGAATGTTACTGTTTGCTGTTTTCAGACAGAAAAGGTCTGGTCTTGGCAGCTTCCACCCAGGCAAGCTACTAATGACTTGGGATTAGGAGACTAAGAGTTTGTTGCCAAACAGACAAAACCAAAAAACAAGCCTTTGATTTCTTGCAAATTCCACAAAAATCATGAATGCTACACTTCTATCAAAATTGCAGTTTAAAAGGTAAGAATGCAAGAAGCTGTACCCCAAAAGACTTCTGGATATATTATGACATTAATCCTCTATATTTTGTAGACACAAAATGCTTTGCAAATTATGGAAATAGAAATCCTTCTTCTTTATTTATTTATTTATTTTTAAATCAAGACATACCACTTTTATCCATGGGTAGCTTGTGGGTTGAAAGCACAGTATTGCTTGGGTCCTGGGGTATGTGTGTTGTAGTTGTTGTCAGCATTCGGCGATCGGTCGCATTCACACTGTGGGGGACCGTGGTCGATACCGTGTCTGGTTCTGGTCAAAGCAGTAACGCAGTTCGGCAGTCAGTGGAAAGGGACTGATAGTGAAGGTTTTAATGCCTCCCACCAGAAAATGTGATTACATTTCTAAATATACCTCATCAGGCATTTATCTTTTCTTGCACTACTGATTGATGCCTATTCTCCTGAGATGTATTTAAATGTATTTTAACTTTCATTTACAGAAATGCTGATAGTTTATACTAGAAGAGAAAGAGCAACAGACAATATTTTGAATAGAAAGAGGAATTTCTGACTACTTTGTTTTGCTTTTGTATAGGCAAGTAGTTACAGTTTGGCTTTTTTCTAATGTAGGTATGGGGGAAGGTTTAGAGAATATTGGCCGATTGTCTTATAAGTTCACGTTTTAAACTATCAAGGTGATGTATTATTGCACTTTAGTTATGCCAATTTTCTTTCACAGTAGCTGCAGAAATATTACATATATTGTAGATGGAAGAAGACAAGTGTACCATTATGCTGTAGCAGATGTATTCAGTACCAGATGGCTATGCATGGTGAGCATTATCTTAAGTTATAATTAGCTACTTATGTAAGTATGCTCAGTTGAATATGTATAGTTAAGCTGTATAGGTACGTGAAGGAACTTAATGGCGCGGTCCAGGGCTCAAAGATGCAATGGTAATGGATATACTGGACATACAGTTGTAATAGCACCTTTATGCTCATCTCGCCAAAGCTGATTTAGGAGCACCTGCTCTCTCCTGGTATTCCTGCTTTTCTGTGAAGCTTAAAAACTAGGTGAAGAAATAAATGAAATAAAATGCCGTGGCATTTTATCTGCAGGGCAAGAAAAGGGCCAGTGTGCTTGGTGTTCCCATTTTCCTTTTAATGGCAGTATCTTAGAAGAAATGCATGCGTTAGAAGAAATCATAGGTTCTAAGCTTAAATCGTAAAAAGCCTTTTCTTGAATATTTGCATTTTGTGTGGAAATGACACCAGCTCTGAACGGCAGCCACCTTCTGGCATTATGTTTTTAATAATATGTGCTTTAGATAGTCTTCTGATGTCCTTTGCTTTAGTAAAAGCTGATCAGAAAGCGTTTGCTGCAGTTAATGGGTGTCTCTAATCTGCTGTGGCTGTTGATTGGAGATGACAAAAATTCCTGTCAATTAGATACCTCCCTCCAGGGAGTATTCCTAAATAATACTATTTTTCACTAACTTTCCTTCTCTTACAAGTCTTGAAACAATGTACAGTACAAGGCAAGTCTGTTTATGCGGATTATGCCTATAGTTTGCATCTGTTTTGTTTAGCACTATTTTTTCTGTCTTACGTAAAAGCAGAACTGTGTTTCCTACCCTGCCTTTAATTTTCTCAGGGGTAATGTAAGGGATCATGAAAGTATCTACATGAAATAAATTAATGTTTTCAAAATGGCATAGGGATGTCCAAGCTGCATATAAGCTTGAATATAGTAGTGTGATAATCAGTTTGACCATGAAAGGATTGCTAGAGGCAGTTATAAGAAAAGTCTAAAATAGGTTTCTCTTTTTCTAAGTTTTCTTATGATGAGGACTATTACCTCTGAAATGCATAGGAATGCCATCTTTAGCTGCTTAATAAAAATGAAAAACAACCATTATTTTTCAGTAATGTAGAAAGCAACAAGTTTATTTTAACAAATGATGAGGAAATGTTTTAGTTGTTTAAAGCATTTAAGTATGGTGAAAAATAACTTTATAGCTGTGCAGGTAGTAATCCTAGACAGTATTCTCTAATATCTTTCAGTCTGGGGGGTGAAGAAATTATGGATGTGCCATCCATTGGAGACAAGAGCACAATATTTACCGGTCTTTTCTTGAAAAGACTAAGACCTAGATTTCATTGAGAAGTAGTTTAACGCCGGACTGTTTCAGTACCTGTCACCTGCACGTTCAGATTCAAGTGCAAAATGGTACGTACTATTGGAGAGAATGAAATATGATTTTTCTCAGGTTATTGGAACACACTGCAGTGTTAAAATAACTACTGTACAATCCCTCTTTAACTGTGCTTTCTTTTTCTGATAGGTTTCAATGACAGATATAAAAGCTAACTGAATGGCTGTTACACAGAGACAGACAGTTATATGTTGCACATAATTCCTCTTCCTAGCAAGGTTGTGTGTTATGGTGAAGATGGTTTCACGTTGTCTCATAACTTGTGGGCAAAAGAAGGAATAACACTAGACAATTCTGCCTGGCTTTATTTTAAATGTATATAGTCTCAGGAAGTCTGATTAACCTTTAATTCTGCATGTGACATCATATATATCAGCACACAAATGCAAGAGATGGCAGTTCTTGGCTGGATTAAGTGAAGTGACAGGGCAGAGTGGTTTAATTGTATGAATCATCATTAAGCTGGCCATGGCCTGGCCTTTGTGTTCGAGTAAATCATACAGCAGACTGGAAAAAAAAAGAGTCATTTTGTCCACGCAGTCACATTTTTCATTTGCTGTGTAATAGGATGAGGACCAACTTGTCTGTGGAAGAGAGTTGACAGTGCCACGAGAAACTTGGAATAAAACAGTTGGGGATGAAACTCGACTGGGACCTGTTGTTGACTGTCCTCTCCCGAATCAGGGGTGCTCTGCGGGGTGGCATGGGAGAGAGCAGCTCTTCAGAGGATAAACCAGGCACTTAGTGTTGCTGCTTACAGTCTCGGTGGAAAATTCAAATGCTGATGAGAGCGGGAATTGCGCCGTTTAAGAACTGGTGGACACTGGCGGACAGCTGTAGGCAGTTGAAAATCCTTAGGCTCTGGATTTTAAAGACTTTAGACTTTTTTTTTTTTTCATGAAGAAAACAAGCAAAGTTTAAATTCAGATTAAACAGATGTTTTCAAACAGAAGTTAGCTTTCTGGAATCCTGAAACAAGGATTCATTTATTCCCAAAGAAATTTAATTTTTTTCCTACCATAGATACCTATTTTTGTTCTTTTAGGTCATTTTTTTCCCTGTATATTCACTGGTATTCTGTTCATAAAAACAGCTATAGCTGAGCTGTCTACTCTACAATGACAGCACTATCAATCAGGCTTACGTCTTGTGCAAGCACTGTGCCCCTCTGCAATCCTCTGGTGGTCTTCTCTATCCTTCCATCCCTTCCTCCCTCCCCTTGCTGTACAGAGATCCCGGCGATGCTTGGGAGGTGCCTTCCCTTTGCCTGTTGCAGAAGGCTGTTGTGGGGAGTAACAAAACTGTTGTGGCATCTGCCAGCTCGAGGTGAGCAGCTTCGTTCCGTCTGATAGACGTTCATACGAGGCTTCGTGTGGAGCAGAGGGGAGACCGAGAGCCGCTTGTGCTGCTTGGGATACCTCAAACTTAAATAGGGAAGCACCAGTTAGAGTCTCTTTAATTTAGCTGAGAAACTTTATTCCTTCCCAGCTGCACAAAAGTGGCTATTGGGAACTTTTTTATTGTACCTCGACAGTGACAGATGAGATCTGAAGCAAAGCCTTAGCTGTGACTTGCAAGATGCTGACATTAATCCAATAACGTGGCAGGGCACTTCCTCTCCCCGCTGGTTTTGAACAATATTGTGTTTTGTTGAATAAAATACAGATATGCTCTCTTTCTTTTCACAGTATTAGTTTTATCAATTACATATGTTGTTGGATATGAACTCTTCTTCTTTGGAAATAAACTCTTAAAAGAAAACAAATGCTACCGCTCTCCAGCTCCTGCCTTCCCTATCAGAAGATGCACAAAACATTTTAGAAATATATTCTTTAGGTCTTCACAGACTTTTGTTCTGCTGTTGTCTATAGTTTTCAAAGGAATACCTGTAATAGTTTTGAAATGGCCGAAGATCTGTTTCTTCCCTCTTTCAGTAAATAACAAAGAACCTGCATTTTGAAGATCTGATTGCTATGAAATTGAGGGAGGAACATGTGCTCTTTCTAAACAAGGCTTCTTTTGCCTAGGGAAAAAATATAACAAAAAAGTGTTTTAACATTTTTGAAACATCATGCTTCCTGTTTCCACTGAGAAAATACAGAACAGGAGCATGTCCTGAATAAGAAAACAGTTCTTCAGGCTCTGTGCAATGTTAGATGGGGTGAAGAGGAGCCATTAGCAGACAGATTGGAATTGACAGTGCTCAGAATATTGTAAAATGACACCCAATGTTATTACTTTATTGTTTAAACATTTGTTTGATTTTAGATAAATGTGAACCCAGAGTTTATTGAGATGAATGAAGAAGCACCTTGGCTGTCAGTCCTCATGTCAGAATGTGTGCAGTCAGCTTGCAGGGCTGTCGATTGTGGCAGGAATATTATCTGTGCAGTTCGGGGAGAACTCGGCTACACAAAAGCAGAGGCTTTTGCAGAATCTGGATTTGTTCTTTTCAGTTTTATCTTACACATTGTTATTGAAACCCTTGCAGGTTGCCTGATATGTTTATTGTCATTACTTTTGTTCTTAATATACGCTTTTAGAAAAAGGAATGCTTACATTTCCTTTTAAGTCATCACAGGAATGCAATCATTCTTTCATGTAAAAGCCTAATTGTAGAAATATTGGAAAATGTGTGAAGTGATCCTTTAATCCCTTCCTCTTTGTGAATACCTTTTTGTGAGTTTGAAAGACTTAATTCTATGATGAAAAGTTTGCACTCTTCTGTTTTTTTAATTGCTTATCACTCTGCATTCATACCAGTGCTCTCCTTTTTTATGTGTAACTACCCAAAGCCAAAGCAAAATTACCTCTGGGTGAATATTGCTTCTGCTACCGATCCTGTAAAGGAAATCACTTTTTCTTTCCAAAAAGAGAGAAATAAGCTTTATAAGCTTTCACGGTAGTATATTTAGACCAGATGCTGCAGCAGGATTTATACTTACCTGACTTAGAAGTGTGAGTTTACGCAGAGTGGCATAAAGCAGTATGCAGTATAGTGCAGCGGTGTAAAGTGGCACGGAGTAAAGTGGAGTGGTGTGTCTCGGAGTAGAGTGGAGTGGCGTAAAGTAGCGTGGAGTCTAGTGGAGTATACTGCAGTGCAGAGCAAAGTGGAATAAAGTTGAATATAGTGGAGTGCCACACTCCCCTCAGGTGGAGTGGAGTGGCATAAGGTATTGTGGAGTAAAGCTGAATAAACTTGAATATAGTGGAGTGGTGAAAAGTAGCAAGGCAGTGTAGTGCAGTGGTGTGGAGCATGCGGGAGTATCACGGAGTGTCATAGCATGGAGTAGAGTGGAATAGAGTGGAGCGGTGGAAGGTGGAGCACTGGGGAGTGTAGTACGGTAGTGTGGAGTACGGTGGAATGTGGAGTGCCATAGTGCAGAGTGCAGTGCAGTAAGTCAGGAGCATTTAGTAGTCCAGAATTCTATTAACTTTTTCCTACCTTTTTGTTTTTTACTTTGTCATGCTGGTGTTTATTTCCCCTTATCCCATGCGGTAGGGTTAGTTAAATTTCTTGCACTAATTGTTGGCAGGTTTGTTTCTAGCAGGTCAGATGGCCATGCCATACTTTGTTTCACCTGCTAGCATCTTATCCTAGCCCTTACCTGAAGTTGTCGGGAAGATCACTGTCACCCTCAGAGAACTGTGGAACAGGGTGGTTTTCTAAAAAAAATCTGTTGAATTAACATTGCATTGAATCTACTTTGCCCTTTTGCACATGTGGCAATTACATCTGTGCCAAAGATCCATCTGAAAATAGAGTTAAATGAGTCTGGAGAATTTATACTTGCTTCATACAGGTATAAAGGACTGCAATGCATGCAGGGCAGTGGGGAATAAAGATCTTAACCTTTTACAGTGTGCGGAATAATAAATGTTGAAGTCAAGTTAACAAGTGCGATGGAAAGTCATTAAAGTGGTTCAGATTTCAAGCAGTGTGTGGTTAGGGGGTACTGAGTAGCTCCAAAAGGAAAGATGTGGTGACTGATGCCTGATATTAGAGGTCAAAGAAGCAAGATTTCCTGTAATTACCACGCAAGCACGTGGGTCTTCAGCAGTGAGTGAACTGAGTTGAATCTCATGCTGTAGGGTTCTGCTAAAAAATACTCAGTCTGTATCCGTTAGAGACAAACTGGTTACTAAGCATTTAATTTCTTCTGAAAGACAATGTTTCACAATGTTCACACACAAAAAAAAAAAAAAAAAAAAAAANTTAAAAATCAATTTAAAAGGCAAAAGATCGCTTTCTAGCCATCATTTTTTTTTTTATCAATGTTGACTGTAGTGAAGCTTCTGTCTATATTGTGATATAAGGATGCATTTTACTTTTCCTTAGATACAGTTCTATAAATATCTAGCAATGAGCGCCTCGGATGTGGATAATTGGTGGTTGCTTGGTGAATTCAGCCATCATGTTTATCACAATATTGTGTTCAAAGTTGTTTGTTGCAGGGTTAATTTGCTCTAAGGTAACTTCTGTCAGGTGAAACACTCCTCAAAAATCATTCCTGTTCTTAATTCTTTCTAGCCGATATGTCTATTTCTAGACACAGTTATATAATTTGAAATATATGGACGCACTGTGAACGCTTTCCTATAAACCAACCCAAGACAACTACTGAAAGCAAAATGGCAAGCTCAAGTTTCTTGCCTTTTAATTTGAAGAGCGTTTGCTGTGGAAGTGGTTGGAAGAGCCCTTGTGGGCTCGGCTGCTGGGGAGCACAGGCGTCTGGTTCTGCTGACCGCCCCGCTTTTCTCTTCCTTTGAATGAGCTTCCCCTTCTAGGGGAACTGAATTGACTCCTCCAGGCCCCCCTTTTGCTTTGGGATTGGGTGTCCTGTCCCCAACCCCTGCCCCTAGGTCCCTTTTCCATTCCCCTAAGCAAAGGGCAGGTGTCTTCCCCTCTCCCTTGCTTGGCTCACGTAGGCTGGTTGGAGCAGCCCCTTTCCAGGCAGAAGACCCGTGATGTGGCCAGCCGTGCCACTCGTGTGTTTGCTGGACTAATGAGTCTATATTTTCATTTGTCTGGTGTACTGCTTTGCACTTTGGGTTAGCATGTTTTATTAAAATAAATAACATCCCTCGCTTGCTTTATGTGCATTTGTACATTTTTTAAAATCTGTAATTCTTACTGGTTCACCTTTCTTCTGTAAAATTGTCTTTTGAAGATCTGGGAGGATATCAAATAACCTAAAATTTATCTGTTTTCTCCTGAAGTGTTTAGAAAGATGACTTTATATGTTTCTCCATAAACTACTGTTTTTGAATTTTACTCTGAATGTTAAATGTTACTGAAGAAAGACACCAGCTGCTCATAAGATAAGTATTACTTTAATGAATGGTCTGTGTGGGACTGTGGTTATATTAAATTAAGGTTTAGACATATTTATTTGCACCTAATGTTCTCTGAACATACATATTTAAACATACAGTGGGAATTTAAAAGCTGCTAAGCGTAAATTTTGCAACACATTTGTACAAAGCATGGTGCATCTAAGGGAAAAGACAAAGGCAACCTAATGGCTTTTTATTTTTCTGATAATTTTATCTTTACTTTTTTACAAAGATAGAGAAGGAGAATTGAGTAATAGGTCTAAGCCTTTTTGGACCGATATTCAGCACAAGCTAATTTCATGCAGTCTGGTCCAGTTACAGACTCAGAAAAATCACTGATATGCGCATGAAGCTTTTACTGGACATTGCATCCAATTGGAAAGTTGCAGCTAACAGATTTTCAGAATTTATTAAAACACTGTACCTAAAGTAATCCAAATTTTATCTGCTATATATTCTTTTTTTTTTCTTGCACATCCTTAAGTTTCAGATGGTTAAAGTAGCTTTTTGATACACACAGAAATATCTAGTTGTCTCTTGACTGTTTCTTTCTTCCATTCTTTCTTCCCCCAGACCCTCACCTTTTTATTGGTGTTTCTTCAAAACTATGACTAGATGCTTTGAAAAATGGAAAAAAAGCTTTTCAGTTAACTTAGAGTGATTAATAAGAGCAAAATCATTCCATTATTTTCACGTAAAGTTAAAATTTAGTGAGGATAAGATAAGAGATAATGCCTTACTTGTAACTGCAATGCCAGAAGAGGGGCTTTTTTTGTTTGTTTGTTTGTTTCCCTCTGAATTTATTTGAAAGAATAAAAGTAATGATCCATAGGAAATGATTCATAGGTAGCTTTCAGCTGCTTGCCAGATTTTATGGAAGTTATGTAGGTTAGAACTAAGCAGATAACTGCCATTAAAAAAAATAAAACTCCCCAAGAATATTTCATAAATATGTATGTGATATTGATATTAAAAATTAACTGAAAAGGCTTCTGGCAGTTGTTTTAAGTCCTGAAAGCATTAGACGGAGTAACAGGGGTAGATCATCTAAAATGCTATAAGGCAAGAAATGCATTTGAACTTCTATGCTCATTCCTTTATAAACAGGAAAAAATCAAAACGTTAAATCAAAACGTTATGCACGTTCACTAGTGTATTATATATGTAATTGACTGAGCTGGGTAGACACATTCCTATATAGTTTAAATTGTCAATTTTGTGTTTCAGTAATTTCTCTGTCAGGTGTTTTATGAAGGAATTCTGTACTGTTATAGCAATTCTACAAATTGGGCTGTAGGTCTACAGAGGAATCAAGTGATCTGCTAAAATTACTGAGCACACCAAAGAAAAAGCAGGATTGGGGCTTTAATCTTTTTGGTCTGAGTCACTCCAGTCCCATAATCACTGGACCATAGAAGTGTGAAGGGCAACAGGAATTACATCAGGAATTGTGCTGTAAACCTTTCAGTGGCAAGAGAAGGTGTTAAAATTGGACTATACACTTAATTTATTTTCTTAAGACTGCCTCTGGGAGTGCAGCAACTGGTTATTTGGCTTAATTTTGGAGGTAGCCTCAAAAATGAACTGGAAGAGCTCGGGAGGAACTGAGGGTTCACGCGAGCTGGGGTGAATAAGCAACTTTGTACCATGCACAGAAGAGAGCCTGGGAAGCTTCGGGAAGGCAGCCTGGGATTAGGGAAGAGCAGGGAACCAGAGTCCAGGAGGTTCTAAGAACTGAGCCGGATTTCTCTGGGTATTTTACTCGCAGGCTGCTAGCAGACTAACAGTATTTGGGAAAAGAAAAGATGCGGTCTGAAGCATTTTTTTAAGCCGGAAAAATGGCATTACTTAGGAATGCCCCGTTTCGACCGCGAGGCTGAGGGGCTCCCGTGGGAAGGCGGGGTGGGAGGCGTGGGGCAGCGCAGGGGCCGCGCAGAGCGCGGGCAGCGCGACGCTGCTGCTCAGCACTGGCGCCGGGCATGAGCATGGCCACGGCAGAGCGCGCGTCCGGAGACAGCAGCAAAGCAGCTTCCACGGAGATGGCTAAGTGTCGAGATTGCCCTGGCGTTGCTGGAGAAAATGGATTGCTATTGGTTGAAGGCAACATACTCTGGCTGGCACCGTGAATGCTAATGCTTATTTCTGTTTTACTGTTACATTATGTATTCAGGACTTGCCGTATACATACTCCGCATGTTCCTCTTTTAAAAGGTTTATTTTTGACCTTGAGACTTTCTTCCCAAACCAGCCTTATCTCTGAAAGGAGCAACATATCTTCCTATGTGCTTTTTCTTTCAAATAGCAAATGGCAAAAAATAAAAATAAAAATAAAAAATCTTTCTACATGGAGAAGAGATTATAACATGGGAAACAGCGACACAGCTATCACAGCTTGCCTTTGCAGCTTATTTTTAAACTCTTTGTCCTATGAATTTTGTCAAGTAGAATGTTTCTTAGCTGTAGAGATTGGAAATGGACAAGAAAAGGGGAAAAGCATCTTCGAGAATAATCCTCCCTAACTTTGATGTCCTAATTTTTCGAGCAATCTGATCTTCTCACCTAGAGGAGTATGCTATTTTACAGTGTTGCAAATTAAATATCCTGTCCTTGCACTTCTTTTTGATCGTTGCTATCTGAAACTGGAAACTTGCCTGAGAATCCTAGAATTTCTCAGTAAAAAAAAAGAAAAGATGACCTGTCTTCAGTGTTCTTGTCTTCTCTTTGGTTCACGGCATTATTCTGAAGCACAGGCAGAGAAACTAAGGGTTTCTTTTTGAGAAGGACCTAGGATGTCAGAGAAGGGAGCAGCAGTTGCAGCACTGAACAGCTCTTAGCAGCAAGGTTAAAGACAGACTGCGTCAGTGTCATGGCTTAAAAAGATAAAAACTAGTCAAGTTTTGGGGTGAGGAGAAAGAAGAAAGGAGGAGGAGAGGAAAGGAATGACCATCTGGCAGACATAACTGTGATCCCCCTGTGGCTTTTAATGTAGTAAACGTTTTGGTTGCGCAGATGCATAAGCATTAGATTGCTATTTAATGAATAACCCACACCTTGTATTGATAAAAAAAATCATACCTTTAAAAAATCATACCTTTAAGAGGGCATGGAGATATGTAGGTCTTCTGTAAAGTTATTCAGGACAGCACATGATGTTATTCATGTAATTCGATGTAATTCATAAAGTTCTGCAAAAACTGAAGAAAGTTCAGGAAGTCTCTCACACTGATAATGTTTTTTTGATATAAGAAAAGTTCTGCTTTACAGTTCCTAGCCTGTGAAACTTGATTTCCTTACCCTCTCCACTGACACACAAACTCTGAGTTTTAAATGGTGAAACAGCTACCTTGAAGTACCCTCAATATCTGAGCGTGCTAGGAAGTCATTAGGTCTTAGTCTGCCAGCACCCGGTGCCCGTGTCCTGCGCGGGGGAAGGCGCCCTCGGAGGAGCGCTTCGTTTCCGGCGTTTGCAGGAATTCCAGGCTTTCCAGCCGCTCTCGGCATACTGACGTTTGCTCGGTTCGGCTGAGGGAAGCTGAGCCCCACCAGTAGCTACTCAACCGTCGTGCCTGGGTGTGTGATCTGCTTTTGGCGTGTTTATTCTGTAGTGTGGTTTCCTTTGCTGTATCCAAAGTGCTTCGTACCCGTGGAGTCTAACAGAAGCAGAGGCCTGCTTTGGATATTCACCGTACCGAACTTCGTCAAAATAGCTGGGAATCAGAGCGGAGGGGGATTGGGAAGGTGGGATAACATCTGTGGCTGTACTGCGGCAGTATCAGCTGACTGATTCTCTTATGGAAAACTGGAAATGGCTTTATTAATACTTAGAGAAGTGTTCATCAGCTTCATTCTCTATGCAGCCCCCTTGCGTTTTGTGACTTAGACGCTGGTAATCAAGGATTGATATGGAAATCTAAGCCGTTGTGACCGAAGTAACACCGAATCTCCTTGGCTGAATTGCTCTTACTGAGGTGAGTAGCTGACGCGAGGCTGCCGGCCGATGCTGCGGAGCGGCCGGCTGCCCTTCGGCCTCGGAAGGGCCGTGGGCCTCCTCAGAGCCTCTCCTGCATTCACTGTGCATTTCAAGATATGTTTAGGGATATTGTGCAAACAGAGCTTGTGTTGTGCAGCAAGTTCTAAATGGTTATCGATATGGAAGCATCTTTTAATAAGCCATCCTACTTTTTTTTTACCCAGCTATTGGGCAAATTCATCTCTCCATACTTTTTCATCCTACTGACCATTCATCAGTGAGGAAAGGCTCCGTTTTCTCACGTTGCAGACAACAAATGCAGTCTTCAAGCTGTAGCGACTTTGCTTTTGGTGCACAAGGGTCAGGGTGCGAGTCCTCCCTTGCCGCAGGCAGCGACCTCGGAGCCGTGTCCTGGCCCTCGTGCACAGGGCCCTGTCCCTGGGGTGGCCGGTCACGGTGCCGGCCCCACTGCCTGGCATCCCAGGCAAGAACTCTTTAAGCCAATGCCAATTATGGCAGGATTTTACAGATAAGGAATTATAGGTACTTTTAGGACACCAAAAACAGAAGGTCAATATTCATGGGGTTGTGACATTACATTAACAGTGCGTTTTTTGTTTGATTATTTGTTTTGTTTTAAAAAGCTACCAAATTCTGTAACTTTTATTAACAAAGATATTCAGTATAGTGGAAGATCTTACATGATAAACACAAGCGTCATTGAAAGCAGTTCCTTCTGATTACCTGTCACATCTGTTAGAGGTAATCAATAAGAAAAAGAACTGCCATAGCTTAAATGCATTATAAATAAAGCTGTCTTGGAGGACTAAAATGTTTCATGGAAATAAAGTCGTTAGTATTCAGTATCATCCATCACCTCACTTAATCGTGGTTTAGCAAACGGTTGATGCATCCTGTGAACACTTTATACACAGTAATAGCGGAAAACAGGAATTTTAAAACATCTCTGACTTAAATGGCAAACAACGGCGAAGATCTTGGGGTGCACACAGTGACCAGGTGCAGCTCAGAGCAATGTGGATGAATCATGGTTCTGGATTTATTTATGGCTGTTGTGCAGCTCTGTTTTGCTGCTTTATTTGGCCAAATGAATTGCAGTTTCAATTTCCTTTGTAATTCAGAGTTAAATTAGAAAGTGACCAGCATATTGAATTATTGTGCACTTAATATTTAAAAGCTGGAATTGGAGGGAAACACAGTGCAGAGACAAAGAGAGAGGTTAAAAACAGTATTAATTGAGCATGCTCGAGAACTTTCATGAGCAGATATTTCGACCCTCTAAGGGTAATTATATCATGATCCAAATTAATCACAATAAGGCTGAACTGTGTCTGACTTAAAAAATAATTTTTGTTAGAGAGTCAGCTTCAATAAGACTTTGATTTTAGCACTCTTCTTAGGGCATATCTGGATCTGACCTGATTGCCTTTGTAGCAAGGCAGTTGCGGATGCAAGGCCACCAGCTCTTGGCCAAGCTGACCTGGCTATTGCTTCGCCTAAGAATATAGGTGTATATATATCTACATATCTGTCCATCTATCTATCTCTCTCTATAGGTGTGTGTGTATATATATATATATCTCCTTATGTGATGAATACAAACCTTTCTCTGTTCAGCAAGAGCTTATTGCAACCCCATTTCTGTGTTTTATTTCCTTGCTAACGTCAATAATGATTTTCTTTCCTCAATAGTATGTTTACTAGTCCAGTAACTCATTTTTTTAGTATTTTATATATATTCCCATCCGTCACCAAGATGTCGTTATCATGTTGCCATAGAACTAAAGCTACGTTGAATTTATTTGCCCAGATAATTTATTTAAGCCCTTCTGTTAAAGGTTTGTGTATTTGACATTGTGGAGGTCTTTCTCAGGTTGGTATTTCTGAAAATTGGATACACCCTTGCTAGTGTGCTCTACATGTACAAACATTGATTCAGAAATACTGGATGATTATTTTCATTTTTACTCTGCTTCTAATTATGCTTATTGTGAGCCTAATATATAGTAGTAAAATGTAAAAATATTGTATAAATTAATGCATTCTGCAGGACAATGCAGAAAAACAGAAAAGCCCAAGCTGGTGGTCAAAATGTCAGCAAACAAAATAGACATGAAGCAAATAGTTAGCTCCACAGTAAACGTGCCTTTTGTTTGTTTGCTTCTCTGTATTTATGTCGTGGCTGTGAATCTTTACCTTTAGTCTTCCTCTTCTTTAATGAAATATTAGGAAAGAGATAACATGAAGTAAACATAATAGCTCTAACATTGCATTTCCTTTATCAGTTACTGTGTGTGTTTTAGTCTGAAACTCTACAAATCTGCTAAATGGCATTGCATAATGTCTGATCAGAAGAAATGCTCCGTTCTTTGATCTAATAAATGCCTCCTTTCCTGTGTGAGTGAGAGGAAATAGAAATAAAATGCTGTAAAACAGACAACCCCCTTGCCAGGGTTAAGGCTTGTTTGAGGACAAAAATCATTGGGTTATATTCGCAGTTGATCTTACCGTTATTCCTAAATATGCTAAATGTAATAACTAAATAAACTAGATATAATGTGCTAGAGTAGATTCAAATCATTAAGCAAAACACCTTGAATACATTCAGCCAAGTGCATAGCTGTATCCCTAAACTACTAATAAAATATTTTAAGAATTACCGCTATTTCCAAGCAATCTGAGAGAAAGAATTATTTTCTGTGGTTATCTGTAGCAAACAAACATATTGAATAATTTTGGTTTTGTGATCTTTATTTAATTCAAGTTTTAATGCATATTCTGCTCTTACAGGTCTGCAGATCGCACCTGTTACTGTTTCTTTTTTCTTATCTTGGTCCTCAAGCCAACTTCATGGAAGCTTAGAAAAGCGGCGGTTTCAGGAGTTACTGTTAGGTAACTCTGTCTTTGAGGAGAAAATCATTCACATTTCTTCCACTGACTTCAGAAAGCCTCTCCTAAGTTTAGTTCTTCATGTTTTTTAGCTTTCTGAAAAATCTAGTTCTCACTGAGTGGATGAGAATAAAAGAAATTCACTGGCCTTTTGCTTCCTTTCCCTATTTCTTCTGCTTTTATTTGCTTATCAGCATTTAATGTTTTCTGCAGCTTCTTGTTTTCTTTTGGGAATCAAATATCGCATTATAGAATGCTCTTCTTTTTGGAGAAAATGCGTCGCCTTTCAAATTGAATCTTAGAAGAAAAAAAGAGGGACTAACTGACTAATTCTCTTCAGAAGTCTCTGGATCTGGTAGGGCAAGACATCATCAATAATTAAATGGCAGTTTAAATGACAGAGGTTTCAAATGCAAGAAACCATTTTTAAGAAGTGAGGACTAGTAAGGCCAACCAGGAAAGCTAAACTTTGTCTTTATTAATGAAAATGTCCTGTCGTCTTAAGCTTAAGAACTTAAGAAAACAGTTAAGTCTTACTTAAGACATGAAAATACCTACGTATAGTCTGTTAAAACGAAACAGTGCTGGTTTGATGCATATATGATATGAAGTCCTGTCTCATCTCTGTTAGTATTTTAAGATACACTATAATTTACTCAAACTTTGTTAAAAGTATGGGGTTGATTTGAATTTTTTTTTCCTTTTTATACTTTCATGAAACTAAAGTTTTGGCTTGAGATGTCTGAGGTATTTAAGGTCACAGCTTTGTGAATCAATGAAATGTGAGTGCACGCAAAGTGGGTAGCGGGTAATGGGTTTAGAATGTGCCTTTGCAGAATCACATCATATTAGCACCTGAATAATACTTGCTACGTATTTGTTGCCACAGCAGAAATTTGTTGCATCAGCGACACCGTCATATCATGTTCTCTCTTGATAGGTTCTGTCAGGGCAGTAACTTTACTTTTTCTCTTTTTGAATAATAGTCTTTGTCGTATGGAAGAAGATACTTTGTGACAATTATCAGTTTTGTTTAGCAAAAAAAGAAACCACTTCTAAGAAACAGCAATTTTGAGACTTCATTTCGCAGTAAAGTGACAGTGATAGGAAAATGGATCAGAATTGCAACATTTTTTAATTTCTGTTTGACCAAATGGTGATAATGCAATTGGCATGCAATAAATAGTGAAGTTTACTTTTTAATTAATAGTATCAGATTTTCTCTCAGTTTTTAATTGTTGAATATTGCCTTTTAGCTTGCTGATATTGCCAAAGTCTTTCATGCATCTTTGCTCTTATGGTAATAGTTCTTGTACACACCTGATATTTTGGCTTTCTGCTCTGATGTCGCTAACTGAAACTGAAGAAATTAGATTTCCAAGGACTGGACTGTAGTCATTTCTGAAATTGTGTATTTTTAGTGGAAAAATGATCAAAATATTCCACCCAAAATGTATTTTGAGTTGAAGGAAGAACAGAGGAAATACTGTCAAATCCTTCTTTATTGTGCAGCATCCAGACCCCTGGCAACTGGGTAGCTGAGGAAATATGTGATCCCACAACAAAAGCACAGTAGCCCAGCTATAAAAAATCTTGCTACAAGAGAATTTTTCAAAGGTAATGAACATGTGAAGAGGAGTTAACATGATTATGCTACATGGGAAAATTACTAATAGGATTTTCAAGCTAGTGTTACTGGTAAAGTACAGATCAAAATTCTTTTTCTTCATACCACGAAAGACTGGGGTGTTGTACAGGTAAAACTGGATAACCTCAAAAAAAAAAAAAAAAAAGGAGGAAATCCAATGGATTTGCACTTAAAGATATAGTCAAAATTAACATGCATTAAGATGAAGTCATCAGAGGGTCACGAGAGAAAGAATAAGATCTTTGTAAAATATACAAGGTCAGCAGATACCTACTCATGAAAAAAGGAAATGCAGACCGAAGAAGTACCAGCCCCATCAGTGTTAATGATACTATACGGCCCAATTAGTCATTGTCTGGGCATCCCTTTGGGGGATGAACATAAACTTTTGGGGAAATGAACATAAACTAGAATTGATGCAAAGGTGGGCAAGGGTCTGAACCGGTTTACTTTTACAAGGAGACTAAGCTTTGTCTGTCTAATGTAGAAAAAGCATGAGAGTGGATTTGATTGGTTTGTTTATACAAATAGATGTGCATAGTAAGTAGGTATCACATAAAAATCTACTTTTCTAGTTTACTAGGAAATCAATTTCTAATTTGCTAGTTTACTAGGAAATCAAAAATGCACATGTACTTTATATCTTATGAAGTAAATGTCAGACATAAAGAGATCTCTTAATGTTACACAAGACTGTGATAAGAAAATAATGTTTTAAGTTAATTATATTTTCCTGTGAGTTAAGAAATATGATTATTAGATTTATTTGAAGTTGATTGTACAGCTTAGTAACATTATCAAGTTCCCTTTCCTGGAGACTGTAAGGATCAGATGATGTCAGTGCATGCTCCTCTCATCTATAAGTTTCCCTTTTTACCTTCAAAGGGACAGTTGAAATGATTGGCCTTCTTTTCAAAGACCAATTACAATTCTTCTAAAGGTATTCTCTATTCAGAGTGCATACCTGATGTTTCTGGGTAAATGAATTGTTAAGTCTGGGTGAATGAATTCTTAAGTACCTTTCAATAACTAACTGAAATGCAAACAGTTTTTCATCATTCTCTCATGCCCTCCAAAATGTCTCATTTTCAAGCAGGCTCTTAGTAATAAGAGTATTCATTAGAGTGATTCTAGACACTGTCCCTTCTTCCTCTACTATTTTGTGTCTAAATTAAGTAGAATTATTATTTTTGAATAACTCTTGTGCTCAATAGTAGAAAATATCCATCTAAAGGAGCTGCAAAAATGATATGTTTCACAGCTGTTTCAGTATGCACAGTTTACTCCAGACTGCTGGAGATATGTATGGTATCATCAGAATGAGGAATCATCTCGTATATCTTCTCCTTTTTCTCATATATCATAGCCAGGGAATATCTGTGTGTGCTTTTAAGCAAGTTCTGTGTGACCATGTGCCTCATTGAACTCAGCGAGAGAGGACCTCATTGACAGAATTGCGTTGCATGTGCAAATAACTTATGTATATAGAGACTTTTTCCATTTCCCGCACTGCAGCTTGCTGGCACTCTCCAAATGCATTCGTTTCCAAGTGACATTGTGGCCAAACAGGCAAACATTAGCATGTTATCAGAAACTACTGCTCTGATGTCAATTTGGTAACTACCAAGGGGGATCCATCAGGAAGCGACTGTATCGCCTGAAGCTCCGTACTTTTATTTTTAAAAGTACTTGTAATTGGTTTTGAGAAGATGAAGGGTTTAATGAATAGACAGAGACCATCTATGTTTTCCATATTAAAATATTTTTTGATCTAGCACTGGAAGCCCCTAAGGAGAATTAGTCAGTCTTGAATAAGTCAGTCTGCAAAGTTGGACTGAAATGTTTTGATGAAGTCTGTCCTTTTCAATAGACAATAATATCTTTAGAACTGGTCTTGATACTTTGGCCATCATATTTCTGCCAAGAATTTGTATATATCAGGCATTTTAAACTGTAAAGCTGTTTACCCATCAGTATTTTCAGACTTGATGTTTAAAATGTTTTACGTCAGGTGTATCCATGTTCACAAAATGCTGCATATAGTGGCAATCAATCTTGCACGTGAGAAAGAGCAGAAAACTTATATAGGCCAGCTGACTCCAGAGGAGGGGAAGCAGGGTTTGTATTTTTTATGCTGTATTTATAAGTGTGTGTATTATTGTTTTGTTTTGTTTTTCTTCTGAGTCCCTATTTCCCTATTTCCCTATTCCCTATTCCCTATTTCCCTATTTCCCTATTGTTGCTTGTGTTCCTATTTTTTTTCATTTTTTCTTCTCCATGGGGCAGAGCGATGGTACGGATGGGCTGTGGGACCTGGGAAGCCCAGGCATTGGCTCTGAGTTTATTTCTGGAGAACTCTGAATGGTAAAACCCTTTAACCTGCTGACTGGCACTTCCTAGCCTAACCTTTATTCTGTTATTCAGTGCTAAGAGACTATTATATTCAGATATTCGGTGCTAAGAGACAGGGTGCCTTAGGTTCAAATCCTTCTGTTAGCCTAAATTAGGAAGAGTTACATGGGGAAAGGTGGGGCTGTGAGGAGACTTCGGCCTGTGGCTGTGTGGCTGCTGCCCCTAATTCACCTTCATGCCCTGAGTTTGCACTTTTGTCCAGGTTGTTACCTGCAATTAGGGAGGTTGGTGTTACAATCATCCACCTTGCGATTAAAATGAGTGTTTTGTGTTATTATATGGATACAAAGACTGTCTCGTACAGTAGGATAAAATCTAGTTTTGTAGTGGATGTCGGTTTGGTAAGTGTGCACTAAGCATTCATAAAGCTTTTAATCTTTAATGAAAGGAATCGCCTCAATCCTTTGTGTATATTTTGCTGTTGTTTTTTAGCTTGTTTTGTTTTGTTTTGTTTTGTTTTGTTTTGTTTTGTTTTGTTTCCCAATGGCCTCTTTTTCTTAGCATGAAGCTAATATTTTCAAATGAAAACAACATGATGGAACATTTTGTTCAAGTTCCATTTTTGTGCTGAGTTGAATGCATTTTGCTGACATTGCTTGTAATGACATGGGGGAAAAATACAAGCACCTCCAAAATGTATTTTTTTTTCTTTTGCTTTATAGTTTCCTTCCTACCTACTGAATTATCTGCAGAGATAGTCATAAGCTAAAGAGAGAAGGGATGAGTGAGACAAGGTTTTAAGTCAGGAAATGTCTGAGGAGGTAATGTAGGAGAGGGTTTCTGTCAATGCTAGATGATCAAGTGAAAAGAAAGCGTGACAGGTACAAAACTGAGCAGTGGCACAACCAAAAATGACACCAAAAGGTGTTGAATGGAGGGATCCATGTTGAGCAGTAGTGCAGTTTGTTCTTTGAAATCAGGAAGAAACTTAAAATGAGGAAATTTCTAGGGGGGATGGATAGTTACTGCAAAATATGAATGCAGCTTTCTGGGAGGAGACTAGGTCAAAAGTGTTTGGATGCCTAAAATTTTCAAGATTTAAGAAAATATAATAGGAGCTTGTGTGTGTGTGTGTGTTTTAGTTAGTTTTAGTTAAAGTTTTTTCTCATCCTAAAGCTAAGGGCGAGGATTGTGCTGAATTCTGGCTACAGAAAACAACATTCCTGTGCGTGGGAATCAAAGACGAGAGAGCAAGAGATAAATAAAAGCCATACTTGGAACTGAGAGGAATGGTGCTGGAATTGCAGGTGCGCAACAAAGGATGTTTTACCCAGGGTAGGGACTTTGTTAGAAGCATCCTATAAAGATCTAAAGCATTAGTGAGAGTGTAGCCAGCAGCTGACAAGACAGACAAATAAATGCGAGCAAGCAGAGTGAGCTGAGAGACAGATTTGTGCAATATCCAAATGACAGAGTTATGTTGAAGGTTAAGGTTAGCAACAAAAAAAGCCCCTGAGGGAAAAAGAGAGAGGGATGTATGGACAGTGATAGAGCCTTCAAATGCTTCATTTCTGGAAAGCATAAAAAAAAATGTGGGAAAGGTGTAAATAAGATAAGAAAAGCCTAGTCAGACGGCTTTCAGGAAAGGTAAACTAATAGAAGGGCTAAGAAAGGTGTCAGGAAAAGGATTCGGATTCAGGACCTGCAGAAGGAGAATCCAGATGGTGTGTTAAGCTGAGAACAAACAAACGCACCCCAACAGCTTATGTGCAGATTCCGCATGTCCCTATAGCTTCCATTTAGTATGCAGAGTGGAGAGAAATCCATATTTTAAGTTCAGAGATCAGATGCTCTTAAAGGTGTTGTGTTCAACTGGTTAGATCATGGAACAGTGTGGAAAAATTGCAGTAAGATTCTGCTTCCTCAAAAATAGTGGAGAAAAATTGTTAAACAGCTTTTTTAATGTGGTGAGGTGACCTTTTGGAAGATAAAGCAAATTTTCCCCTTCATGGGTCATTGTGGCTCCCCTTCCTTTAGGAGACTGAACTCTTTACTTTGAATTTTATAGAAACCACCCACAAAGGCTTTAAAAAGAGCTCTGAGCTATCTCTGCGTAAATAGTACTGTGCATCACTTTTGTTCATCTGTGTTGCAGACTTATTAGTGCATTATAGAGGACTAAGCACTGCCTGTCCTTTCTCTAACTCATGTTAACTTCTTAACTCTTTGTAGCAGATGTACATTTAACATTGTACATTTAACTCAATTTGTTAAACTGAGGTATGAATCTTATCTCATATATTATCTCTGATACTGTCTGTATTGAGAATTTGCATTAACAATTGCATACATTTATGTTCAGAATGTTTGAGAGAAATTAGGCAATACATGTTAACAAAAATCAATTGGTTATGTCAGAAAACTTGACTGAAGATTTATTTAATCCAGAACTTGCATATGCCTAGTTCTGTAATGGACATTTTTTTCAAATGAGAGACAAGTATAAAAAAGAATTGAGCTAATGCTGTTAACTCATTTGTTGTTAAGTCATTATGAAGATTCTTTTGAATTTTTAAAACTATAAGCCTTTCCTAAAGATTAGCAATTGCCCAAATGAATTTTTATGTTTTTGTTTGTGATTATTATCTGGAGTACGGCAAAGCTGCTAAAGTAGAAACCTACAGGAATAACCCTGCTGAAGAGGAGCTAGGCTGTGATATATTTGATTTGTGCCACATAGTATGTTACTTCTGAGGCAGTTTTATCTCTTTGACTTGGAAGAGGTTCAGGGGAAACTGGATATAGTGGACAAATCATTTCCTGTTTTATCTTGTGTGGAAGAAATGGTTATCTGAAGCCTGGGTAGGGGATATTGAGTCAGTCTGATTACATTGGTGGATCAATTATAGACTTCGTGTGTTGCTGTAGCAAGTCACTTAAATGATACTTTGCTTCAGTCTCTCATGTGTATAGTGCTGCTTGGAGGCATGGCAAAGATAAAATACACTACTAATTTATGAGCATTGTTTTTTTTTCTTTTTTTTGCCATGTGAGGGCCATATTATCACATAAATGTGTTGTCAGAAGTTTGATATATTTTTTTTTTGAAAACTCCTATTGTCAGAATATAAACACATTCTTCAGCTAAAGGATAGATGAGATAATTTGACAGTTGTTATGGAGCTGATTTGGCATAAATTAAAATTGTTTTGCGTAAACCTTAGAAATTTGTTCATTTTCATGCAAAAAATGCAAATTTCACAGTGAGTGAATTTAGCATATGTAATATGTGAACTTCTAATATGCTGAGATAAGTATTAGGATATATGTTCTAATGAAGAATGCACTGGGACATTTCATGGGCTTTAAGGGAGCCTCCTTCCCCTTTTGGTATAGAAGAGCTGAGTTTTAACCTGCTCATTTCAATCCAGAGTTGGACTTAAGTTCCAGTGTGGGACCATGTGAGCACTAGGTTGGGCTGGAGGTAGATGACAAAGTTTTACAGTAACTGAGGATGTTTTAGCTTCAAATCCCTATTGGAAAGCATGGAAGTAGGTCAGTACTTGGTACCTTAATAGTGCAGGGTTAATGATGCGACAGGTGTGGTGCACCCTTTCGGAGACATCTGTCAAAATATTTTAGCCTTAATTTAAACAGCTCTGCTTTCATCTTGAATTGAGGCTAATGTCTGTCAGATTGTATGGTACGGGGAAAGGCGGTTTAAAGAAAAGATGGGATTCCAGGATTTCACAGGTGAAAGTGAACGGGAAGCTCCTGAAATGGGTAAAGCCACCCGTTTTTTGTTTCATGGTACAACCTAATCACTAATGCTTGTTGAGATTGACAAGTCTCAGTGAAGAACAAATGGAGAAATAGAAATGTGCAAAATACATTAGTGATGATGGAATTGGTGAATGTTGCTCGTGGGGATTCCTCTTTTTATGGATTACATGTGCTAGAAAACATTATTATAACCGGATACTATTGATACTAAGCCTTGACTTATCACAGACTAATTTTACCAGTGTCTGATAAAAGTGAACTAGAACCCACGTTGCAGTTGTGATCATTTAGTCTCAGTGCAGTAATTGGAATTTACTTTAAAGAGTTCTGTTAAGTTTGATGTTATACAAGCTCTCTCCCTGGCCGTCCCAGCACTCAGTCAGCTGCTTTGGTCCTTATCTGCACGCACAGGATAAGAATTCAAGCAGCTCTTGATAAACAGAAACAGTATTCTGATGTTTCTGGTCATTCTCGCACTGGTTCTTTCTACTGACAAGAATGTTCTCAAGTCCTTCCAGGGGAAATGTGGATTTTTTGTAAAAACAGAAGCCTCGTACTACATAAATATAGCACAATGAAGCAAGAGATTTCTTGGAGTTAACGGCAACATGACAGAAACTCTGAATTTTTTAGAGTGGTTACATGGTACTTAACAAACGAATTCAGGATCAAAGTTATAATGAAAGAGCTTTTATTTGATACCAGGTCAAAAGGTTGTGGAAAGGAAGCTTTTAGTATTCTTTCTAAAGTACTGAAGCGTGGTACTCTTACAGGGATATGAGCAGAAGAACAGAAAATGTGTTAGGGAGGATTAACTGAGCTTGTTTCTTCCCAGTCCCTGAGCTCAGGCAGGTGAAGAGAGCTAGATACTTGATTAGAAACAGCTCTGCTCCTGTTCCTCGATCACGAGAGTCAGCAAGGCAAGTTGTGCTGTTGGATCTGCTCTTGAGTCTGTAAATGTGCAGCTACTAATCTTCCTCCAGAGAAATCCATGGAATTCAGCCTAAACATAAGGCATAATAACTTGCTGCGTTTTTTTTTTTTCCTTTTTCTTTTTTCAAGGCATTCACAAAATGTTAGGGACATCAGTATTACAACTGTGTTATGTTTCACTTTTCTTGGAACTACCTTCTAACCTTGGGCATGTCCTGTTATTTCTCCATTTTAGCGTTTCCAGATATGCCTCTGTATTCTTGTTATTTCTCAGTTCTCATTTCTAACAAATCTTACACTGTTTGCACCTACAGTTTTTGATCTTCTGTCCATACACCAGCTCTCAGGAAAACAAGCCCACAAATTACTGGTTAGATGCACATTACAAAGGACAAAAGCTGCTGCCGTTTGGAAAGCTCAGCACTCCTTCCAAACAGTTTACACCATTTAAGTGGTACCAGCCTGATTTCACTAATGATATATTGTAATGTCTGTTTGGCATTGCAGCGTTTATCATGAATATCTTTTCGTTCAGCTCTGAAGTCAGGTTAACAGCTGTGATTATAGTTCCTTGTCATCTAAGGCCATGTTTTTTCAATGTAGGAAGAGATGCAATGCCTTTTAAGAAGTTCCTTGATGAAAATTTGTATCAGCTGCCCACAAGAAGTAACAGCCTCATGATGCTGCCTCAGAAAAAGCTTTTCATCAGAGGTTAGAAATAAACTTTGGCACTGAAGAGACAGCGAGGAAGCCAAGCAGACCGCTATCTTAAAATTTGTGTGCCAGTTTGCTTGCTTCCAGACCTCCTTGCTTTTTCTGTCTCCCCATTACTAGCTTTGGCCTTCGGGCAGCAGCATCTTTTGTTCTAGAGGGGGGAGTAAAAGAGCAGCACTGTGTCAGGAAATCCTTTGTAAATGTTGTGATAGACGATGCTTTTATATGTTATGAAAACACAGTGTTGTCCCTCGCAGCCAGTGTTTCAAAATGGCACCCTGCAGCCCATCTCCCAAACCTGTATAGAAACAGTGTGTTTTGTTTTATTTTGTTTTGGTAGGCTATGGCTACTCCACACTTTCCAGTGCAGGCACGTGACTGGGACAAGTGCCTCCTTTTCAGAACACATCACGTGTTGCAGTGGTTCTGAGCTCTGCTCTCATTCATTTACTCTTGATGCGCTGTTTCAGTGACTGTGGCACAATTAGAGGGAGAAAATAAAGCAGAATTTATCTTCATTTCTCCCAAGCAGGGAACGGATCATGTTGACGCAGAGTTGAGACTTCAGTGGTTACAGAGCTTACTCCCGAGTGCCAGAGAATCTTTTCAAGTTGCCACAATTGGATAGGTAACATCTAAAAGAAATGACAGCACAGTTAAAAAGTCGACAAAATTTTAGCCCAAAACCCAAATGATCTAGAGGTGTGTAAACCAGCCTTAGTTCTGGAAACGCTGTGCAAGAACTTCTAATTATCAAAATATTGACAATATTACTTGAAAAGAGAGCCAAGCCTAAGGGGTAACATTGAAGTAAATTTAATTTGATTTTTCCAATGCCTCTCTGCAATACCAAATTGAATGCAGCTTCATCCTGTGTGCCTTTTACACCTCGTTCATGTATAACTGCTCCTGTGCCGTCCTGCTGCTGTCTGTTCCACACAAAGAATTTGATTTGTAATCTTGGAGGAATTACAGGTGAAATCTCCCTATGTTCTGTTTAAGACTCTAAGTACAAGAAGAGAAGAGTGCTTATTTTCTGTTGACTAGTTCATGCTGTCATCCTCACCACTGTAGCTGCACAAACACTGGATCCAAAAGAGCTTACCATGGTAAGATGGATTAAGTTTGTCGATACAAAAATGAGGTGTCATAAATATTTGTTTTGGAATGTTAGTGATGATAAGGCAAAAATAAATGACAACTGGATGGTAAGCGTAATAGAAGATGAAATAAGATATGAAAAAGATCATTATAGGTTGAGATTAAAAGTCTGTTCAGAATATCTGTAGAGAAGTTAGAGGATATTGACTTCACATAAAGCCAAGGTTTTAATTACAGAATATTTTATTGTATGTGTGTGGTACCTGAAATATTTTGACAATTTAATTTAAATGTTATATTCTTCATTTTCTTTTAAAAGACCCCATTTTTGTGAGTATCACGAGCACTAAAGAGTACTAGAACTACTTCAGAGTAATTTTTGCTAGATGAGAAAGCATGTCTTAAGCCAGCTGAAGGTAAAGGCTTCTTTGCAAGGAGCCTGCTGCCATAGCTACCGTAGTAGGAAAAGTGGATAATTCAGCATTCTTCATTAAAAGTAAAAGTTAACCCTAATGTCTAATATCTAAAAATCTATTTCTAGTCTTAAAACTGTTTATTGTAATTGATAAAACACTAAGTGTTACATTTAATTTAAGTCTTCCTTGAAGTACATTTGTCTTCATGTTTTTTTCCACATGAAGCAGCAAACAGATTTTAAGAGAAATTCAGTGGCTACATAGGGTCACCAATCAAAAGGGAAAAATAGATTCTATAATGACTTTTGCTGGTCCTTATTTTACCTCTGTCAAAATTAGCAGTATATACCACTTGTGTACTATCAGTGCTGCATAAAATTGGATGTCAGGGTTTTGACTGATGGATCTTGAGGTAGGGGTGTGTGTGTTTATATATGTGTATATATAAAAAGAAGCATATACAGTATGCTCTGCCTACGGTGATTTGGAATTCAATTTAGACTTTGGTCGCACTCTTGCTGGCGTTGGCCAAGTCCTTTTTATCAGGAGTGTTGTGTTTAAAAAAAGAAAAAGGGCAAAACTCTAGTAGTTTCTTGATTCCCCCCGCCCCCACTCCACGTTACTTCTTTAAAATACAGAACAAGAAAGAAGTAGGTAGTAATTGACTTCACAAATATGGAAATCCAACATACTTTAGAACACTTTCTTGAAAGTGAAAAATCAATAAGGAAATGAGAAAGTTGCAATTTCTAGTACTCTATTAGCTGCTGTGTAATAAGGTCTCATCAAATCTTATCAGCAGAACAAGGTGCATTTAAAAACATCAAATTTCACAAATCACTAGAGTTAAGCCTGCAGTTTCCCCAGAGTTCCGCTGTATGTCATGCATCAACATTTTAACCATAGCTGAATAAAATAGTCAATATTAAGCTTCAATGCAAGTGGCTGGACAGATTACTACTGGTTTCAGGGGAGTTTAGGTGAAGCTCAAGTAGCTAAAAAGATAAGAATTGGTCAGCCAAAAATAAAGACTTGGGGGTATGCCATATATTTTCTGTAATATGAAAATTAATGGCAAACACAGGAAAGACTAAAAAAGAAGCATCCAGCAACTGGAATTCTTAGCATGTTGTTTCAGTTTGATGTATGGTGTGTTTTTGTGTGTGTGTGTGTTCATGTTGTTGTTGTTTGTTTTTTTCAGATAAGGATCATGTGTAGAATAGTGCAGAAGGGTTTTCTTTTTTTATTTCCCCCAGTCAATAGCATCCATATTTATTAGAAGAAAATAAGACAATAAGAGTATAGGCAAAGGAGTTAAGAGAATCACAAATCCATAACTTCGGTATTATTTTTGTTGCAATACCCTTTAGTCTAGGGAGGGATTTAGCAAATAATTACTGCCTCAATCCTTACTCATTTTCCTTACATATGGAATTATTTATTGGTCATATGGAGGGTTAAATTTCAGTAGTGTTTCCCAGGTAGATTTTTCTTTCTTCACTCCTTCCTCCCATCCTGGTGACGTGGAGAAATCTGTAGATGTCCTTATCCTCTTGGCTGAGATTTGTTTATAATCCATGTCTTGAAGGCTTTACAACTGGTCTAAAATTACTCTGATTTTTCACATTATAATCTTACTACAAGCAGTAAAGTACAGCGAGCTGAAACTACTCTTGTTTCCTCTAATCTCAGTGGTGGTTATTTGATGAAGGTGTGGAATTGCTTTTGAATTCAGAAACAATCTTCCTCCTCCATTTACAAATTATTTATTAGATAATCTAAAGGATATTACCAAGGAGAATGGCAGCTGGCATGTTGTGTCATTCACTGAACTGTGGATGTTAAATAGGATCCTGGCTTTCCAGAGAAGGCTCCTCAGCTGTTTCTACATCCTATTTGTTTTATAGGTGAAGTACTTCATAACTGTGTTTCAAGTAATTGTCTCTTCATAAGCACTTTAATTAAAAGAGCTTCTGTACTGGCCTGCATCAGTGTGGTAGCACCTACAAAGCTAATAAAATATCCAGTCTAATGATGAACTTGTCTGACATGAAACTGTTAGAATAAGTAGCTCAGTTAGTCCAAGTCCAGTTAGTCCAAGATGAGGCTTGGGATTGTTCGATGAGAAACCTAATGTTGTGTAAGACGACCTGGGCATGGAAGCAGTAACATGAGACTCCTTCCTCCCGATTTACTAATTACCTTTAATCTTGTTAAAAAGATGATGGGAAATGACCCCTGTCCACCCAGAAAATGTATATGGTTATTATGAGCCACTGCAGTTCCAGTATTGTGGTAAAATATCACAGTCTTTCCACCTTCATTTGGTGGTGGTAGTTCTGGGAATTTGTGTCCTTGAGGTTGAAGTCTGTCTTGCTCCATCCCCTCTGAATGTCACGGTTCCTTTTCAGAAGCGTATGTGGAGATGTGAGGATGAGATGGCTGCATATCAAAAGCTGTGTTAAGAGTAACACATTAATTTTGAATTTTGAAAACAGTGTGGTTTGACTGTGAATTAATTAGACGGAAACTAGTAGAGGCAAAATGGATTTAGTGCAACTTTTAAAATGTAATATCCACCTGTAAGTAAATATCATAACTGACAACTTACAAGTTCTGATTCATTAAAAACGTTGCCATGTGTCAGGAGGCAGCACCTGAAAGAGGAAGGGAGAAAAAACAAATGAAAACCCAAACTGGACTAAGCTGACTTGAGGAATACATTATACATGACTATTTTTACTGATTTAAACCGAAATATTTTTATAGGTGTGGAAGTGCCTGTACCTACTTAGTCATTCTGATTTCTTCGATAGCTGACAAAATAGTCAATTCATTTCCTTCCTGTGGCATCCGGTGTCTTCATTCAAGATCTCAAAGCTTCGTGTGTGTGTACGGACCTCATGATACCAGTGAGCTTGCACAAGGGTTTTCCTCTGTCGTTAGGGATCATTTGTTTCAGGTCTTAAAGTCTCTGCTGCAACTTGTAATGTGTTTCAATGAGTTCTGGGTTAATACCTGCTTCAAGATTTGGGAAAATTAATGGAAAAGTAATTTGATCTATTAAGAAAACTTATGAACGTTTTTCCTGTCTTTTTGAACCTAGAGCGCTACGAAACATGCTCTACCTTCATGCCTTTGTTATGAGGAGTTCTTTTGTTCAGGGAATACAGTTTACTGAGAAATGAAAGAATAAAGTTTTAATTTGTTTCTTTTTGTAAGCAAAACTCTAGTTTGCTGTGCTAATTAGAGCAGCTGGCTTTCACAGCCTGCTCTAAATCCCAGGAGATATCAGGAGAAGAGGCTGGCTTTAAGTATTTCGTACTGTCTCCAAGGTTTTAAATTAAAACCTCTTTTGGCAAATGAGAAAGCTTACCAGCTCGGTTTCCTCTGTAAGGACGAGTGACAGGGAATTATTTGCTATTCATATTTAATTCAGAGCATGGCCTTTTGATTTAGAAAACTTACCGAAGTGTAATAAGCTCTGGGCAGCAATATTTCGGAATTCATTGGAGAAGTCCGAGGTCCCTGATAGACCGCTGGATGCTGAAGAGGAGGAAGTGCAGAGAAGGAGCAATAAGTGATGTGTGTTGATCCTCTCCCAGGCCTGAACGGAGATGGATTTTACCCAAGGCAGCAAACACAATCAAAACCAACTCTTTCCTAGAGCCAGAGTTGTGCCCTGTTTGATGCTAACCATGCTAGTCCTCTTCTTATTTGAAATATTTTACATCCTAAGTTCAAAACATGACTGCTCCTCCTGCCCGTTTTTAAAAATTTTTCCTTTAGATATTTGGCAGAGGTCTGCTGAATCTGAATCAGTGGGACATTTCTTTCACTGTTACACTTGCACTCCAATACTGATGAACCCTCTCATCTGTAGGGCTCTGTAAAGAATGATGTGGATTGATTTTACATGAACAATCTTAAGTGACTACTCAATCTGTAAAGAGAATTTATCTTAGCATACTTAGCCATTATTTAATTTTTAGAATATTTATTATTCTCTGGACTTATTACTGAAGTTGTGTACCTCTTGCTTAGTGTAACAAATTTAAAAACCTGTGAGAAAGTAAATTACTTTCTGGTGCTTTTTCAATATTGTATTGTATGCAGAATTCCCACTCGTGTTGAACAACTGAGGAGGAGGAGAGAGCTGTGGATTTGTGGAATTGGTGGAACTCTCCCATGCAACAGATATGATATAAAATTCAGCAATTATTTTCAGATTTTTTTCAGCTTTGATGGGGATGGGTGGCTTCATTAGCTACAAACTGCTTATCATAGTAGTATTATTACAGAGAGAGCTGTGGTGGTTTGGAGTTTGCTTCTGTAATGCACCAAGTTGACATAGTATTTCTGTGAATCCTGAAACCTGTACAGAAGTTATACTGGGTACCTCTGAAATGTTTTATCTGTTAAGAAACTTCTAGACTTATAAAGCTTTCAGTCATATTTGCCACAGGCTAATTCTTAAGAATAATAATTAAATAGCTTCTTCTCTAATGTTTTTATGCTAAGGTCAAGTCTGATTTTATGCAAGTGTTTGGGAGAAGGAATACATATTTATATAAAGAAAATAAGGAGACCCCTGAAAGAACAAGAAAATCTTAAATGAATTGCTAGGGAAAATTTACATGTATTGCAGTCTAAAAACCTCAGTCTGTTACCATGGTGATGGTGTTTGACTTGAGGGCTCGCCATCTGAAAACGGGTCCATCGTGCTGCCGCTGAGACCCAATTCTTGCAAAACAAGGTGCTTAGCAAGGCTGGAAACCCATATGAAGAGCAAATGTCAGTTAATCCTGGATCAGGAAATTAATGATCTCTTCAACCTGACATGTAGATAACCACAAAAAATACTTTATCCTTGTAAGTCTTCATTTTTACTTTATATAGGTCTTTCTTCAATTTTTCTTACTGATTCCGTATTGTTAGAATATGAAAAGGTCAAACTGTTAGTTGAATGTTCAAGGGTGAATTTGATAAAGTATTCCACTAATTAATAAAAAAAAAAAAAAAAAAGGTTCCCTAGTTCCCTTAGGCCATGGTATCACATGATATCAGCCTGGTGATAAAAATTATGGTTAGTGATTCTGCGTTTTTATTTCAAACTCTTTGTTAAGAAGAGCGTGATTGCAACGTAAACTTCTGAGTATTCATACTTGTCAACCTCAAACACTAGAAAACCTTTAATGTGCTGACAAAAAAATGGGCTATAAAGCAGCCTTTGAAATACCGTGGAAAGAATTTATTTAACTAGTGAAGAGAAAAATGTCAGTCTTGAATCGTGAAGATGAAAATTAATGAGATTTGCTGCCTATGCAAATATATCACTTTAGAGAATTGTGACAGGAATCTGCTTTCTTCGTCTGCAGTAGAGAGAAAAATCACACCAGGAATTTATTATATTGGATCGTTGGGGAAGCGTTTCTAATGATTATCAATCAATAGAATTGGAAGAGTATTTTAAATGTTAGGGCTAAATTTTCAACCTGGGTGTTTGGTCCTAAGGCTAAAATGAGCAAAGCATCAGTATTGTCGGTATTGAAATTTCATGCAGGCCAGGGGGAGACTTGGCCATACACCTGTAGACATTTGTTTATCAATTTCTATTCCTAGTAAAGACCATTTAAAATCTTGTGTTAATCAGTTCTTTTTGTAGTTGTATCCCACCTGTTTTCTGATTGCTTGTAATTTTGTGGCTGTGATGATTGAGGTCAAAATTGCTCTTGCATTTCAGTGGCAACCAAATACAGGGTTCTATGACAGCGAGATACCGTTTAGCTTAACAGCAGCTAATCAGTGTGGAAAAATTAAAATCTGTGCTAATGATCTCTTTAATCATCTGCGTGTTTTCGTAGAAGTGATCAGGGCTGAAGCCAGGTGTGGACTCCAAGGACCCCAAGGTAGGGTGAGGAAGCCAGAGGCCAGAAGCTACCGGGTGTGAGCTGGGCAGAGGCGAGTCCCTGGTGGTGTCACCTGGGGTGGGACCCTTCAGCGTCACGAAGGACACGGGCTTGTGCGGAAGGGAGCTGGGCTCCTTTTTGAAACGTTTGCATTCTATTGAAAGCTTGGAGGATGTGGCTCGGCTTTGAAACGGCAGGGAAGCAAAAAGGATGGAAGAATCCTCAAATCCATTCAGGAATTGCGTTATGAAATATACCTACAGATACATATGTGATGCTTTCAATTTTAAATACTGAAGTACCTTCAGTATTAATAATAATAGAAAAAAAAAAAGTATTGATCATTTTGCATATTGACCAATATACTTAAAGTAAGACATGTGGCTTCATTTTCTGGAAATGCTGACAAATGAGAATCCTCCCCCCCCCCCCCTTTTTTTTCCCACCTTTTGCCAAATGTGATAAATTTTTTTTGTACAAAAAGTATTATAAACAAATGTCATAAAACTGAGTTTGTATTTCTTTTGATATAGGGTAACAAATATCTGTACTTTCCTTCCTACCAGATTTTTTTCAAAAATTGAAAATTTTCTCTAAAGAGTCTGTAATCACTTTGCGTTGAACTCCCTCAGGTTACAAAGTTTTTGTTAGTGTAATGCTTTTCCTCTGGATTTGACTTTTTGGTTCTTTATCTGTCCATGCGGAAAGGTTCTCTAAAATCAGTTGTGATTTGTTTTACAAAGTAAAACAGCTTTTCAAAGCATTTTGCTAAATTTCCTTGTGTTGAAATAAAGTGAGGACAAGAAAGCATCTAGATTATGTGTTGAACACTGAAGTTTGAAAACTGGAATTTAAACTTGAAATAGTCGTGCAATGACTTAAAAAGGAAAAAAAATCAGGACATAATGGCCAAGAGACATAAATTAATGAATGGTCAGAAACTTCTTTTGTCCAATACAAATTATAAACAACTGCCCAGCTTAAATATCAACTACCATTGGCTTAAAGACAAATCTTTAGAAATACTTAGAAAATCTTTAGAAATGTTAGTACTATGGTGTGGATTTTTTTTTTTTTTCAAACTTTTCTTAGTCATAGGAGAAAACAAGTGCTTAAGAGGATTGGTAAAATAAATTATTATCACATTTCTGCCGGAGGCAGGGTAGTGATCCAATGCACTGCAGATTTGCAATTCTGAAAGCTAGAAGACTTTGAATTATTAGAAAGTGATTACAGAAAAGCAGTGACATGGCCAGGTAAAAATAACTTGTTTTCTACCTGCTAAGCTTGGTGTAGAGATCTTTGCAACTTGATCATTTGCATTATTCCCAGAATATAATGCATTCAATGAAACCACTGCTTGTAAAACACCACAAGCTTCTAAAATGTAAGATACTGTAATGAAGGATGTTTTGATTTATGATTAACAGTGCAAGTGCAGTAGGGTGCAAATTCTGCTGAGCTAGCGAATGACAGACGATAGTGAATTAATTTTCCTGGAAAGATTTCATTGGACTTGCAGATTAATGACTGTCTGTGGATATCAGCAAAATCGTTTCATGTTTTTTCTCTGTCTTGCAATACAGCAATACAAAAGCACATGTGAGGAACCCCGTATTGACATGTAGTTATTCTAAAGGCTTGATTTAGAAGGTGATGGTTTCATAATTGCAGGAGGTGATATTGTACAAAATGTGATTTAACTTATTCTAGGAGGATTTCTGCACTGAAGTATTAGAAAATTTCTGCTGGAGCATTTATAATCAATGTTCTTCTGCTCCCATCTGTACCCAGCAGGCTGATGGATAGTGGCAAAATTAAAAGCTTGCAACCTCACTGACACTTTTATTTCATTTTAAAACCAGAAGTTTTCCAATAGAAATCTGAGAATTCAAAAGGTATAAGACTTGAATGTCAGAGCATTTTGGCATCCAGAACTGCCACTGAGGTTGGTGCAAAATGCAATAATGCAATACTGCAGTACCTGTGAAATGTATCCCCTGCATAATTTACGGAGGTTACCAATATATTTTCATGTTAGAATAACTTCAAAATCACGACTAGATCCTTACGGATATTTGAAAATTTGTTTGCTTTTGTACTATTGCCTAGAATCTGTTGTGATTTGAGGACCAAGGACCTCATGTCTCTGAAAAACAAAGGTGAGATGTAATAGAGGAAGATAGAGTTGAAGTAAAGGAAAAACTTACATAAGCCAAAAAAGGAAAGTTTCAAGAATAACAATCCCAGGTGCTGTAAGTGCACCTGACCTGTCTCAGTTTGAATGCTTAGTAAGACAGAGGTCATAACGGGCACAATAATCCTATTTGGCATTTCGTAAATACAGTCATGCTGAGCATATTCTTAAATGGATCCGATAGAAAATACGTTTAATTTGTGCTTTGAGACGTGATCGGCTCCTTTTTATGAATTTCCTCTTCTCATCTCTACCATGAGATTTGAACTGCCGCGAGGATATAAAAAATTGTTGTGCATGAGGCTATGTAAATATTGTCTAAGTGGAAGTGGCTCGGATTCCTGACCTACTTCAGATTATGCAGAAGAGAGAAGACGAAACCGAACATGGCCTGTGAAAAGAAAAACTGGGAAAAGAAAAAGGATTGAACAGAGAAATTTTAGGAAGCATATTTCTGAACACCATTTGAGATGTTGCGTGTTGATTACCCAGAAATGTGTTGTGTGTGTGATCCAGTGGTGTGCTGAGTTTCACAGTTTGTTGCAGGTGCTTGTCATTTCTCAAGCTCAGGTTTTCAATCAGTTTTTGTTCTAAATCAGTGTTTTCTCTGTGGCAGAACGAGTATTTTAAGAATTAAAGCAAAAAAGCCTGACATTAAAGGCACCAAGCAGTTGATCTTTGCTGCATTTATAAGCACAGAATCATTCATGACATAAGAATCGTTCGGATCCGCATGGAGACATTTCTCAAAGGCAGCTGTAGAACCAGGGAGTTATGTCTGCTGCACAAGAAGGAAGTCCAGCTTCATACAACCTGTCTCAAAATACGAAAACTCCAACTTAGTCCATGTTTCAAAGAACTGAACTCGGGCATTGTCTTTGGGATGCTGCTATGGCTCTTGGCTCTCAAAATATTACATGCAAAGACAGAGGCTAATGTGATATTTAAATTCACAGTACCTGTAGACGTCAGAAGAACTTGGGGGTCGATATTCACTTGAAACATCTGCTCTAACCTTAGAGCCCTGTAGTCACCTTTATCTTCTTTTCTCTTAGGTGTTTTTTTTTTTTTTTTTTTTTTTAATGGGCCCTATGTTGTCTTTTCAAGGTGTATTGTCAGGAGGGCAGTGTTTAAATGGTACTTATTGGCAGCCTGTACCAGCTTTCTTTATTGAAACCTAGAACTGCACATTTTTCTGTAGCACTGAGAGCTTTCCTGAGGCCTGGCTATGAGCTGGGAATGTATGGATTTGCCTGGTAGCAGGCAGGAAGCTAACTGCTTGCTGTGCCTTTGATAACCTGCCTTGCTGTCTTCCTCGCTTCCTTGCCCTTTGCACGTTGTGGACTTGAGCAATTTGCGACTTCCTCTGTTTTTCTCTGCAAAAAGTGTCCCGAGAGTCACGTGGTGAATGATGCAGCAAGTACATTGCAGTGGCAAATCAGACCCAGCTTAGTGACAAAGTAAACGTGTGGATCACTGTGCACTAGGTAACCTAGCACTGGGTTGTGGAAAGCCTTAGGTTTGAGTCTGCTAAAACTGCTTGCAAGGGAAAATCCAAGCCCATTGGTCTGGTACATGCGTGTTTTCCAGCACATGCTTTCTCCATGTCTATAACTGATGCAATTTTTGAAGGAATTAATTGCAGCAGTGCACCTTTTATTTTTGTTGCAATAATTGATTTGGGCTCATTATTAACCTGTATTTTTCATTTTATTTTTAGCATTTGTTTAATGAGGGTAACCTTGAATGTAGGTTTTTTCATTGCCATTCCTGATTTTTAGCATTGTGGATTATGTTGTTGTTCAGATAGGAAAAATCACTTCGAAATGTTTTACTTCATATTAGATGTCTCTGCAGCTTTTGGTTGTATCAGAATGCCTTGAAGTAAAATTCTTTGGAAAAGCCTGTTGTCCTTTCCTAGGCTTCCAGAACTGTTTTGTATCTCCAGTATCTCCAGCAGCATAAATTGCCTAAAGACTATAAGAGATTTTCATTTGTTCTGCTGTTGTTGCTTCTTTTTTTTTTTTTTTTTGCCAGTTACATATTGTCATTTTTCAGTCTTCACGTTATAGGTTTGTAACTTAGTGTTGACACATAAGTGCGATATTCCCTATTTTTCACTTTTGTGAATGTAGTGACATCTAGCTAAAATATTTTTTTCAGCAATTTGGCAGCTAATTTGTTTAAAGACTTTCAATTACACTCTCACAGCTTGTCAAAACAAAGGCAATCATGAAGTCAGTTATTAACTAATTTAAGCCTGATACGTCTGATACGTCTCTTTGGTCAGAAGTTCTGCACCTCAGTCCTGTGCTTGCTTTGTGTGCAGTTTGGCAGACGTTAAATAAGAAAATACCCCTTCAGGTGGAGGCTGCCCTTTTGGCAACAGCATCTGTTGTCAAGCTGTTTGGAGGGGAGGGAGGGAAAGTGGAATTTTTTGTTTGTTTCTTATCATAAATATGTTAATACTGGTTTAGGGTTTTTGTTCCATTCTGGCAGTTTTATTGAATAGATCCATAGTTTGACTTTTGCTTCACTGAAGTTCAGTAGCAGAAGGTAGTGGCTACAGATGGTGCCTTCCAATTGGTATTCCCATATTGTGCTTCTTTTTTAGTCACATCCTGTTTGGCCAAATTTTAAACATTTGCCTCAGAATTTCTTATGATATTGGGGTCATTCACCCCAATAAAAAAAAAACAGCTACTAAAGTGGATTAAAGTGGTAAGCACACTACTATTAATTAGAATATTTAGTAGACTGGAATTATGTTAAAACATGAGCTATATTCTTCGTATTAACGTATTTGGCAGTTTGGGTGAGATAAGCTTTATCAGTAAATGATTGTTGCAGCATTTCCCTGTTCCCCAAGAGGTTTTCTCATTAGGACAGTTATCTGTGGAAATAACAAAAACTTGTATTTTAGGATGGACAACATAGATTTCTGGTGCTTAGTGAACTATAGCATTTTCCACTAAGGAACAGCAGAGCACAATTTGGCAGTAAGGGATTAACATTTACACATCTAGCGCAGAGTATGCAAATCCTGTTCTGCTCAGCACAGGTTATCAGCCGGGCTAACAAACTGCGTTATGATGGGAATACAGTTCTACTTTGAGAGTTTGTCGGCTAGTGAAGGGGTTGAAGTGAACAAAATTATGCTGATTTACAGCTGTAAAGATGTTTCCAATATATATATAATCAATCTCAAAGCCTTTATTTACGTGTTCCAGCACTACCACTCTGTATACCAGTGAAAAATAAGCAGGGAATGTATTATCTGAAATAATGAAAGAATGTGCTTATTATTCACAATACAGTACAAAAGATGATGTTGATAATTTACCTGGAGAGATCCTTTATCAGCCATTCTATCCATATAGTTGGATTATAACTGCATTGAGTATCATTTATTTAAGAAAAAATACATACATTCATACATCCATTGCATCACATTTCTTCATTATCAGATCATTGCTATACAACATGACACTAACCACTGAAGTGTCCTAGCCAAGCTCATAGCTGTTTGTTAGGTTGGAACATATTTGCCTATACACTACTTGTAATGCATAACACGAAGTTTGTTCTTCTAAAGCATATTCTTTTCCTAAATATCTGGTGGTAGGAGAGAAAAATACTGAACTTCTCAAACAGAACATCATTAAATAAAGGTGGCTATTTAAATATCCACAAATTTAATAGGTTTGGGGAGATTTGCTTGCTGACAGGGTTTTTGCTGTTGTTTTTAAGCACATAACATGCAGAGAAAGATGTAGATTTCTGCATCATTATTGTGATAAGAAAGTCAGATGTGTGAAGGCCAGTCTGTTTTTCAGGAAAAAGTCTGACTTGAGAAATAATTCCTTGCTGTTGGAGAGGCCTATAGGAATTTATACCACACCAGCGTATGGAGCAAAGTACCTGAGGTAATTAATGATCAACAGAATAATTTGATTTAAGGATTGATTTCATCCTTTTTCAAAGGTGTTATTTATCTTTAGTTAATGTTGAAGTTGTATTATGTTTAATGGCTCATGTTAAAGACATGGAAGCAAAGAGCTGTGATCAGTCAAAGAGGAGCTGTAATCAGGAGCACAGGTAAAACACGTGAGTACACAAAGGGGAAGGCAATGCAACTCATTCACGAATTCTCCTTACTGTGTTCTCCTCCGTTTTGCCTCGAGTCTCCTTTGGTGGTTATTAAAAGTATGCAACTATTTATGCTTGAAACTGGACAAAAATGTTGAGGTGCTTTGCCATAGTCTGAGTTTCAATACTTTTTACCTGTAGACAGGAAAAGCAATGTGGAATGAGAAGAATTAAAATATTTTCTTTGCTTGCTTTAAGATTAGAAACACTGTGAAATTCTGCAAAGCAAAAAATGTCTTTGAAAAGATCATGTCTTTTAAAAATTGTTGTCACTGATTAATACACAGTTCCTTATGTGCCCAATCGAGCATCCCAAAACTGATAGCAGGACTTGGGTTCTTCTCTAGATTGACACGTAAGAATTGAGTTGCCTATGCTTGTTTTTTCAGGACAGCACTGTAATCCATTCCACACCTTTTTGGAATGAGGATCCCCATAAATGAGAGAAAGTAGCGAGGGAATGGGAGAATGTAGAGAGGAAAAATGTTCTTATTGTCCACAGGTTCAAACAATTTTTTTTTTTTTTTTTTTAAAAAGAGAGACTGACTAAGGCCTGCTAGAGCTGAACTCACGAGGTGGGACTCAGTTACTGAACTAGAACCCTGCTGAACCTTACTGACCTCTGCTCAGTTCTGGTGCTTTGTGATGTTGGAATTTTGTCTCAACTCACATTATAAAAACTGTTAGAAACTAATAAGAACTAAATATAAATAGAGTATAAGCTGAAGATCATACTGCAGTAGCTGAGAATAATATAAATTTATTATAAAATTGTCTAAACACAAATCTCCTAAGAAATACAACTCCTGAGATCTGTTTTGCAGAAGAGAACTTGCAATACCCACAAATACACCATTTTAGCCAGGTGGTGAGGGACTTGCACTGAACATTAGCTGCCCAACTTGCTTAGGCTCTTTCAAATGCCCCAGCAGGCAGCTGCAAGCATTATTAGGTGCCTAAATACCTCTATAAATGTGGTCATTTGGCAGCAGCCAGGCACACACTGCGCGGTTTGGGTTCGAGATTACAACTGAGCGTGGTTATTTTTTTGTGCAGAGCTAATTTAGTTCTGATTAAACCACAACCCAGGTAGTCTTGTTACGTGCAACAGAAGCATTACAGGACTTGGAGCAACAGTAAGGCAGCACGGAGCTGCTGCACTGTGGTGGATACGTAGAGCATTGGCCATGGAGCTGGAGTAACACAGTGGCACCCAACAGCATCATCTTCCTGTCAATACGTGGTGAATAAAGTCAGCTCCTTTCAGCCACGAGTCTCCAGGGAAGCGAGAGCTTTGCAGGTGGCATTGCTGCACTTGCAGACGCGGATCTGGATGGAGAGGAGGCAGGCGGGAAGCATTTCTTCATCCTGAAAGGGTGATCTGGCAGTGCATTAGCTCTACTTCCTCGCTGTGTTGAGGTCCTTCCAAGCTTACACTTTACTACGTCATGTTGTCTAGAAATATTCTTGGCATCAAATGAAAGGAGGCAGGAATAACTTTTTCAAAATTCTGCTCTGTTACAGATTTTTTTCTCTTTTTTTTTTTTTTTTTTGTCAGGTTGATTTTTGGAAACTTTGTTAGCAGTCAGGAATGGCATCTTGGCGACTTTGTGTTAGCATAACTCTCAGTGCAATACTGCATTTTCTTTTGCACACAAATGTAAAGCAACTGTGGAAAAATGTAGTTGTTTTTCAAAGCCACAAAGTATAGATGCAGTTCTGATAAAGATTCTTTTATAGCCTATTAAGCATAAGAAAGGAAAACACCTAATCTGAAAAACAGTATATACTATACTACTAGTATATACTACCCCTCTCTTATTACTATAATCATTTTTTTACCCACAATGTTATTCTAGAATGCCTTATTTATCCATAAGTATATTAAGCATCATTTTATATGGGGAAATTAAATTTTTGAGGTTGTTAAATACATTAAGCAAATATATTACATTACATACGCAGTCTCCTATACAATATGATGATTTGTTGTTTTAACAAAATCCTTTTTTTTTTTTTTTTTTTTCCCCTCTCCTTTCTTTTTTTTCCCTGAACTTCAAAGCGGAAGAGTTTGAATGGAGGACGTGTCACTAAAGGGGTATTCTTCAGGGAAGAGCTCTGCTAGCGTAAGGCGCTGAAGGAAGGGCCTGCGGTGCAGTTAGGCTTTGGTCGGGCCTCGCTGTTTTCTCGCTGCCTCATTTAGCTCACGTTTCATGTCACAACATTCTTAAGCAAAAAAAGAGTCAAAAACAAATGTATTTGACACCTTTTTTTTTTTTTTTTTTGTTATGGTGGTGGTTTAGATAGCTTCCTGATCTGCAAATTGTATTATTTTTTTTTATTATTTAAATTGGACCATAATGACTTCTTGGAAGTGTTCCTATCCACTGGCTGAAAATGTATTTAGGTCCTTCAGCAAGTGGATATTTTGGCAGTCTAGAGTATTCCAAGCTATTGTTTAAAGTATAATTTTTGGCATACAGTGCTAACAACCGCACTACAGTCCATTGGCACTGTGCTGTTGACAGAGGAGCTGCCGCCCTAATACAGGAACAGATTTTCAGTTAAACCTTTAGCAGGTTTTCAGACTGCTAAAAATAGATTTGTGGGAAAGTCTTTCCAGCAACGTAAAATACTATTTTGACATCTAAGCTAAAATACGTTGTTTTTACATCTAAATAATCCATTCAAGCAACTCTTTCCATGCTATGAATGTGCTGACCTTGCAGGTGCATGTCAAAGGCTTTCCAATGTCTAGGTAAATTAATCTTGTCAGCGTTCATAGCCCTAATCCCTTGTTTATGACTCTGCCCTGATTGACAACTGGCCTTTGATACCCATTGCTTAGGCTGCTTTTGTTTATTACAGACATGTCAGAATCTCATTCTTTTCTTCTCCATGTTTTACATTGTCATGAGCATCCCGTTTCTGACTGGGCATTTTGCTACTGGAGTTACTGCCTTTCCTTGTCCTATAGTATCAATATAAGATAATCAAAAGCTTGTGAATATTGGCGTAAATTGGTGGTGGCGACACTGTGGAAATCCTTTGGCTGCACCAAGGTCGGATTACTGAACCAAGGTGGAAAATCAGAGTAATCTGAGAATTCCTGCCATTTAAAGAACTGAACGTTCGAAACCGCTTTGTGCACCTGCAGGTTTCAGTGGCAATGTGGCTGTACTAGGTGAAGAGAGCCCTTTGGCAAGGGACTGCGATACTTAAAACCGTGCAGCAGCACTAGAGGAGATTAGATGTGAACTTGAAAAGATTTTGCTATCTGACAATGCCAGAAAATTGCTCATTTTTTGAAATCTGTCTCTTGAACTGTATAGAGAGTGCATTTCATTACCCTTGCTAAAAAAGAAAAGGGGGCACACAAAGGTTTTCAAAAAGCCCTGGAGTAATTGTGTCTCCATTCGAAAGAACCCCTTTGGAGGTTTTTAGAAATCACCTTGTCTTCCTGCAGGGACGCTTTGCTGGAAGCGGTAGGAAGCCTGCCTGCTTGGAGCAACTGGGAGCAGGAGGTGAAAGGAAGAGGTCCCGCAGCTCATGTTCTGCTCCTCAAAGGCTTTTCATGCCTAGGCCAAAGAGAGGAGCTTTGCTGCAACTGAGCTCTTGCATGTGGTAAGTGCCTCTGCTGTACTGGGTTATTTTGTTTTCCCCCGTAATCCCAAATCTGTGACAGCATTTTTTTTTCCCCTTATTGTTTGTTAGAGCTGTTTTTGGATATGTACTTTGTCTGCCTTTTTTTTTTTAATCTGTTTTTAGAAGTAGGCAGCATCATGGTAAATGTGCCGCATATTGCTTAGGTAGGAATAATAAATTAAGTCTTATGCTAGCTTATTGATTTAAACCAGCTGTAAATCTGTTTCATCGTTTCTTGTCCATTAAAAAATCCTAATCCTGACATTAAAAATTGGCTCAATGAATACACTCAGCCATTTACAACTGCCATGCGTCTTTGGTAGCCATGAGATTCACACAAGGACACGGAGACCTGGTTTCTGTTCGGCGCTCTGCTCCTGATCTGCTGCCTGGACGTGCTGGCGCCGTCTTTGCCTGCCCGAGCGCAGTGACAGGGCTGTGGGACGCAGCCCTGCAGCGAGAGATCCTCAAACCTGAGCCACGCGCCCTGAGGACCAGGAGCTGCAGAGCGGTGTCAGCGCAGCCCCGCGCGTCTGCAATCTCCCAGGGCCAAGGCAGACTAGGTGCCAGGCACAAGGACGTCCTGGTAAAGTTCATAGTGATCATACAAGAATGAGCACGATCAAATTAACTCGGTATAAAACAACCTTGAGAAAGGCTTCCAGTTTTTCAGATTAGTTATTATTTTGGAAACTGTGGGAGCATGCACGTGCTGTGCCTGCCGTCCAGGCCCGTGGTCGGTGAAAAAAGCCTTTTGGATATAGTGGGAATAACAAGCCGTAAAAGCTCCTCGCTGCTATCCCGCTGTGTCATGCACCTACCTGTTTTGGATTCGTTTTCTCTTAAAAGTTTGCTCGCCTCCTCTGTGTTGTAAAACATTTGGGGCATGGACGGTCTCTCAGAATGAGATTTCAGAGTACCTGAAGCGATAACCTGCAGAGCTTTAAATTCTCTGGATGCTCTTATAAACTGACCAACATTAATACTGAAGCATTGTGTACCCCCCTTTTCACTTTCTCTGGTCACTGTTCTGCATAAGAAAAAATAATATTTTCTTCTTGAAGAAAAGGGCATTTGGAAATACGTGCTATGAAGGGAAACTTGCAGGAATATTTCTAAGTTAAAATAAGTCACCGTTATACAAATTTGTGAATTTGTTTTGCTATAAGGTCATTTACTGTATTGCTTGGAAAGACCTGTCACCAAGGGTTTCAAGAATGAAGGCAAAATTTCTGGTGGTCTGGGGTCAGGGACATTATAATGTCTGTCTTCAGCCTTTGCACAAGTTCATTGAACTCATCCTGTTTGTAACGCCTGGAAGGAAATAATATAGAAATGCAATCATTTCATGAAACTTCTGTCCACTATGTCAGCGTGGGTTTTTTGTGCACATTATGCTGCCACATGCGCAAAATACTCCTTCAACACACAGTAACAGGATAGTTACACAGATTTTAGATAAGCACTGGGAGGCAGACATGAGGTAGTTCTGTGATACTGCTACATTACTATCTGGCATTATAAATTGTGCTTGATTTCAGTTGATTATATTGAAAAAAAAATAGCTTCTTTCTAAAAGTATTATGGGACTCTTTTTAAAGTTGCATAGTTTAATTCCACGTTGATTGCTGGCCCCAATATAGTTGTGTGTTAATTTTTAGTGAAAAAGAAAGAGCACGGGCTGGGAGGGCTCACGCAGAACGTGGAGCTGCCTCTTCAGCAGGAGAAGGGAGCGCACGGCGTGCCGATCCCAGGCTGGGTGCTTGGTGTGGAAAGGCCGGCGCTCCTGTGGGACGGAGCTCGTCGGAGCACGGCCCGGGGCGGTTCTCCAGCGCCCATTAGGCTCCTCGTTAAGGGCCTTTGCTCGTTAGCGTAAGTTAACGCTACTGGGGCCCAATGCTGCCTCTGCAAACGGGGCAGCTGAAGTGAAGCCTCTTCCCGAAGCTGCTTTAGGGAGCTCTCGGCAGGAGCAGCTCCCAAGCGCCTGTGTTTGTCCTGGCAGCGACGTTGACCCGACGGCCGCAGGTCTTGCTTGACCCGTTTCCTGCGTGAGCCAGCTCTCCTTGAACCTTATTGTCATACTGGGTTTCCCATGGGAATGGTTGATACAGGGTGAGGATTATATGCTGTGGTTTCCTGACAGCCTTAAACATCTGAGGAAAGGTCTCGCTTTTTCTTACGGCTGCAGAAGGCCAGCAGGGAGGCTCAACCCTTAAGAAGAAGAAGGAGAGCAACAGTGTTTTCCTATGCAGAAATCCTGTTCTCTGACTGTTGTCAGTCCTTTGTCTGCAATATGCAAAAAGACAAAGTTTCAGTAAGCTGGGATACCTCAGTGTGTTTCCACTGGAAAAAGACTCCAAAGGGGAATCTGCTTTGACTAGAGAAAAGCAAAGAATATCATTATTTGCTTTGAAATATCTTCCCATATAGAAACTACCACACCTTGAGGGAATAAGAAATACATTTTTTCCTCTAGATAAATGTTAAATAATTGATGTGCTTGAGATAGATGTGGCATCTATTTGTTTTTTAATGTAAGCAAAATAAATTATTCTCTCCATTTATGAAACTGAGATAGGTATAAAATAATATTTTACAAGATTTTCTGAGCTTTAGCACAGTAAAGAATGAGGTCTATTAAAGTGAAATGAAAAAAGCATTGATTTGGAAATCTCTTTCCATTACAAAAACTAACACAAAGTTTTTTTTTTTAAACAAAACTTCCCTCAAAAGCAAGGAGTCTCTCAAAAAAAGGCCACTATTTTGTTAATGATTATTCTGAAGTATACTGATTAGTCTGGATTTTTATAAATGTTGCAGTTCATTATGGTTTTGGTGCTCCCTTTTTTCTCTTGTGTTTCTAATTTCACCCATCGGTGCAGTATGGAAAATGGGGTGCAGTATGGAAAAAGTGTGGAGCTCCAGTATGCATGGAGCTCTCCTCTTTCCAAGATTTTATGATTGCCCTTGCGTGGAAAACACAATTTAGGCAAGAGCTAACTTCCTCTAAAATATCATATTTTATTTTGAACGTGTGATACCAGGTATTACATGAATGGCCAGTCCTTGTTCTGAAAAAAAAAAAAAAAGAGGAGACCTTTTTATTTGGCCTATTTAACCAAGAGAAGAGCATGGAGTTTTTAGTATTTCTGAAGACTGATGAATAGGATTATGAGCAGACTGTGCAGGGTTACCTCAAAGTGTATTCTAGATTCTGCAGTCATACTATATTTTCTGGTAATTTCTTTTAAGATGAGAGGGAGTATATGCGGTTAGAATCTGCAATCTTTTCCTTACTTTGGCTCTTGTAACTCAAAAAAGGGGGAAGGAGGAATAAATGGAATAGTTGGTAAATGTTCACATTGGGGTGTTTGCTTTTTGTGGGAAGATGTGTTATATCCACCAGCTGTGAATCCAGTGCCAAGAGCACCAGAGTAAATTTGGCCCTGTGACTAAAGTGCATTGATATTAAACCTGCGCATTACATAAGTAATGCTGTAGAACAAAGTGTTACCGTTAAAATTAAAAAAAAAATCTCTGTTGATACTGCAGCTTGTTAAAGCTAATCCAACCTGACACCACCTCGTGTCATACTTAATTATTCTCAAGTTTAACAGTGATTGTAATTTAAGCTCCTGCGTTGAAATTCCAAATAATTAAATTCAGCATGTATTGTAAATAGATGCTGAAAGATTCTGTAGAGTTTCAGAGCGCACTAGCAGTTGTGCAGAACATGAGAGCTGCAGGTGCCCTGATGTTCTGAGGTGTTGGATGTGCCCGAGAGGAGGTTCTGGTTGGCGCTGGGAGGAAGGGGTGTGTTTGGGGGTGCGCGTGCAGCGTGTGCCAGAGAACACAGCACAGAAGCATTGCGGACACTGAGGTGCAAAGGAGCCTTTGGAAAGGGAAAGGGGGAAGAGGACAAGGGGGAGACATTAGTTCAGAAGACGGGACGAGTTGCTGCAGAACCTGCGAGAAACGCGTGAAGACGGTGCAAGGCTCTCGTACTCCTGGTCTTTTGCATGTGTGGTTCTGTGGCTATGTGAGCTAGCCCTAGAAAACAGTCATTTTTTTCTGATGAAGTGATTTTTTTATTATTTTGTAACTGTTTGCTACAAAACTGCAGCTTAAACATTTTGAGATAAGATTTTGGTCTTTTTTTTTTTTTTTACTTTTTAAAGTTATTTGCTAAATAATAAAAAATCCCATACTCCTTGGAGGAAATACTACTACTAACTCTTTCTGAACCACACTAAAAGATACACAGCATAATAATTTCTGTTATAGGTCAAATTAACTTTGCTTTGATCTAAGATTTTCCCCTTAAGAAAAATAATAGTAATAAAAAGAAAGACTAATGCATACATATTCATCGAAACTATCTGAATATACAATTCCTCTGTGAATTGTCTGTGCTTTAGGATTAGCTAATGCCCACAGCAAGGCACCAGAAAAGCACAGATTTTTCTCTGCATTAGCCCACATGTTTTCTTGTGCTGCAGGTGAATATATATCCTGAGAGATGCTTTGCTGCATTGATGTTTCTATGATAGACTGTATTTAAAAAAAGAGATCTCAAGGCTGATTGTTAATGTTGAACAAGGCTGGTAGTGACAAAGTATTAGAGCAAGCTGTTGCTGCAGGGCAGATTCTCTTCTGCGTTCACTTCTTTAGTTTGTGTGTTGAAAGTGAGAGGTGAAAGCATGAAGGAAAATGAGCTTATTTTTAATGTCTGTCTGTATTGGGAAACATAGGCATTTTATGTAAGGAAAGCAGGAGAGGCTGACTAGAAGTGCAATTTTGGCAAACTCTGAAAGGTTTGGTGTGTGCTCTCTGAGATACCATAGTCACCATATTTCAGCTAGATGTGAATGAAGGATCTTTGAAAAGGATTTCTGTGTTTTTTTTATAGTTAAATACCAACACAGACCAGAAAAGCAGACAGGCAGGAGTAGTTGTCCTACTTCCTGCACAGCGTTGAAGCTCCAGGTTCAGTTTTCTTTTGTCAGTTTGCTGTTGTTGATTTTGTTGATTTTTTTTTTTTTTTTCCCTCCCTCCTCCTTTTTGGCACAGTGTAAGACATGGAGGCCTGGATTTTTACCAGTAATTAGATACCCGGTGTTCGCAGGTGCCGCATGCTGAATGACTGATACGTTGCAAAAGTGGCACCTTGGATCTGTGCTTCAGTGTGCGTCTAAAGCTGAGGCAATACTGCTTCTCCTTTTTGCGAGTATATTGCGAGATAAATATATTAAATTCTGTGATATGTTTGCAGCCCTAATAACACAGATTCTAAAAACACCTTATAAGTGATGATAATAATAATAATAATTATAT
>VZSV01000176.1:1404585-1428761 GCA_013398735.1 Nothocercus julius | reverse complement strand
CACGTATATAAATTTTGCAATGTTTTCTGTTTTCTTTCACCCTAAATCTTGTCATAAGTTTTCAGTGGATTTTAGTAAAATATGAAAAGGCAGTTTCAAACCATCCAAGGACTGAGACTTTGGAACAATCTTCTAGTAGGTGTAATGAATGCAAAAACCCAACGAGCTATTTGTTGCAGGAAAGATCCTGATTTGTTTGTAAGGGACATCCTAGGATATTCATTGACTGCTATAGCAGGTGACTGACCTGAGTAATCCAGGGAGTCCTCCCAGTGCAATGTTTTTTTGCTAGTGCTGTCATAAGTCTGGTGTCTGCGCCTCCTTGTTAAACGATTTGTGTGGTGATCTCTTCAAAATAACTACCCATAGGACAAGGGGAAATGGCCTCAAGTTGCGCCAAGGGAGGTTCAGGTTAGATATTAGGAAGAATTTCTACATGGGAAGAGTGGGGAAGCCTTGGAACAGGCTGCCCTGGTTAGTGGTGGAGCCACTGTCCCTGGCAGTGTTGAAGAAACGTGCCGACGAGGCGCTTAGGGACATGGTGGTGATGGGTTTACGGTTGGACTTGGTGATCTTGTAGGCCTTTTCTGGCCATAATGATTCTATGTTTCTGTGAAAGGAGCAGCTAAAGCCAGAGTTGTCCCACCAGGCACCCCTCCCTCAGCACCCGTGGCTTTGTTCCTTGCTTCTGGCTTCACCTCTGCGGCAGCTGACTCCGCTAAACTTCCCCAGAAGTTTTGGGGAGAAATGGGTCTAGATTATCTAAGAGACTAATGCGGAGTATGGGTGAATGTGCAGAATATAAAAAATGGAAATGAGAGAAACTTGCATCACTTCTAGCAATAGTAATTTTGCAGTTCCTTTCATCAGCACCGGGTGAAACATTCAAATTGAAAGTCACTTTCAATTTGATGGGATTGTATCTTTTAAACTGAGGTTAACTCTTTATTCATGAATCTCTAATATTACTGTAAATCTGAACAAAACTAGAAGCTGAATTGGGAATTTGAAGTGATAGTTCTCAAGGGGCAAGGGGGAACACGCCAAACTTGCCCGTGTTGAGTGGTGAATGAACTCATTTATTGAGGCTTTCCTTTTGAGTTTATGAAGACTATACAGTGGATATTGAGAATACACAGCTTGACTTGTTTTTATTGTTCTTTTTCAGTAGCCATTAGGAAGAAAAAAGACTTTGGCTTTGGAGAAAGTAACTGTGGGTGTTCTGAAGAAAATGCCCCGAAGGGCATGGCCAGACCTGATGAGTTCCAGTTACAGGTTTTGCCCTCCAGACCTTCGTGCGTTTTGTGCCGTATGCTCCCTGATGTCTGATGTGTCAGAGGGAAGGTGTAAATTGTTTTTATGACACTGGGGAAGAGCAGAGGAGAAGAAAGTCTGTCAAATATATGTAATAGCCCACTGTAAATCTCTATGCTGTATTACGTATGGTCATTTCCATGGCAGGAAATTAACTGGTTCTTCTCGGGGTTGAATAAAATTCTTATCTTCCGTTACATGTAGAAAAGCCTCAAATCACCTGCTTGTGTGTAATAGCAGTCCCGCTTTCAGCATAGAGGGCTTCGTTTCAGTTTAGTCTGTTAATTCTCTAGAAAATTTGTCTTCTGTTCAAATAATGTCTCTTAATTGTCTCTCCATTTTTGTATTAGGAGCATGGTGCATGAAGTGCATTGTGTGTACCTAGTCTGCCATTTGTGCATATATCTCCTCATAGTTGTTCTTCTGAAATGTGTCTAAGTAAATAAAAAAAGCACCAAAAAGCTTCAGGGAGAGTAATGCCAGCATAGGCCAGGAATTAATGCTAATCCAAGAGGAGAGGACCAAGCTGTTAATGCACCGTGTCTTGCAGAAGAGCTTCAGCAGTTGCTCCTTAGTTACTGTTATGTTCGGTCTTGAGGCTGCCCCTTGCCCCTTGTGCTGTTGTGCGAGAACATTGCCGGGATGCTCCCCTGCCTGCAAGCGGGGCTGCCGTGAGTTCCTCTCCTTGCTGTCCCCGAAGCTGTCCTCCTTGCTCCTCTGCTGTCACCAAAGCCCTCGGCCAGGGCTGTTCTGCTCGGGGCGGCTCGTTGGGTTTATGCAAGCAGAATTTCTGTCTTAGTATTCCCTCTTTTTTCTTTCATTTTGCTATTGGAAAATTACCGTCAAAGTTCAGTGATAATACATTTCTGATACAATATTGAAAATATTTCCTAGCCACATCTGAATGATTTTTTTTTTTAAGTATTTCTTGTTTCTATTCAGAGTGATTTTACAACACATCTCTGTCCAGGTTTTCTAAAATTAAAGAGTTTTCACAGTAAAGGAAATAACTTTACAGATGTGTTAGCATATTGCCATTGCGCATCATCATGTACTAGCAATAAATCCATTCCTGCTAATTTTCTGGAATGAATCTTAATGACTGAAAGAACAATAAACCAGGATTTATTTGTATGGAGCACAACTGGAAAAAAAAATCAGATTAGTTTTTATATCCAACCTGACATGTGGAAGTTTTTTTTTCCTAAGTTTTCCTAAATTTTTTACAAGCTGTCTCTTGGTATGCATGTCCCAAGGTAGGGAGCCATGTGTGTGTGTGCTCTAAATTAGGTCTCCCACAGAGATGTCCTCTGCTTTTCTGTAGTTCTTCATCGTGAGGGATTCATGGCTGCTGCTGACCTGGTCCCAAGGAGCTTGGTGGAATCTGGCAAAAATGAGTAAACATCCAAAAAAATTCCTACCCTCTGTCCGCAGAGCCCTTTCCTCAGTGACCCAATGGAAAGTGGGGACGGGAAGGAGGAGGTTTTCCCATGTCCTCCAGCCCCACTGGGGTGTTGGCGTGGCAGCACCCTGTGCTTTGGATTGACCAAAGTTCCTGTTTGGGACCCCATCCAAACTGGTTTTCACAGTTATTTTAAGTTCGATACCCTTGGTCCTTTACGAAAAGGAGAAAGAACAGCTTGAAAAACTTCAAGCAGTTCTTTGCTAAAATAAATGTGTTGGTTGGTTGGTCTGAAATGAGTAAATAGTCTGGAATAAGGAAATTATGTGGATGTTTTCTGTGAAGTTGGTGTGGGTATCCAAAAACTTGCGTAGAAACAAAATGAGAATAAACACCAAGATTTCATGTTGCTTCTGTGAAATAGCCCCAGGCATTTACAACCACTTGGGGAATGTTACCTTCCAAGGAATGAGATTTTTTTTTAACCGCTGCTCCTCCACTTCTTTTTTTTTTTTTTTTTTTTTTTTTTTTTTTTTTTTTTTTTAATATACTTTAATTAAAGCTTTAACTCATTAGATCCTCGTTGAAGATACTCTCAAATCTTGCTAAGAAAGGAGTTATGTCTTTCCTTCATTGACCTATCTTTTTCCAAAAACGTAGCTTATGTTTATTTAAAGAACTCCTGGTTTTGGCCTTTCTTGCCTGGGCAATTTGTTGGCATTGAGAGTGGAAGCAGCAGCAAATTCTGGCCTGTTCCCATGTCCTGGAGGAACTATGTGGCTGCTTGGCTGCTAATGCTTCTAGGTCAGTCGTACAGAGAGTTTCAGAAACCTGAAACCTTGTTTGTACTGAAATGCTTTTGTTTAATATTTGACCTATCGAGGAGAGAAATGGAATATATCACTTGCTGTACAAAAATTGCTATTTTAGGCGAAACGCATACCGCTGATAACTGACTAAGCCTTCCTGCATGTACAAATCCTGATTTATGTTGAACAGTAATTAAGACAGTTTTGCTTGGTGCTTACAGCCATGAGCACCTGGAAGGCTGACTAATCCCATCCATGTGTTGGGGCCAATCCAACTGCCATTGTTGACTCATAATGCGGAAATTTGTTTTTTGAGGAATTGCCTTCACTGATGTTTTTCAGCCATTTGTATATGCCCTTTTCTTCTATTGTATCAGGAACTAGAACAGGAGCAGCATTCTAGGCAAAATAAAGAGATTTTGGAGTAGGAGGCCAAAATCAGAGTAGGCTTGCTACATCTCCATCCAAGTTATAAAATACAGAAAAATAGAGTGATGAGGTGTGTCATGGACCTTGCAGTCTGTTGACAGGATTGTTTAGCTGCTTGCAAAGCACGTCTAGAAAGATTTCCTTAAAACATACCAATCAGGTGAGCAAAAAGCTCTCGTTCTGAAAGATTTTTCTCTTCAGGTGTATTATTTCACTGGAGGAATATTCCTTCTAATAACTTCAAATGATCCTTTAAAAAAATTGGGTAGGAAGTGATGATCTACTATTTTAGATTTTCTGATAAATATTTGAGCACTCTTGGGAGAGTGCCTGTTTAAAAGTTTCCTGCTAACTCAATCAAGTCTGATGTTATATAAGAAATAAGTCTTCTTATATTTCATTGTCTGTCTTGTCATTATAGAAAATACGCAAACTATTGTAATGGCAACTATTTTTCTTATCTTTTCAACTTTTTAGTTTTTTAAGTCAGACTATGGAGAGCTCAGTGCAGGATCTGGGTTTGGAAATTATTTAGACCTAATTCTGCATTCCTTACATATTAAAAAACTATTAGTTCACTGGGGATTTGTGGTAAGAACAGAACATAGAATTGGGAGATAAAAATGGAACCACACAAGCAGCATATAATAGTCCCCACACAATTCAAATGCAAGTGCCACTGCTTTGCATAACATTGTGGTGTTCATTACGTTATTTGCAACTGCGCAGACTTTATCACCAGATAAAACTGGAATTGATTATTTGAAAATGCAAAAACTGAAATGAAAAAAAAAAAAAACATTGCTGTTTCTCTCCCTAAAATGAACACCAATTCTGTAATAATTTCATGTGAAGTCTTCTTAGAGACAGCAGAGAGCAGTAGTGTGGTGACGTGAATCAGAAGGAATGATGTTAAGGGAAACAGAAAGTAACCAAAAAGTTAAAGAGCTTCTAAAAAAAAATCAATTATTGTTTTTATAATGCTACAAAAAAAAAAAAAAGAATTTTGAACAAAAAAACAAAAAGGGCAAAGGTGGGGAAAAAGTGACGTTAACGATAAAATAATAATCAAGAAAATCATCTTCACAAAGGAGAGAGATTTACATACAGTTTTTAAAAAAAAAAAAAAAGCAAAAAAGAAAATGGCAATCAGAGGGAGGTAAATGGAAAAGTGCCTAAGGAAAATGAAGGACAGATTAATGTTCTGAGCTGTATACACTGCTGTCAAAAATGATGGCCTGGTACAGTATGGTATAGATAGTATAGTGTAGCTAAAAGAGGAGAAATGCTACAAACCACAGTTTAAAAAAAAGTTATAAATAATGCATATTACTGAATGCACTGAAGTTTGATGCATTCATTTAGGTTGATTTTAAGAAACAGTTCACTACTTCTGCTAGTAATTTGTAAATCGTAAGTATTTTTGTCTGTTTTAGGAGTTCATAGATACAGGTCAAACATTCGGGTTATGAGAAGCCATGAAATATATGAAGTACTGTTTCTCAGGATTTGAAATTAATTTTGTTTCCCTTTCCCTTCCTAATTTGATTTCTTTGATTTCTTTTATTTATTTTTTTTTTTAAAAGACCAAAATCTGCAATTTCACTGTTCATCAGTGATTGTCTTTATACCCACTGTTATTTCCCATAGTGAAAGCAGGATGTAGACTTTTGTGGGTAATGAGCAGATATAAATACCTATGAATCAGATGAATTATGCTGTATTTCTTTATTCCGGAGGAGCTGCTACAATGAAGGATGTAAGCAGATGCTGTTGCCCTGGTGATTGCTCATTTGAGCCTCGATTGCGCCAGGTCTGCATTCCTCACTCTTCTTCTGCTTAGATGTGTGCATTAATCTACAGAACTATTATGGACAGAAGCTACAAATTAAAAGCAACCAAAAAATCATTATGCAATTGCAATGTGTGGAAAACTGCATATGATTTACAGGGAATACAAGTAAGAGATTACACTGAAACAGGACCTAATAGAGGTTGAAGGAAATGTTAATGGACATAACCATGACATACAGGACACCAATATGTTAAGTTACTTAGATTGCAAGCTTTCTGGAGTACAAAATGCCTGTATTTTAATTTTTTTTTTATGACATTGTTTGTACTGTTGATCAGAATGTAGAGTTTTGGTTCTTTTACATCGAGGAGAGGGGGAAAGAAAATTGAGAAATTTACCATGGAATGATAGTTTTCATGGAGTCTATGGGAATGAATGACAGGTATAGGGAAATCAAATTTACTTCCTTGAGCTGAAAAAAAATGGTGATATTCTCTGAAATACTCTTAGTAACATACGCAGGATCTGGCAAAAGTAGCATCCAGTAATATCTTAATGTAGATATAAAATCTGGACTTTTTTTTTCCCCCAAAAACTCTGTAGCTAAATTTTTATGTGGGCCTTACTTGGAAAATAGTTTATATTATAATCTCTTATATCAAATACTGAGGTTTAATGGTATTGAGAGGTGAAGTTAATTGATATTTTGGCAAAGCTGAAAATGTAATGTAGGGCTTGAATTTCCTCTTAGATGAGAAGTTTTTCATGTTCTTCTTTGGTATTTGGTAATATTCCAAATGGTGTTTAAGGGCAGGATATCTGAATGTCCTATTACTTGTGCTATTTTATTTACTATGTAAAACAGTGTGTGACCAGAATGAGATGATCAGATGTAGCAGATAGTGGTTAACACTTGGAAGCTGAAAGACAAGAAAGGAAAGCAATGCAAAGCACCAGTATATGCGGTTTGGGAATTGCTTCCTTTAAGTTAACGCTGGAGATGGGTGAAAAGTTCTGTCTCCGACAGATTATTTCTCCAGAACAGAACGTCACCCGTATAGACGAGGAGAGACATGACTATGTCACGCTGCGGAGGAACAGAGACAAACTGGAGGGACGGGAGGGCTGCTGGGGACGTGCGCTGTGGCTTCGGGAGGGCTCTGGAGGCAGCGCAGAGCTCGTGCCTTCGTTCACTGTTGCCTCACGCTGCCTACGCCGGTAGTACGGGACACTTGCAGTACTCGCAGAAGGTCCTTATTAAATAATTCTGGCTCTGTCATCTACCGCTGCAGTCACTGCCACAGCACAGTATGTGGAACATAATCCTTTCAATGCGTTTGCTGTCCACATCTGTCAACACCTGCACCCGCCAGCTGGCTGAACCCAGCGTGGTTGTTCTGATGTAGCTTTTCATAAAATAACACTTATTTGCTACTCTTCTCTCTTCATAGGCCTGCTTGGACTGATATGGTTGAATGCTTTGAAGTCAATATGTATATATCCTATATTTTTTCTTTTTCCTCGGTGGCAGTCTCTTTCTGAGAAACTCTCCTTTTCCTGATACTTATCTCAGAAAAATGTAAAAACACATTGAAGATTCTGAAGCTCTCTGAACAGTCCACCTTGTCATGCAGTTAATAACAAGTAGAGGCAGATTAACGTTGCAATCTGTAAACCAAAGAAAAATCTTTTCTTGATGGCAAGTTTCTCTTCTAGTCAAGTTCTCAAATTTTATGTTTTGATTTTTTTTTTTTTTTTTTTCTTTCCCTGTGGTAGCTGTTCTCAGTGGTTATTTAATGAATAGTTCCTTTGTCTTGCGATACAGGTAGCTTGAGGATATCCAGAATATGTCAGATCGCTTAAAATGGGTCTGGTGTAAGAGTGACTTGCGACTTTATTGTTATTATTATTGATGGTGAATAATTTCATGCTCAGCTGTGGAGGGCCCATAATAATGATTCCAAGAACAAGATTTAGGCTTGGATTTGTAACTTCATGTAGCATAAACATGGAGGAGCAGGAAGTGAATGTCAGCCACTTATGTCCTAATCTTCTCTTCATTTTTCATTCAATTTCCATTGTTTAGATTGGAATCATGCATGCAAAATTCCAACTAGTTTCAGGTGGAATGGATTTGTGAAGATTAATTTATAGCTTTAGTCTGGTAACTTCTGGGAGAAAGTGAGAAAAAAGGAAGAGATTGAGTCATACTTTTTTTTTTTTNNTTTTTGTCAAAACTGCATCGTAGTAGTAGATGACACAGAGAACTTTGGATTGAGCAAAAAAAAAAAAAAAAAGCTTTCTGCACAGTTAATAAGCTTTTTCTTTTAAAAGAATGATGGTCAGGCCTCTATAATAATATTTTTGGTGGCAGATTTTCGCTATAGCACTGTGAGCACCCAAAAACCACTTTCATATTATCTAGAAGTTAGTCAGTGTAGCTTGTAAGCTAATAATCCTGTCATTTTGCTTTTCAATGGACGTCTCAAGCATTGCATAAAGCATGCTGTAAATATTTGTCAATTATAAACTGAATTAACAGAAAAGGTCTGTGTGCTGTGTACATGCAATGCAGTGAGTGCCCATTTTCTGTTGAGATCTTGCAGTGAATCTGTAGTCTGCTGGGTGATGTGGAGAAAAGAGTGAATGAGCAATGATAGGGACTAGGTTAGGATGGGGACTGTGAAAACAATGTTGACAGTAAAGGGCAAGTCAGACTAATGAGGTTTATATTAAGAGGTAAAATGTACTTATTTTCTAGAAGTTAGCTTTTTAGATGATATATTATCATGTTTTGAGCATTACAGCAGTGTTTCCTCCAGTGGGTGCAGGAGGCGTTTTGGTGCATACAAACTAATGCCTTCCATTAAGCGTGCTGTTTTTACCTGCTTTTCACCTAAACAAGATGACAGCGCTTTCCAAATGGCATGCTCATTAATGCTCATTAATGACTACAGGAGCTTTGGCAGCTTATTTGAATGGTTTATTGGTGTGGTACGTTATGGAGCAGACTGATTCGTAGAGCTAATTTAGGACCCTGTCCTGCCTTTTCTAATTGTGTGTGTTCTCTTGTTGAAATCATTGAAAGTTTGAATATGAACTGAGGGCAAAGTGACGCTTTAAATTCTTGTTTGCATTAAGGCATTCAGGTCTTGTGATCAGTTTATGATGTTTGTCTGCTTTACTGCTAATGATGCTGCTCCACTGTAGACAATGATAAACGGGACTAAGAGGAAGAATACATTACGATAAACTTTTTTAAAAATGATGATGCTCTTACCACTTCTCCAGCTGAACTTAGCATTTAAATAAAACTTTAACTCTTACAAGTAAAATTTGCCATGCTCATTTGTTCTTTCAAGGCTATTAAATTTCCCATTTTTCTCATGAGAGCACAGTATGGCTTTACTAGTTAAAAATGCTTTGAAATGGATAACTAATTTTATTCTCATGATTCTTGATGCTATAGTGATGCTATTCGTGATGCTATAGTGACAAATGAATACGAGATTTATTGAGTACTTGTGTGCTGTTGCTGGATTGTTTCAGTTTCAAGTCAGTAGATTTTGTGTCACTTCAGTTATTCTGAGAGCTCATGAGGCAGAGGAAGCCACAGATATTCCTGCAGTTGCAAGTAGTCTGCAAGATGATGGCTGAATTTTCACTTATCAGTGAAACTCAGTATTTCTTCCTTCTGTAACACAGCGAATGATTGTTTCTGATTCTGATGAGCCTTGCACTAGGGTAACAAACTCTTCTTTTCCTGGTACTTATCCCAGAAAAGTGTAAAAACACATTGAAGGTTCTGAAGTTCTATGAAGAGTCCACTTTGTCATGCAGTTAATGCAAGCAGAGGGAGATTAACATTGCAAACTGTAAATCAAAAAGTATTTTGAGTCTTCTAACCGATGGCTGGTGTAAAACTGACGTTATTATATAGAGTTTTCCCTTGTTCTAAGTCAAGAGTTTGGCACAACACAAGGCACCCAGCTTTGGTTTTACATATATTTATTATGTAATTAAGTTACCTAATAATATCTAGTAATTCATATAAGAAAACAAAGTTAAAAGGTTAGGAATTCATCTGTAAAGGTGCTGTTCATACTCTTTTGGTTCATATGTAATCGTCACTTTAGTTGAGATTCTTGAGATACTATGGAATAACAATAAATTTCACGATGATAGTAGTAGTCCTCAATCAAATCTTGTCCTATCTGACAATAAAACAATAAGAAATATGTTGTTAGAAAATGTTTTAAGAAAGATTATTGGTATTTACAATGAATGCATTTGAAATCTATAAAAACTTGCAGGTGTGATTCAAGCTGGGCTTTCTACCATTAGAAAAGTAAATAAAAGTGAATTTTCCATCAAGACTTATTGTTTGCATATTAATTTCTGGAATTATGCAATTTTGTTTTGATTTGTGATGTGTTTTGTCCTGTTTGTTGCATATTCTACATCAAAACTCACTCTTTTTTAAATTCCTTTCTTTTATTGTTTTCTGTTGTAGCGGTTCACACTATGTTACTGTTTATAATAATGCTATCTTTCCCTCTTCCTTGATGTTAGGGTATATGTCTTGTCTTAAGTTAGTGAGGACTGCTTCCTACAGTAAACCAGCAGGAGAGTCCATTAAAAAGGAAATCTGTTCCCCTGTAGCACTGAGAGGTTGTTGACAGAAGTAGACTGAGCTTGGTGAGTCATTGTGTTGGCCTAACACACATAGGTTCCTCTAAATTTTGAAAATTTTAACTCTGAAAGAATGAAGTTTTCTGTGGATTTCTTATTTTGGCCCCATGTGTCAAACCTTAACCTATCATGAGTAATTTCACTAGACAGACGTTTACCCATTTGGCTTTTGCTCTAGCAGTTCCGTCAAGTGATACAAAATCAGATGTGACTCTTGACACGCATGCTCAACAAATGTACAAAAATTCCTTCTTACCCACACAACCCACTACACACTACAACCCACTAAAAAGAAAACATGGCTGTACTTCAGGAAAACCTCTGTTCTATGTAGAAATGTTTTAGAGCCCAGGAATGCACTTACCTGGAAGAAAAGGAACCTGTTCAGTAGGACCTTCTCCTGCTGTAGGAGGTATGTGAGGGTGTCTTTGCCTTCTTCCCAGGTTTGCTTCTCATTATTTTATACCTTGTGAACTTAGGACATGAGTACATGCAAAAGCTTTACAAATCATTGTCAAGTTTTGATGACTCTTCAACTATGTAAGTCTACTGGCTCACAAAGAGGTTATTCAGGAGGTGAACTGATGCAGTGCCAAAGTTTACAGGTAAACCAGAATGAAGTAACAGTTCAATGGAGTAAATGTCTCTGCTTCTTCCTCTCCATCATGTCATAGTAATTGGCCTGTTTTGTGTAAGCTCTGATGATGAAATTCCTTTTGCTCTAAAGGTAGGGAAAGCTGTGCATCAGGAGTTAGCAGAACCAGAGCAGAAGTAAACTAAAAGGAACAGTGAAGAGTTTTGCACTTAATTTTTTGAAATACAGAACCAACAGATTTGGGATTCAGTTCTAAATTTTGCAGTAGGCTATGCATTCTGCATTACCCTGTTGCAGTGATAATTGCAGTGAAATTTAACTCTGAGATGAGGTAATGATTTTATTTTTTGTTTTAAAACACTTTTGCCGTGATGGGTAGACAGTGTGTTACAGAAGCAGAAAATGCAGTTAGGACCAACTGTTCATACCTGACGAGTGTTGACAGGCCTAATTAACTGTTAGCTTGTGATACTGATGATTGCATGGAGAGGTGTTTTCTAGTGGTCAAGGGCGAAGAGGATGAGATTAAAATTCAGGACATAGCATCATAAAATTCTGGGTAGCAATAATGTTAGGTGAGCTCTGCCTGTTGGTAAAAATTAGGGTCAGGGGTAACTTAGCCCTTGGTAGGTGAATCAACTTCATTTGTGAGCCCGAATTTGGGGAAGGGTCAGATATATTCTGCAGAAACTACAGATGGGTGATTTCTTCATACAATGTTGTTTGGTTTTCTTTGCATTTGCATTTTCGTTTGTAGAGTGGATTATTCTAAGTGCTTATTAGAATGAGTGGTAACATTTAAAATGTTGTATCCAGGGGATTTTTTGGTCAGAAATTATTAATATTGAAACAAAAGGGCAAGATCACAGGCACAGCTCTCTGAAAATCACTGAAAATATTTTCCCAGTAGAATCATTAAAAGAAAAAAAAAGTTTTGTGCATATGTATTGAACTTGAACTTGTATTGAACAGATAGATAATTATTCGGATTGTAGGAGCTATGTTACTGGTTTTGAAAAATGTTTGCCCTCATTGTGTTGTATTGGTCATGTCCATTTGTCTCCTTTGGAATTGATTGGGACTTCCCATGCTATAAAACAGATTGTAGCTTTAGCCTTTGGTTGCTGGGCACATTCTGTCATATTTTCAGTGAAGGGAACGAAAATTTAAATGGCTATGAAGGTAGAACAAGCACAATAATGAACTTATGTTCAGCTTACAAAGCTGTTCTCTATTCAGAGGAAGACACAGCAAATGATAAAGAAGGCTGGAAGAGGGACAGTTGTCTTCTGCCATTTGTGGACTGCCTAAGTTAACAGTAAATGCTTTGGCGCACGTCTCACTTGCATAACTCAGACGTGGTAGAATTCGGCTGCATGGTGACAACACAAATGTTCAGGGAAGCGCTTTTGAAATTAGTAAACTGATTCACTGCAAGCACATTATCTGAGCCTGGTAAAAATGGTAAAATTGGGCAGTGAAAAATTAATCCCTACCGTGATGGTCTTGGATACAATGAACTCTATTCTGAACTGGATTTGGCTTGGTATCTGGAAGCAGAGCCTGATGGCTCCCATTGAATTAGTGAGTACCAATTAAAGCCTTTAGCAATTAATAAGATCTGTATTCCATGGCATTGTTTTCTTTGTTTTGAAAGCTTGTGATATTGTTTTCTGTTTCTAAAAATATGTTCATAGTGGAACACAGATTCACACAACCAATCAGTGTTCTTCTTTAGGGGGAAATTTTTTAAGTTCTTGTCATGTTTTGTGACAGTGCAAAAAGCCATATTTTCTTTTTTTATTTTTTATGTTATCTGCGTGCTATTCTAAGAATATGCATTAAAAGAGCTCTATGGCTAAAATGGTCGGTGATAAAATGTTAGGTGATCTTTATTTCCATTTCATTAAACGGGAAAGTAAAAAGAAACACTATTTATTTAGAAAGTATAATTGAACTCTGTTATCTATTATCTCTTACAAAGCTCTCACTATGTAGAAGGTCAAAATGACTTTTTAATTTTAAATTTGTTCCTTCATTATTAACTCTATGGTCGTAGAATTTCTATCAGATTTGTGATCATTTTGCACATCCTAAGCAAGCTATAAAGAGAACTTTAAGGTGATGCAAAAAGCTCATTAAAAATGAGTTTTCCACTAGCAGTGAAGCAACAGAAGAATTCATGAGCTATCAGAAAAGCAGAACATTTGTACAAAGTACAAAATATTCCAAAAAGCAGGTTGCATTCATTCTATATTTCATCAGTAAGCGGTAGTGGTATATTTCTGTATTTTTTAGTGCCAAGTGAAGTTCAATGCCAGTGGAAGGTCATCAGAGAATGAATGGATTCCAATACTACTATTACTTTATGAGCTATTGCTCATTTTACTGCTTGAACATTGGGAGAGATAAATTTTAAAATCGTGAAGTTAATTGGATTAGCTGCTTAGAACCTTTTTGTGAATTATAATGCTCTAAAGCACCTCAGTTTTACTTTCTTGAGCTGAGAAGAACTTATCAAACAAAACTGTGTACTCTCCATATGCCAAAGGAGCTTATGAGAGGTTTGAATACCTCTGAACTGAGTGGTGCCAGCAACATCTTGGGGTGACTGTGCTTTCTTAAAGGAACAAAATCTAGGAACACCAGTAGTTATAAATAATAACAATAATTAAAGTAGAAAGTTTCCTCTTACTGCTTAAGCGAAATGAAGGTATTTTAGTGTGGTGGACCAAGAATTATGAGGTGTGGTTACCTTCTTAACTCTTTGCTGAGGAAAAAAGGTGCCAGCTGCTCAGGCTCAGCAAATGTCTTCTCTGAATCCAGTCCCATGTCCTCTGGGATCTTTGTTTTGAAAGGGGAAAAAGAAGCTTGTGCTACAGGGAAGGCACATAGGCATGGTTATGGGATTTTATGTAAGTAGAGGAAGTCACACAGAATGTTTATTTACTGCAAGTCAGGCTTGTACCTTTGGAGTACCATTAATTTACCTCTGGTATTTGTAGCATATCAAGTAGCCACTTTGGCCCTGGTAATGAGCTAATAAATCCTAATCATTATGATCACAGGCTAGAATTTTGTAAGCAAAGGAAGAGATGTTCCTTAAGCTGGAAGTATTTAGGCTCCAAACTGAAAGTTATAGGTTACACCAAATTTTCTGAATTATTTCTGAGGAAAATTGCCAGAGTCCTTGCAGCTCTGCTGGCCTTTCTCATTGTTTCTAGCAGTGAGGGCAAAATCAAAGGAGATTTTGCAAGGCAATTTTTTTCTGGTTGTTGCTCATACAAATTCAAATTGAGTCACATAAATTTTTAGGGACTGAACTATAATGCAATGGAATAATCCCAAAGGAGTATGTGCTTCCCAGCTTTGCTTTTCACACATGGTATTACATTGCCTTCATTTGCCTTTCCATAGATTAATTCTCATAGAAATCTCCTCCTGTATGCATGACAAGATCCTTCTTTAATGAGTGAGATGCAGAGTTGACAGTTATAGATTAGGTATGAATTAGCTGGATAGCTGGATACCAGTATTTCTATTGATCTCAGTCTCCCATTAGACTAAAGCCATTGCTGGCAGCTCGATTGCATTTTTCCTAGGTCCATGCATTGGGTACCTGTCCTTGAGAGTACACTTCATAACATGATCACCCTCTCTTAATACATTTCACCCAGAGTAAAAAACTGTTATTAATAAGATCAATGATTTGTCTTGAGGAAAATGCATATATGCTGAAACTAATTGTGTTCTAGTACTGCGAATGCAAGACTACAGTCTCTCTGAAGGACTACACTGCTCATAAAAACTGCTAGATAGACTTTCTTTTGTTTTTTTGACATCTTTTTTAGCAGTGTCAAACCGAGGCATTAAGAAAACATTAGGTGTTTAGGGTGATTATTTTTAAGACACTGCAATAGTAGATCTCTATCCTTGATTTTCTGAGCTGGAGGATTTAAGTCCGTTTCAAGCTTTTTTACATACTTGAAGTGCTAGAGATAGGATATTTTTATTCTTATTTTTTAATTTATTTATTGTGCAAATCCAAGAGATGTATCCTGATTGCAACTGTCAGGTTTTCAAATATGGATAAGTAATAATTAAGCTCCTTATGGCAGGGGGACATGGTCAGTCACCACCAGACAGACAATACAAATTGTACCAGTCCAAGGAGAGCAAAGCTGTCTCAAAAATAGCTATGTCTGTAGGGATCTTAATATTGAAGTCCTGATTATACACCCTCCTTGAGTTGACAGGGGTCAGCAGGATGGGATGCCAAAAATAGGATTTTGTTCTTAGAGAACAATTAACTTCTGCTTACCTTCATTGACTTCAGTGGAATTATGTTGAAACCAAACTTGAAAGGGACTATATTCTGTAGTATTATTAGAGAAAGTTAATTAAGAAATATGTGGAAGAGAATCACATTAAATCATTCTTAGTATAGGATTTAGAGTGCTTAGAATGTCGTGGTTTCCCCTGAGGACCTCTAGTTAGTATACTACTGTAAATTGATGTGAAGATAAAATAAAGGACCAACAAGCAGAAAAGCCAGGCTGTCTCTGTATCCTGCATTGTTGAATTTTTGAAATTTGCTCATATAAAACAAAAAGTAAAGACACTGAGAGGCACTTGCAGTTTTTACCTTGGTCTAAGCAAACAATTGCTTCCTTACTCCCTGTGATCCCAAAATAAGTTTATCCTTCAAGTGGGAAGGAATCTTCATGGCTTTCTTAGAGAACTATGATTGCTAGATCTTCTTCTTCATTTCAACTTTCATGATGCCATTAAATTGGCTTCAGGTGAGTGGGTTAGTTAGGTTGAAGAACAGATGTTCTGTTTGAAGCCTGAAGTTCTTCCCCTCATTGTAGCATATCCTTTTGGATAGTCTGAGTCTTTCTGCTTGATTCTGTGCTTTCCATGAACCATTCTTTTTAGGTGTCTCATGCTCAGTGTATTTTTGAGGATCCTGGGTTCCCCACTGTAAATACCAATCGGTAGCAAAGTATCCATACTCCTACTGCACTTTGTGAATCTAGTCTTAAATGGCCATCATTGCACCTTCCAGCACAAAAGTTGTGTGCTTTTCCTTGCCCTTACTCAGGTAAAAACCCTCATTAATGTCAAACTAAAATGGGCTGCAGAGTTTTGCTATTTGTCAGGTATTTCCTGACAGCCTGAAATTTTCACTAACCTGTTTGATCTTTCACCCTCTCACAGCCTCAAACCAGGAGTGTTCCTTTAAGGGTGCCAGTGTAATCTTGCATATTAATTCAGTGGTGAACTGGCTTTTTAAAACCCATTCCAATACCTTTTCACACCATGTGAATTTTTATGGTGACAATTGTATGCCATTAACATTGGAATTATTGTTCTTAATAATGTTAATAAAATTTCAACTTGATTCAACATACTTTTTTCTTTCCTTTTTTTTTTTTTTTTCAATCTCTGGAAAAAATCTGTAGGTCCTTTCACATTATATCTTTAGAATACTTAATGAAGAGCTGCTCGCTTCTCAGAAGTCATCTTTTGTCATGTTTGAGTTGTGTATGCATTTTATTGAGCTGTAATAATATCTAAACATAAGAAAAGGCATGCATGGTATGTAGGTAGATGGTACAATTCCTATAATACGAATTTCAGTGTCAGAAAGGAAACTCTTCTTGACTGACACCTGTCTGCTTTGAACTACTGTGTACTACAAGAAGGAAGAAATGTTCCTCTTTCCACTTAGGAACTGACTTACCCAAGACAAGGTGGACACAAAGGGCTACTGCTCTTTTTGTTTCTCTTCTGGAATGTGGGTATGGCAAACAATAGGGTATTTCTTACTGGTGTCTCCAGTGTCAACTCTTTAGGCTGCATGTAGCAATGTGCAACATCACAAGTGGCACAGTAGCACCATTCCTGACTTAGCAGAATGCTCAAAGTCATGGCATAGCTATTGTCATGGTCAGAATGCTTAAACTTTAAAATTTGTCACAGTTATAAGGAATCACTTCAGATAAAATGCTTCTGTATCCTGTAGTGCTGTTTTCTTGGAAGTGGTCATCTTTTTTCTCAGGTTCTTGCAAGGTTTGAACTTGCTGTCTTTTCTCAAGACAAATTAGCAGTGAGTACAGAGGAAAGACTGCAAGTCACGACATGGTGGTTATTCTGGGAGATAATTAGGAAGCAGAACAACAACAACAACAAAAAAGCAAGAAGATGGCAAGATACATTGTACCTTAAAGGAAAAATACTGAAGCTCACATCCATTCATTGTTGTATTTTTGTGTTGTTGTACAGAGTATAGTCTTTCCACAAGATACCTGTTTTTTTTTTTTTTTTTTTTTTTTTTTTTTTTTTCTCCTTCCAGCAGGTCACAATCATAATAAATTGAGCAAGGGCTGATTTTTTTTCAAAGTTTTTCCATTTTCTTCCTCTTCCAGTCATTCTCTCTGCTTTTTCCAAATTGAGATCAGCCACATCTAGACCTTTCTATCAAAAGTTCTCTAACCTTTTCTTGGAAACTCGGAGTAATAAGTATTGTGCAGAGTCCCTAGACAAACCACGTGCTCACTAACTGTTAGAAAATTGTGCCAAAATCCAATATAAATCTCCCTTGCTGCACTTTAATCCCCTTAAGTCTGGTCTCGTATTCAATGGACAGAGAGCTTTCCCTTTGCAGTAGGAAACAGTGAAAATTGTTCTTGTGTTTCCCCTCACTGTTCTCATTTCTGAAGTTAGTCCTGTAAAAAAAAAAAAAAAAAAGACCAAACCAAAGAGAAGCTAATTCAAAATGATGGAGGACGTTCAGCCAGTTAACTTCAGGGCTCGATCTGTTGCCCGTTGAAGTGAATGGGAAAATGATTTTGATTCACAGAAACTGCATTTTTACCAGACGAAGTGGCAGTGCCCTCGCTCCTGCTGCAGCCAGACGTGCAGATTGCTGGGCTCCTCAATACGGGAGCAGCGCTCGCTGTGCCACGTCCCGGCCTCTGGCCAGCCGGGTGCAGGGGACGCAGCACGGGTGCCGTCCAAGAATCCCAGATGGCATCTTCACTTTTCATTCCCCATCCTTTCCCAATCTGCTCATCTACTTTCATGGTCACGTTTGCTGTCTGTTTATTTGCATATGTAAAATTGAATTTCCCTGTTTTCTCCTCCCCCTTTATTTCCTCTGGTTGTCGTACATGGTGGCATCTGTGGAATGCTGTCATTTTAATCACATGTTTGTCATGCAAATTGATGAGATAAGCTTGGGAGAAGGCAGTAAAAAGCCAAGACAAATTTAAACAAAAGTCCTACAGTTTTTGTTAACAATTTCTACAGCTTTCTCTACAGCTTGACAGCATGGGCTAGTGTCTTTAGTATCACTCCACGTTCTGAATGAGCACATTTTGCTCACACGAAAATAAGAGAACGATTTGCAAATACAGAAAAAAGAAGAGATAATCGGGTGCACTCCTTTGATTCATGCAATACCTAATTCCTTCTTAAAAAACATAATTCCAATATTAAGAGTAATCATTACATTGAAGAAAAAATAGCCATTTCTAACTTGATTGCTGCCCTTGTTTCTAAAAAGTCTCTTTTGTTTCAAATCCTTTTTCTGAAGAGATTTTATCTACAATGTAATTAGGAATGCAAAAAAGTAACCAAAATGTAGGCATTGATAAGCAAGCTTCAAAAATATTTTATGAATGTATATGCAACATAAAAATACTTTGCGCATCCCTTCATGTGACCCAAATTCATGAATTTACTGTGAGAGCCTAATAGTGTAAACAAGTATTTCCTGTACCGATAACTTTTCCCTTGATTTCATTTTCTAATTAGAATGATTTTTCCCAGAGTTTGAGGTAGTAACTGGTATTACAGGCTGTGAGTAATGCTTCCTGGACACAGATATTATCTACAGCGTGCTTCAGTGTCAACAGAAAGCTTTCCTTTTAATCATTTTTAAGTCACGGGACTAATTCTGTAACATTCAGTAGAAGATTAAATCCCGAATATAGCTAGAAATACGGTAAATATGGTTTGTATTTTTATCATTAACAGCTTGGTAGATGGTTTTTAAAAGTTTGCTTCCTTTCTAAGCTTCAATAGTCAACATTGGTTTTAATCCTTACAGCACTCAGATGGTGCAGTAATTGTACATATCTGATGCCAAGAATACAAAACTTTGATGAAAGCTATAGCTTTGTTTTTACTGTAAATGTATCACGTTCATTGCTACAGTGAATCAAAACAAAGGCCTCTTTGATACCTTTCCATTTTAAATTTAAATCTTGTTCTCAGAGTCCAGTGAGTCATGTCAGCAGCAGAGCTGGTAAGTGAATTTATATTTGTATTTGGATAACTGTTCCTTTAGGTTTATAAACGGTTTTCTTTTTTAAGAGCTGCTAAGTATTCAGGAGTTGCCTCTGCTATATGGGCTTCCTCATTAGGCTGATGAACTTCAAAGCATTTGGGGTGCCTTCCAAGTATGAAGGGAAGGCACATGATGCATTTCAATTGAAGTTAAGGGTAAAAAGAGCATTTTTGGAACATAATGTTCCAAATCCTTCATTTCTTCTCAGCTAAAAGAATGCATAATTTCTCCTCTAGCAAGCCACGCTTTTTCCTCTTGCCATTTCTGATCTGTAAAATTAAGTTTTACTTGAGTGAAACTCAAGACCTCCTGTGTACCAGATTTTTCTCTCTGGAGGTCACAGTAGGTACATAGCCTACAACAAATTCTGGCCACATTTTACTGCAGAGTGATGTTTAGTAGTCTCTACTCAATTCTTTAATTTTTGTGCCTCCAAGATCATTGCACTACTTCAACTATGATTTAACCACAGCCTGTCCAAGCTTTGCTGGATACTTATAGGCTAGACTGGGAAAATCTTTCTTTTTATTGGAAATAACTGATAAAAGACATTTCATAGGAAGCCTCTTGTTTTCCATTTTAATAAATTTCAACCTGAAAACAGTTTTTTAAAATTTTTTATTGCTTTTACTACTAAGTGCAAAATAGCAAGTTCTGCTTGAAGTTTGGAGTCTGAGCACAAGGCTTAGTCCTCTTTGGTGTTCTGGACGGGCTGTAACGTGGTATTGTTTAAAGAATCCCAAGGCAATGTAGGCACCAGCACAGTGTCTTCATACAGGAAAATTCTGCATAGTGTTGACAACCACTTAGAGTTTTTAGTGGTACATGAGGAGTTCTGAAGACAGAATTTGCGGATAAGAATTTAAACTGACTACCGTTCAAGGCTTTGCAATAATTTTTATTTTTTTAATTCTTTTAAAGCAAAGTTCTGAAGCTCCTTTTTCCTTATGTGTTAGACCATGGAGGAGGTTACCAAACCATAAGTGGAGGTAACCAGTATATGGCGCTTCTGATAGGGAATGAACTTTACTATAGACTTCCTTTAAGAGCAGAGGCATAGCTCGTATTGTTTCGCAAATCCCCCCTGTCAACCTGCTCTGTGCTGGGTACCCTGGTGTGACTCTGCAGCGCGTCAGGGGATGCTAGTGAGGCGACAGTGGTGCAAAACCGGTACAAAACAGACCGAGGGAAATCAGTATTAAATACCTGTATCAGCTGCTCAGTTCAATATGCTATTTGATTCATGAAACATTTCAGGCTACAATCTTTTTACTTCCTTAGTTTTGGTAAGGGATGATTTTAATTAACAGATATAGCAATTATGTGAACCACAGTGAGGCCTGCAGAGAGCAGAGAACGCCAGCGTTACGTTCCCTGTATTCCTTGCAGAACTGGACCTCATTAGGTTGTTTACTGCTGGGAATCCTCCTTTCTCAGTTCCCTTTTCTCAAGCTGCAGCTTCTCCGTGACTGTGTTGCCTGAAGTATTAAGATATAGAAAGGTAACCCTGCAACAGTTGGGATTCAGTAGCTAGAAAAAAAAATCACTAAGCTGAGTGAAAAGCACAACCACTATAATTAAGATAACACTTCATTTGACACCTGAAAAGGAGCCAGACCTTCAGTCAGTTTGGAGCTGGTTTGTTTCCACCAATTATTTTAAATCACCCCAGTAGCCAAATACTGTTGCTCATCTGTTCTTTGGCAGGACACAAGTGATGCTGATCTATGAATCAACCAAATGAGGCTACATTAACAGCTGTGTAACTGGTGCTTTGTCAATCCAGAGGAATTAGCTGCAAGTGAGAGAGACCGTTGCAAGATCGTGGTTGTCTTTGGGGCAGAGCCTGCTGAAGGTACTTTGTGCTGGAAAAGGGTGTGAAATGGCTCTATGCTTATAAAGCTAAATTGGTTATTTCTCACAGTTTAAAAGAAATATTTACACAAAATGTATAATACAGGTATATTATTTATACTGCATAGGTACACCCTGAGTTTTTCCATGTCTTCCTCTCAGGGGGAGAGAGGTATTTTGGTGGTGAATTCTCTTTTTATGCTGAATTATTGAATATTGCTTTAGTTTATTAATGAGCATGCAAAATCAGGTGTATCACACTTCACAAATTTTCTTGAGTACAAATCTTGCTTTTTTTTTTTTTTTTTTTTGTTTGTTTTTTGATGCTGGAATAATTAGGTTGTAATCTGGATTTGTGCTTGGCAACTGATCCTTTCTAGCAAAATTAGGTGGAGGAGCTTCAATGTGTTTTCAAAGTTGGGTTGTATTTTTGGACCTTTTTAAGGAAGCTTCTGTGCAAAGAGATGAATTTACCAGTGTTTCCCTTTTAGATTTGCTGGTACTGCTAATCAGACCTGTTATCAAAATCTCTAAAAACCTGGTTTTATGTCAATAAGGAAATCTCCCAACAGATGAACCTCTGCCTGCCACTCAGTGGCATTGGTGAGGGAAAGCAAAGGGGGATTGAAAACTCTAAGAGCTTGGGTAAATCATGCTGCGTACAACAAACTTTCTAGGTGCTCTCACGTGATTGTTTTCTGTGGCTTGATATATAGTTTGATTAGGAAGAATTAATTCAGACATGCTTGAATTTGCAGGGATATTTGATAAATTTAACTCTGGTATTAAATGTTTTCTATAATGAACTACAACCTAATCTCAATGTCCCTTTTTTTTTTTTTTTCTTTCTTCTCTCTCTCCACTTCCTACAATAGTAACTAATACGCTGCAGGAGTGAGCTAGCTGACTTTTCATTACTGTGAATATAAATGTGAAGAGCTGTATCGTGTGTAGGAAGGCTTGTTGCTTCACTGTACCATCGTGTTGTCCTTTCCTTCATCCTTATTTGGAGAAGTGTTGTCTTTCAAGCTAAGTATATTATGTAGCGCTGACTATCAAAACAATTTGTCACGGCTCCACATCAGGATGTTAGGAGGTTGATTTATATGTTATATCTCAAAGCCTCACATTTGAGGATAGAGCGGTGCTGTCCATGGCTAACTGAGCATTAAGGGGACGGCTGCCAGTGCAAGGGTACAAGATGACAAGTAAAGTGAATTGAAAATTATCTGCTAGAAATAAGACAGAAATGCAGCTCTGTGGTATAGCTAGAGCCTTGAAGGCATAAAGAATGCAAGTGTTTAATGTCTGTGGGTGAGGCGCGTTGAGCGCGGGCTCCTCCGGCTGACCAGCTGAACCCTCGAGCGCGTGGTGAGCGCTGCTGGTCACGAGGCGCCTGCGAGACGGCGCCCGCTCTTCTCTGCTCAGGGATGTTGGAGAAAACGCTGGAGCTAAACCTCTCCCACTGGAGGGTCACGGTATTTCACTGAGGAGAGTTTTAATAATTGCCTTAATAATGCATGTAATGATGGGGACAGCACATGCTTTGTTAGATTTGTGTTCAAACTGTGAGGGGCCCAGATGCCTGAGCAAAATGCCCTAGCCCATCCTATCTATTCTCCAATATATTACAAATATTATTCTGTCTTTTTTTTTTTTTTTTTTTTCTTAGTGTTTTCTGTAAAAGCAGCTCAGTGGATGATAATGAAAGCATCTTAAAATTAAAAAAAAAAAAAAATTGAAAACATAACAATTAAAAAAGATCACCATTTTCATCTGACATGCTTAAGTGCAGTGTGGAATTATCCATCTACTTAGTCATATTTGTGTTCAAATATTTTTAATATATAGGTATGACACGTAATTCCACATATTCATAAAAGAAGATGACCTGGGAAATCATAGTAGCACCAGCTACTTGAATCCTTTTCATGTTACATGAACTTTTGATTGAAATTCATAATAAATTATGCTCCACATGTATTAATGCGTAATATTTCACAAAACAACCCTACTTTTTAGAATATCTGTTTTCTTGTACTTGGTTGTTCATGTAAAGCTGCTTTTAGAATATAAAATTCTGAAGAAATAACTCCTGTCCCCTCTTCACATCTCATGTCACTGACTGTAACTCCACGTGGGTCTGTTGTCCTTGTCTTGGATCTGGTAGGAGGTTTCTTGTGAGCCAGTGAAGAGATGAATTTGCTTGGTGATGAAAAGGGCATAAAAAGCCTGGTCAGTTTGTTTTGTATTTAGTGCAAAGAGCAAGAATCATCTCTGCTAACTTTGGAAACAAAGCGCGGTTTATGATCTCCAGCAGTGCTGAATGTCTCTTGACTTACAGTCATTGCTGCTTGATTTCTTCCTCAGATGATAGAAATTGGCTGGTAAATATAAGAAGATAGAAACATTATGGGTAAAAAAAAAAAAAAAACCAACCATGATGAGTGATGGAAGCCATAGTGCAGCAGAATGGATGAGGTACTATTGCACATTGAGGAGATCTAAATTAATTTTAGCGGCATATCTAACAGATAGATACCGGTATAGACAGAGTTGTAAGTGTAGGAACTGGAAAATAAGAAAACATTTTGAGCTCAAAATGAACTACTTGTATTTGAGCCAGAATCATGAGCATTTTGAGGAGGCAGGAAGACTTCCTATTCTTTTTTTTTCTGCAGATCAGTTTTTTTTAAATGAGAAAAGACAAGTTTCATTAGAAATGATCTCCTTGCATTTCCAAAGATCAGATACACAAAAAGGCAATTTCTGGTTGTCGTTATTTGGGTTTGCTATTTTTTTTAAAGCTTGCTGCAGTCATCTAATAGAGTTCTGGGAATGTGCGTAGAAAACATTAGTTCATGACTGCCATGTGTTGAATAACTGCATGACCTCTGCTTCTCAAGCTCTACCAAGAAACGTATTCAATA
>VZSV01000176.1:1374927-1398890 GCA_013398735.1 Nothocercus julius | reverse complement strand
AAAAAAAAAAAAAAAAAAAAAAAACAGCCAAGAAAATAAAATACAAGTTCTAGCTTTTAGAAGCATTACCTAATCAAGACTGCAGCTAATGAACTGCAAGGTTGCTTTGGGAGAGGTTATTGTGCAGGTGGACATAGCCCAAAAAGTGATTGGAATTGAACTTAATAAAAGTAGATGTAAAAATGAACCTACCCCTTAGCTTTAGCTTCCAGCCCTCAAAGAAGTGTCAGCCCTGTTGCTAGAACATACTCTGTGTTTCTATGGATTCGATACAGAATGATTTCTCTGTTATTGCTTTATCCATCCTCTTTTTTGCTGAGCTCCTTTATTTGCTAACTTTAATCAACTGTATCTATAAAAGTTTTCTCCAGAAATAATTTAAAGCAAGTAGGGTTTTTTTTTATGCATTAATCTATTAGCTTCCTTATCTTAGGAATTGTTACAGATTGTGATTTTTGCCTTGTTTACAATTTTGAGAATTGTCTTAAAAGTAATGCCTGCTCTGTATCACAATACTGGAGGAAGATGTTTAGCAGGATGAACTCTGGATAGGGTTGGTGATGGAGGATTTTATATGAGTTTGCGGCTTTTCAAAACAGTCTCATCACTCTGTGAGGGTTGGAAAAGCTGAGGACAGGAAAGTCATTATCACTATCTTTTTACTTTAGCATATTCCTTTTATGTAGTGTTCACTTTTGCTAAAAAGATGCAGTCTGAAAGCTTGAAACAATGCCATTTTATCAAATTATTTTTACAAGAGGAGAAACAAACACAATAGCAATATTTTATAACAATAGATACAAAGAATCTTAAGGCCATGCTGCCTATTTGTCTGTTGATAAAGAATAAGGCATCAAAAAAAGAGATAGGAAAGTAGTTTGCATTTTTCATCTTTTGAGCTCCTAAAGATCCAGACTTTCAGTACGTGCAGGCCCATTTGCAGCTAAGGCAGTCAGAACAGCTGTAGGAGTTTAAGTAGTTTCTTACTACTTTAGTAATGTAGTACTTCAAAGAATATTTGGCGTTTGAGGAATGCGCTTAGCAAAATGCTGAAGCAGTCATGACACACTAGTGAATATATGAAGATTTAGGCTGGCATATGGTGATATAAAGAAGGCAAGATGTTTTGACAAACATCATAATTTAACAGTTAAAATAAATACAACAACTGTCAGACACAAATGGTATGATTGACGGAAAGTAAGTCCAGTATTCTTTTCTTAGACTTTCTCTGTTTGAAGAACACGTAAACTTTCCTGGCATTTGTAGCTTAGGAAATCTGTGGAATGTTTGAGTGAGACCTAGTGTCACTCCAGATAGTCCTTTGTATCGCTGGCTAAATTAACGTAATTGTTTCCAGGAGGAACATTGCAGCAATGTGCAAGCTGAAGATTGTGTGAGTTTGAGAGTCGTGAGTCACAAGTGAACTACTCCCTTCCCCGAAGCCGTGTGGCTGCTGCCAGCTTGGGCATCTTTGCTGTGCCCTCCATGCTTGCTGGTGGCATCCAGGAGCTGCGTGGAGAAAGGCATTTCTCATGCAGGCACGATTCTTGTAGGGTGCAAATTATTTTTGGCTTTATCAAATATGTTGATGTATTCAAATTGAACATCTGACTCATAACATCTGTCTTGCTCATCTCTTAGTCCCCTGCGTTAGGCTATTCTTATTCTTTTTTTTTTTTTTTTATAAAAAAAAAAAAGGGATTAGCTTGGGTTTGTAAGGAAATTCAGGAATCTGAGTCTGTAACAGTTGCAACTTTTTTTCCTTAGGGAAGCTATGATTTTTGTCACTATGCTTTTTTTCTACCACATCAGAGAATTATCCGGAAGGTTAAATAATCATAGCTGCAGCTTTTCCAGGCCTGAGAGTCTGCCCTAATTAGGTTTTTCTCACATGGAATCTACCCCATAATTTTGATCATTCTTCTGCGTTCTCTTCAGATTTTTTTCCAATTCTTATTTTTTCAATCAGTAGGGGAAGGAACTAGGGATACATAGAGCTGTCCACTGTATGTGAGTTGTGACCTTATTAAGAGTCTATTGAGTAGCTTGGTCATGGCCACTGTTGACTTCAATGATGTATTTCTTTCCTGCGTACACCCTTGGGGCTGCCTACATCCTGTAGGCATCCTTGGGACTGGCAGAGACTACTAGCACTTCTTTTACTATCCATTCCCACGTAATTTGCACCTAAGCAGATTGTTTCCTTTTTTCCATTCTTCCTCTTTCAAATTTTATTTCCTTAACGTATGGTATCATCTCTGTATATTGGTGTGGTTCTATGTACCTTTATTGTAATTTCCTCAAAACTCCGTGCATCCCTAAATGTCTGCTTTACCAGTAGGTTTACTGCTGTCCTGCTGCGTTGTTGCTGACCCCAGGATATTCAGCTGTCACAGTGCTGGAAAGGAGTAGGATTCCTCCATTACCTACCGATTTCTTGCTTCCCTTTGCTTCTCTTTTTTATTTTTTCCTCTTTCTGACTTCCTCCCTCTTTTCTCCCTTGGGATTTGACCACCTGAAAAAATGGGCAAGGGAGAGAACTCGAGACAAATGAAATCTCTTGCGCATTTTTAAATATATATATCATGTGGGGCCCATAATTCTGTGACGGCAGGGCAGCAGAGTGGGGCTTCCTGGTGCAAAGTGTGTCAGGTAGGCTTGTAACAAGGGTAAATATTTCTACCCAGAAGGCTGGGACAGCAACAGGATTTGGCAGTTTTCAAGTGCCCTCTGTATTAGTCTTGCATGTGTAATTTTTCATGGAAAGGAAGGCATTAAAGTCTCAGAGTAAATAGGGCTGTATTGCCAGTGTTTGATAGAATTTCCTGCAGACAAGGTTACCTCAAGATCTCAGGTTGCCTATTCGTTACTTTTTTTTTTAAATCATCAGTCGATGAAGTCCATATTCTTGTACTAAAAGGTAGAAGAAAATTCAAATGTGACTCAGAAAATCTCCCTTTTTTTTTTTTTTTTTAAAACTTTTCAATTTCACTGTAGTAGAATAGATGAAACTTTTGCAATAACTAAGATTGCTTATTTGAAAATCATTTCTTATTATGTTTTTGCCTAAGAATCTTTGGACTGTAAGATTTGGAATTGTGCAGTTGGGGAAAGAATATTTCATTTCAGTTCTATAACATTCATGTATATTTTTTTTCTAAAAAGAGCTTGATAGCATTACATGAACAGTGTGCTTGTGCATTGTGTGGTGTAGAGAAGCCTGCCTCACTGCAGCTTTTGCAGCAAGCAAATATACACAGAAGGCTCATTTTAATAAAACTAACAGCAGCAATGTTTGGTTAGATACATTAGTTATTTTTGAAAGGATGTCTTTATAAATATGATGAAAAAGAAAAAGATCATAATCAGCCAGTTTGAACTCTGGGACCCTGAGCCTTGTATTTGCTATGGGTAATTACCTCTGCTTGCCTTGGGACAACTAGTAGTCACTGCAGCGTAGGCCAGACAAATGTGTGTCCCTTTACATCTATCTGCGATTTATAAGCGAATTCAAACCATAGTGACTCAGCCCTTATGGGTTTGGAAGGTGTTGCAGATGGGAAGGTGAAGTTGGCTTGTGGTGTAATTCTTTTGTTTGGAGGCAGCTGCGTTATTTAGCTTTGGAAAAAAATCTGATTGCAGGTTCCAAAAGAGCTATAGTGTCAACAGAAAGCAAAATCTTATGTCTATTTTTTGCATCTGGCAACGTATAATCCTGAGCATCCAAAAAACTTCTTTTCATTGCTGCTATATGTAACGCGGAGCAATAGGAAATCCTGACTGACAGGCTGCGGGTTAAGGGGTGTGTGTAATCCCTGAAATGCAGAACTATTTAGCAATATTGAAAAAAGCTGCTTGATACAAGTCATTAACAAAATGTATTGTGAATGCCTGGCACACAAATTCATACCACTGCCAATGTCAAACCAAAAACTTTGCGAGCAAAACAATTTGTCCAGTACTAAGCAGATTCCATCGTAGCAGATTGAATGAACATTCATACGGGGATGCCATCTGTTCGTAATGGCTTTTAAAGAGTAACCGATAAAAATGCACTGAGGACATGAAAGTGTAGGAGTGAACATCAGTGGGAACACGACGCAGTGCACACACAGAGGCAGTGGCAGAATAGGCCGTACCAGACGCAGGCAGTAGAATTGAAGATGCTGGCACAGAGGATGTGAGAGCAGACTCATGCAAAATGAAACAGCCTGGAGGGCAAGGAGGAGGGAAAGCGAAAAACAGGAATTTTAACTTTGGAGGTCCCGGTTCTGTCCTGGCAGTATCACCCAAATTATCACTCACACAAAATGAATTATTGTTTAGGATTCTCATTCTTACGGTCTTGGATTATTAGGATTGTGCTAATCAAGGATGTAGAATGATATTCTATACTCCTTAGTGGGGTCCACCTTTGGATTACCAGGGCCTTTGCCTTGTGCTGATAGCCTGGTTGCTCCAGCAGGGCAGTGCAGTTTTATCCACCCCAGGACCGGGTGGTTGCATTGCAATGTTACTCTCGCATCAGGAGTGCGGAAATAGGGCAGCTGAGGCAGGTTTCAGCATGTATTTAGTGTGGTCTGAGAGGTTTCCAGGGCCTTTCACCCGGCCTCCGGATGCCTTTTCAGTGGTTAAGCCGCAAGAATGTGCGTGTGTGGGTTTTTTTGTTGTTGTTGTGTTTTTTGTTTTTTTTTTTCTACCCCTCTGAGTTTTTCTTGTCGACTGATTCTGATCTTGCATCACAGTGTGTTAAGTGTAGTAATGTAGTTACTTCTGGTTTGTATATCTGAGTGAAGTCCTTATATTCCCGATACTTTCAGTTTATTTGAATCCTTTGCTTAAGACAATAACTGAGATACATTTTGCCTCAGCAAAAATAAACAATTCAGTTTTTGATTCATAAAGAGTATAGTTTACCATCTACCCCACTTTTTATATCTATCTGCATTTTTTTTCTGTAGCATTTCTTAAGTGAATCTTTTTTTATTATTGTGGCATAATATTTATGTAAGCCTAGTCAGTGGTTTCAGCTGGGGAAGTGAAATTAGCTTATTTCAGTGGCAGAGACTTTGAGAAATAAAAGCATAATTTTGAGTGGAGTGTGTGCACAGTTTATATCTCACGGTTCCATTGTGGAAGCAACTATGCAGAATTAAAGTGAACTTTGTACCACTCACTTCAGTTGTCTGTAGAAATGCCCTTTGTTTCCAAGTGAGGATTTGAGGAAAAATGTGTTGCAAAATAATTTTCCGAAGATGAGCTCTATGTACTGCACCTCTCTGATCCGGACAGTGGTTTCCAGAGGTGGGAACTTTGTGTATTCATAAATTTGCCTGCTGCAATCAATAATACTTGCACTTGTTATAGCTTTTGCAACATGCTGAGAACTGGGGCACTAGACTCGGTGAATCAAAGACGAAGGTCTCGAATGGGACCTTTGACCTTCTGAAGATCCTTTTCCATCCTGTGTTGTGAACTGCAAGTGATAATTTAAAATTTCAGAGTGCTGTACCATTCCTAAGAGAACCAGAACATAAATTGCTCTAGGAACAAAGTCTCGAGCCTGCTGTGAGCCAGTTTCCCTGCATGGCTCCCGCTGTGTAGATGGGGATTGTCTGAGGTGCTCTATGATGACCTGCAGGTGGTTCTTGTTGGTCTCAGAAACTTTGCCAGCCCCTGTTTTCTTTTTTATCTTCCGAGTATCTTTGCTTTCTATTCTGTGTCCCACAAGTCACCGTATGAAGAAAATGTACTTAATTTCCAAAAGTCATACAGCTTTTTCATCCTGACTGCAGGTGAGTTTGTGCAGATCCCTCTCTGTATTGCATAGCAAAGTGCTGATTTATCAATATTTGTTGTTACAACAAAAAGCAGGGGAAGACAGGACAAGTATCTTCTCTGAAGATTTAGGTCACGTTTCATTTTAGATGAAATTTTTATTGAAACTTGGAGCTTTCAAACTCTTTCTCCTAATGCAGCATCCATTTTAAATTCTCAGACTGATGTGATTTTGTAATAACTTTATATCCAATGATAGCCCACTACTGAAAAATAACATTTCAGTTAGGGCACCCATAAATGCAGAGGAAACATCTGCTTTTTTTAATAGAGCACAACTTAAGTATGTTGTAAATATAGTAATGAGGCTACTACATTCCATACAGGTAGCAGCTTTGGTTTAAATGCAAAACCAAAGCAAGCTGTATGTGATGTAAAATCATAGGAATTTATAGTTGTGATTGTAGAATAGCTGCTGGTCTTCATTTTGGAAAGCTAATAGACTGCAGTTTAAGAAATCAGACATGTATTGACCAGCCACCTGACAGTAAACTGATATTTAAGACAGCCGTTTGAAACAATTCTTGATGATCCCTCTAACAAATGCAAATTTAAGTGAGAGCAGAAACAGTGTTGTTAAATATTTAGTTGTTTCAGTGCTGTGCTGGAGTTTATACATTTTTGTACAAATGGGCAAATGTACTATGTTTCTGTTTTGTTTTACTTCTCCATTCACCTGCAGCAACTTTTGTGTCACTAAAATTTTCTTTACCTGCTCTGTAACTCCATAGTGTTTGTTTTGCTGTTGTCAAATAGAGAGGAGTCTCAAGAAAGTGGCTTGAAAAGTTGCACATCTTTCAAAGGATTAACATTCTCGTTATACAATACTCAGTGGAGAAAACATTTGATATACTTAATGCAGTTCTTAGATATTGCACAAAGAAAACTTGAATTACTAGCTCGTAAAAGTAGTTTAATCTTTGATTATTTTTACTTTGTGGACATTGTTGAGTCCATCCTATAGGTCCCTGTGAACTGGTTATACAGCTACTCAATTACTTCTCCTGTGAATTCAAGCACCCTGAGCAGTATGAATGACATTTCTTTGGAGATGTACGCTGTAAATCCTACAGCAGGAAAGAAGATGAGAAAATTGCAATTGATTGTGGTTAATGAGGCATGGCTTGATACTTTTTAAGAATAACATAATTCTTTAAAATCTTCGTCATTGGGAGGGAGATAAAAGATGTTTTATTTATTATCCTATACATGAAAGAACCTAAGACCTAATTACTATTTTATAGAGCATTACTGGATATTAATTAAAGTGAAATAAAAATATTGTGATGAAGATTTACATTGGGTTTGTGTTAGCTCTCCTTTTCCTGATGCCTGGTGGTAGAAATAGGAGCAGTGCTTTTGAACTCGTACTCCTTAGTATGCATGTGCCGAAGGCAGCTGGCAAGTTGTGCAAGTAATTGCTCTTATTCAGAGTATTTATCATGTTGTTATTGCAGAAGAAAGTTTTCAAACATATATATTCAGTTAATAAACTCAGAATGCCCTTTGTGGCAGTTGAGAGTCTTTGACTTGCAAGATTAGCCAGGACCCCTAAACTGTGTGCTTATCATAAAAAGCGCTCACTAAGGCAAAACAGAAAATAGTTTGTTTTATCTCAGAGCTCTGCATGTTTCACCTCGCAGAAATTTCCAGGTATTCCTAGACATTCCTGAAAATGCCGTCCGAGTGATGACACGTCTCCCTCCATGCGTGTAACTGGCTGTGACGTTCCTGACCTATCCAGTTCTTCTCTCCGACCTGTCTTGACTAATCCTTTTTGCTTAAGCGTCGCATCGAGCTGGCTGTGCGACACCTTAGCTGAGCTCCGTGGCGCTCTCTGAAATGCTGGGTTCGATGTGGTTTTCCAGCCTGCGCTTCCATCGCCTCCTTCCAGCTCGCGCCCTCGGGAATTTTTCTGCCTTGCTTACAGGCTATGAGAAATGGCCATCTCATTTCCAAGGTTTAGATAATGGAGAGGAAAAAAAAAAAAAAATTAGAATGAAATTTTTCAGAGTTGCGGTTCCTCCTGGAGTGACTTCTGTGCTGTCCGCCAGCCAACGCGGCACAACGCCGTTCCGGTGGCACCCTCGTCCCCTTGCACGGGGCCCTGTCCCAGCGGCCGTCGCAGCCCTCCCTGGAGCTCCAGCCCCCGCTGGAACCTCCGCTCCTGCCTGGGCTTTAGTGCACGCACAGAAACAACGCTGAGAATCAGGATCATCCTTTGCTGCAAAGCCTAAACGAAAATAGAGCAGCGACAAAATTTCCCAGTCACCTAGATTTCTCTCAAATAAGTAGAATGAGTTGTAATTAAAATTAAAGCTCTTGTTAACACTTGCAACTGTTTTAAGGGTTTCAAAGCATTGAAGAGAGGGTACTGCCTTTTTGTTCATTTGTTATTGGCAATTGCTCCCTGTAGGCTGCTTTTTTTTATTTATTTTTTATTTATTTTTTTTTATTTCCCCCTCACTAACTTCCTTGTTTAGGACAGCTTAATTAGTTTTCCTGAAGGAAGGTCTTGTATCATTCAAACTAAAGTAAAATAAAGCAGCAGCAACTCTTCAAGGTTTATCTAAATGTTCTGATTTATTTTGCTGCTCCTGGTATAATCTGGGGGTGGCTTATTTTGGCTTATTTGGAAGTTTTAGGAAACTCCTATTATTTTGAGGCGTCCGCCATGTATTTCACAAAGTGTTGCAATCCGAGTCTCTCGTTTTCCGTTATCTGTATGCTCACACTTCATGAAATCCTGTTGAGATTTTATCTCAGACTTTTGTGATAGTATCCCAGTCCTTGATAGTGTTTGAGTTATGCTTATGGAGTCCTTCTAATATAATAGTTTCCATGTTTCTCTGTTTTTCTCTGACTACACTTTTCAGCCACCATTAACAAAATAAATGTATCGGTCACCAGTATATGAGCAGAACTTCACAAATTGATTGAGTTGTGAAGATTGTCTGGGATTTTGAGAAGAGTCTTTGGCAGTAAGATCCTTCTTTTCAGAGGAATGTGGTGGCTGTTTTAGTTTATTTTGGAATTGTATTTGCAATGAAGGCATAGAAATATGAAGAAAAAGAAGAAATTTCTTCTGAGTTTAAATTCACTTTTCAATATGAATATATTTTTTTTAGAAGAACGTCTGATGAATTTTAATGGTATTGGGTCCTGGAGGGCTTGCTTGCATTTGCAGATGAAATTTCTTTGAAAAATAAAACCACATGGAGAATCTAGTGAACACTAATTTATGATAGATTTAATTAAAGAGTTTCCATAAGTTCTCCAGAGCAGTAAACCAGCAAGATTAGAACTTCTGCATGAGTTTTTCTTTTTCCTCATTATGTTGGTACATGATGTGGTGGTAGAATTAAGTTGTTACAGATCACTAGAATAAAGTAAGTTGCTTGTTTCCTGTCTCAGAATTGCTTTATAATACAAATACTACTTCACTGTATCTGTTTTAGACAGCTAAAATGACTTCTATGCTAAAACAATTTATGAAATTATGGGAAAGCAAACCTCTTGTTGGAGTTGTCTTGTGTTCTGTTTTTTATTCACGTTTCACATTGTTACATCAAAATTGGAAGATGTGAACCAGTTCCTAAATTTGTAAGGGAAATATCCTTTGAGAAATCAAATTTAATTTTGATTTCATAGGATCAAGGATCCTAATTAGGATTCCAAGGACTGGGAAAGTCAGCTTTTGTCTCTTCCTGTCTGTTCTTAAGGCAAACTATATAACCTAAACTCTCAGGATTGAGATAAAGTATACTAGCATTTATATTTTTAGAAACAGATTTCTGGCATGTGTCTTCCATGGAAAGAAATGTTTATACTGAACTCATAATCTCCAACCATATCCTGACTATTAATAAATAATTTTTTTAATATTGAATCATTACAGATCTGTGAATCAAGAAGCAGGTGCTGAGATGTTACATGAATATCAGCAGCACTAAGAAGTTACTCTTTTAGTATTTTCTCTGCAGAATTGTATCCCTAAAGTGAAAACAAGTGTACAAAAAAAAAAAAAAAGGAAAGGTTGGTAGAATTGATATTTCTATAAGTATATACATTCTTGAGCTATCTGCAGCATCCATTTGGTGATTCATTGACTTAAATCAAGATATCTTTCCTTTCAGATTTTTTTTCAAATGCTTCAAATTGCATAAGTCATAGTATCCCTTTTTTTGTGTGTGTGTTACTTAATTCAAATGTCCATATGTGTTGGTTGCATCTATATTTTTATTAAAAAAACAAAAAAATCTAAGCATTTTAGCCTAAAACACTGCAAATATCTGGCTGGATGTTGGCTGGCTTTTGGAAATGCTTCACTCATTTTTCTGCAATCAGGCAATTAGTTGATTGCCTAATAGTGGTGTCTGTTGTATTTTAAATGAATTATGTTGTTTAGGTTACAGAAATAATATTAATAAATCATCCACTAATGCACAAGCAGTTGGTAAATGCAAGAATCAGTGTGTTGTATGACAAACTCAGTTGAACCAGTATAAATCTGTCAGCTGAGGAACGTCATTCTTTCCCTCCATGCTTAGACGTAGTAAGACATGTCAAAAGAATTAAATGTATTTGAAATTACAGTGTAATAAGGTAGAAAAGATAAATGAATAATGAAAGTCGCAAAGCCCCTAAATTTTGCAGAGCATACACAGGTATTCTGATAGAATTGGCCAATTTTGTTGCAAAATGTTTGAAGGGTGCAAGTTCTATTGAAAAAGAGCCAAGAGTAATAATCCCAACCAGAGTTTGGCAAGGCTGAAGTTTATAGGTGCTGGATTGAATCTCTGGGCCAATTAATAAAAAAAGTTAAATAACAAACATATACCTCATTTCAGCAAAGATGTATCTGGTAGTAGAAAAGGCTGTGTAACTTTCAAGGATTTTGACTGCGAGAATGTTCAACTGAATCTAAAAAAAAGATATAATTTGTCAATGGCCCAAGTGTTTAATATTTTGTCCTTTGTTTGCCGCATAATTCGTATGATTTGTTACCATTTACCAAAGGGTCATGTTTTACCTAAAACTAATGTGTGGCTATTGGCAAGAACTATTGTTTTTATACTGATGCTTACAGGGGGATGTGTGCCTATATAATGATAAGTCATAGTTGGCCAAACTTAGGTTTAACCAAAACAGAGAACAAAAACAAAAAGCAGAAACTAGTTATATATACCAGGACAGTAATTTGGAAACAAGAAGAGATTTGGTGACAGCGTGATGGTATCTGGTGGCCTGCAGGCCTGTCGAGCCCTGCTGTCAGTGGCCTGGAAGTCCCGCGGTCCTCTATGGGCCGCCCGTTGATGGGCAGGGAGCATCTTTCACAGCTGGTGAGGCAGGCTGCACATCTGGAGGCCTATGACTGAAAATTCAGGTGGTTTCTTGCACAGAGATGTATTTGAATATGTGCATAAATTATTTTCTCATTGGGCATTAATTAGAATTGCATTTCTCAGCCCGAAGTGGTAGAGCACAAACTGAGTCCTCATTTGAAACATCTTGTTATAGACAACTATCTGCCCACAGAACCACAGAATTCCCTTTGAACAACTGTCTTTTTTTTTTTTTTTTTTTTCTTCTCCTTAATTGAGACCATTCTCATGCTTGAAGAATGTCTACAGAAATACATGGTTTATCAGTGAAAAACCTCAGAATTAATTCAGGCTTTCAGGTAACATTCTGATGAACTTTATCTGTAATTCCAGTGACTGATAAAGGAACATGCAGAAATTTTAATAAATTTGGACTGATAGAAATTTTGCAGAAGCCTGAAGTGACAAAGATCTCTTGACCAGGACAGAAAAAAAGGTAATTCATGTATTCTAATGCTCTTCGTCCTAATCTCTTTTGCTAAGTAGGAAAATAGGAAAGACAGTAACATACAATAGTCATTATTTCCTTATAGCAAAGCTGCCCAGAAAACATATCTAATAAATTGTGCATCACAGGTTAGTCAAGGTACATTATCTGACCATCTCCTGAATGCAAAACTAAGAGATAGTGCAGGAAGGAAAATGTCAGACATTAAATGGTCTGAGAAGGAAGAGTGCTTACAAATAATGAAAAATAAATGAAATTTTATATGCAGAAATGACTTAGATCTTTTATAGCTTGATAAATACGCAAGAAGTGAATGCTGGTAAAATAATACCCTTGAAAAGGCGGATGTCGGACAATCATGTGCTTTGGCTCTTTCAATATCTATTTGTGAGGAAAAAGGAAAGCATGACCCAAAACTCATATGAAGGCTATAAATAAGAGAAGTAAACAAGTTAGCTTTACTGCAGTGCCTATGTGGAGTTGTTAAAATGAGAAAAAAAGAAATGTGACCTTGGATAAATGAAAAACATTTTAAACAGGGGATGGCATTTAGGAGTTCCACCTCTTGTACCTTTACACACTCCAAATGACAGAAGCTAATATTAAGCAATGACCATGCTGAATGCAAGCAGTCCTGCAGCTAGGTACTGTGTTCTTTTTCACTATCCTTTTTTTTCTAAAATTAGGCATTTCTGAGGTATGAAAGAATAACTGCTCACTACCAAATGCCAGCTCAACAAGTCCTGAGGGAATAGTACTGTAGTTTCTGAAGGATTTTGTACTCTAGAGGAGGAGCTTTAGCTAAGTGGAATATCATTTCCCATTGGAATTTGACCAGGGCACCTAATTTCTGTGGTTCCTGTTGAGAAAGAGTTTTACTGAATTATTCCCAGGAAAATAACTGTTTAGAATGGCATGCAAAGCAGCCTGAAAAAAAAAAAAAATAGATGCAAATGGCTACAAACTGGACAAGGTTGTTTGCTTTTGCTAAGACTCTTAATCCCTCCAAACACAAGCATCAAAGGCTTAAACAGTTTTTGAACCATGTGCACTTACAATTAAATGATCCTTCTATAGTATGACTGACAGAAGGAGCAAAACCTAGACTATATTTACAGAAGCCCTGCACAACACGTTTTACTGCTGCTGAGAGGATGTCTCTGCAGAACTACCGTGAAGTCCACCTAATCTAGACAGCTGCTTACTTTTCAAGATGATAGAAAAACTGGAGAAACGCTTTGCTGCCGTCAGCAACGTTTGCCTGTGCCAGTTACTCTGTGTGCGTGAACCTGCCAAGCAGGAGGAGCACTCAGAGCTTCCCAAGGGCATAGGCAGTTCCATTAACTTCCTCAAATATTTGAGATATTAGCAGGGCTTTAGCAGGGCAGCCTGGAATCCTTGGCTTGACGACTCATAGTAAAGGAAGCCTACAAATAACTCCTTATGTTGTTGCAGTTCAGATTACTTCAGATTGAATTGTAAGTCCAAGGGAATTTAGACAACAAATCCAAAAGAATATATCTATCTTCAGTTATAGCAAAAAAAGTGTCTGTCCCAGACTAATTTTTAGTTGCTATAATTTCATTCCGCCTTCTCTGCCTAAGTTGTCCTCCCTTTTCCTTTATCCTTGTAAACCATTCTTATGCGTTACCTCTTTTTTTTTTTGTCCAGAGGCTCCAATTTCTTGGTGAGATGATTCATCTTTATCCACAGAAATTTAGAGAATTTAGAGAAATTTAAATTGATGAATGTACAGAATTGGAAGCTCAGTTTTAAAACAGTAACTCCACAGCTAGCCCAAGTTTGCCTGGACGTTAGAAGAATGCTGTGTTGTGGGTTTGTTTCTAGAGATACTTTCATTGAGTGAGTTTTTCTTTTGTCTTTTAAAAGAGGCTTCTTTTAAGTGGAAAGTAGCATATAGAAGTAGTAGAAAAGATAAGTTAAAAAAAACTGCAGTTAAAACTGTAAAGAAGTGATGGTTTTGTATTTTCTTTATGGCACTCAGTGACGTGTAGATATGTTAAGACTATTTCTAGAAGTCCTGGCAGATATTCACACTTGGAGATGTGCTTAATTCCCTTTTACCTAACAGCAAAACAAGTACAATTGTAATCAGGAACAATATATAATGAATGTAAGTAATTAGAACCCTTGCCTCATTTACTATTTTGGTATTTATAATCTACAAGAGTAAATTTTTAATTCCAGCTCCATGGAGAAAATCAGATAAATCTTATGAGAAGAGACCTTTTCCTGAAATCAACATCTTTCTCTGTTCAAAAAAACCAAAGAAATATGATATTTGCAGTCCCTAGGGAAGTAAATCTATGACCATGAAGTTTATTCCCGGGAGATTCACAGGCTTCATTCACTCATACTTACTGGAGAAGAGACCTTAACACCAGAAAAATAAAAAATTGGGGGTAGAAGGAAAGGAATTGTGCCAGAATTTTGCTGCTTTGACTGTGAAAGGGAGTAATCCCATTTCTAACCAGGATCCTGTTTTGAATGATAATTTTCAGAGGATATTCATTTGAACCAGCTTCTTGAAGTGCACGTGCCTCTCATCGCAATGTGAAGAGGCTCAACCGCTGCAAGGGAAACGAGCGCCGCGTTCTCAGGAACGCGCTCGGTAATGGGCAACTACAGAGAACAGCAAAAAGGATTAAAGAATAAGAGAAGTAATAAAACCGAATTAATTTGCAAATATGACTGTCTATGGAAGACTGTCATGCTTGAGAGCTATCAAGTTATAGTTACAGTTTGAGGTTGATATTAATTATGATAATGCTACAGGATATCAGAATTTAAGAATAGAGAGTCAGGTAGCTTGAACTTTCATTTCCTTGCTTGCAGGAGGCCAGTTTTGCATCAGATGTTGTGGAGGTGAAGTTTGCAGTAGTTTTAAAATATGTATTTTTAACTTGTTTCTTCAATATAGCTACCAAGTGTTATAACAAATATTAGACTTGGCTGATAAGGACTAGTTTTGTTTTCCTTGCTCAGGGAGAGTTTGTATTTTGATCTCATTTTGATATGTATTTATCTCTAGTGCAAATAACTAGCAGTTAAGTCCCACACTACTTAAAGCGAGCAGCTTTTTTGCGCTGTATCTTTAGCTCCCTGTCAGTGAAACCAAAGCTCCTGTGACAGGAGGAGGAGAATTTTGTGCTTTTGGTGCACTCAAGCATTAGCCGTCTATCCCTCAGAAGTTGTTGTGAATGGCTTGTTATTAATATACTGACTTTTTACAGGCGCTGATGGGGTTTGGTTGCCATGTTTATATGGATTTGTGATGCCAAACTCAGTAATTCGTCGTACAGTGTAGTGCCATAGGCAATGGGTTGTGCCTTGTCATGATGTTGCTGTGTTTTAAAGGCTTTGTTATCACAGTGCTTTCATGTTAAATATAATTTTTCTGAGATTACCATGTGGTGCTATAGTGTGCACAGATTGTTTGCAGTCCTTAGAAATGTTCAGAAAATGGTGCAGTTCTTAACCATGGATCTCTAACAGGCAAAGTGATTGCAGCACATGTTGTGGAAAACAAAATTTGTTTTTGAGTAGACATTCAAAGGAGAGATTCATTCGGTAGACATTCAAATGAGATTACAGAGAATGCAATTGTTACCTTAAGCATTAAAGTTGGAAAAATCTTTAATGTGTCTTAGTAATTGAAGTGCAAAACCAGAAAAAGGCAAGAACTTCCCTAGCAGCACAACTGAGGAGACCATATCTCCTCTGTTTGCACCTTACGGTACCACCTCAGGGGCTCCGCTTTAATAAACCTGAGCCGTTGTTCCCCCTGGAATTGAGCTGCTTGTGTCCATGTGGATTCCTCCTAGTGACAGGCAAACAGCCCTCCCTGCCTCCCTGTTTCCTTGGATGCCCACAGGAACTTTCCATCTGAGGACTTTCCACTTCTATCTATCAGCTTTGGTTACTAATGGCTTAGCTATTTGAACATCACTGAGCACAAGGAAAGAGAGATGCCTTTTTTGCATGGGAAACTGGGCTAAAAATTGAGTTGAGTCTAATGAAATTGGGCTCAATTAGGCAAATTAATACTTTGTTTTTCCTGAGAGTTGGGGGTAGAGCGGAACTTGTCGGAGTATTCCGAGAAAACGTTTGCAGTGAGGTGAAAAATTACCTCATCAAAAGTTGCAGAAAAAATGATTGAAACAATTGGCTCAGATTTCTTCTTGTCTGGTTCAATATGTTGAAATGTTTCATCTTTGTTTCATTTTTGATAAATTCCAATATATTGATTTATTACCTTATAATTTATAAATACTATTGAAAAGTGAAATTACAGAAGCTTATATTCAGTTACAGTATTTTTTTTCCATCACCAAAACCAAACAATTTTATGAATTTATTTTCTAAAAAGCATAGCATGCATGTGATGCGAGATTTTGAGTTTGTAGTGGAGAATTCTGCTGTTTGTAGTTCTTACCAGTTCTGATTTTAAATAAAATCAGCACTTTCAGTGTTTCAGCGTTCAGAACTACTTGTGAAGGGAAAAAACATTTTGGAGGCCAACAATTTTTAAATGCTGAAGCAGGACCTTCAGGATCAGGTGAAGCTGCATGGCCTTTATTTTTTTTTATAATTTATTCTTTTATTTCTTTGATTTCTCTTTCATTTGACTGAATATCTATTTTCAGTGTTTGATTATACCATTCGGATCCTCTTTTATATAGCTCCTCCTCCTTTTGATCATTCTGTTTGCATATAGCTTCTAATCAGTGTGCTTTCTTCTTTTTTTATTCCTCATAGCTCTGTTGCTGACTCTGACTTTCCTATATGGGCAGTTCAAGTCTGTAGTGCTTGCTGGTGCTGTATACATCATCTTGCCTAGCCGCAAATGACCTTCCCGGGATCATGAGTCGAATTTATCAGGAATTTGTAGAGAAACAGCTTTTTGCTAGATCTGAGAAACGTCAGTTCCCTGGGACGTGATGTCCCTGGTGCTTCTGATGAGGAGAGTTTTACAGGCAGGGCAGGGTCCTTGGCCAACTGCCCATGCGAGCGAAGGGCTCTTGCAAGGCAGGAGACGTTCGTAAGTTAATCTTGTTTTTCATCAAACTCTTTTCTTTCTCCCAACCTACAAAGGGGTTTTCTTAATGGAATGGAAAATCTGGGGGAGACTAGGGAAGAAGAGGAGCACAAAGACACCTTTAAAAGTCTGACAAATGGAAAGTGGAAGCTTTTTGTATTCTTCATGATTTTAATTAGATCAGAATATTTTCTGTGTAATTTGGTGGAAATTGTAGATGTGTTTCAGTGGAAGTTGATTTTTTTTTTTTTTTTTCCTTTTAATGAAAATAAGCATTTCATTCATAAACAGTTATTGCTGTTTCAGTGTTTTGATATTCCACAAAGGGGTATATTTTGACTAAAATGGTTTCTATTTTGTATCCTGGATCCTGAAAAATTGTGAAAAGGTACTTTGAACTTTCAGCAGGATAGGTATCCATAGCCCAGAGAGAGGGAGTACACAAATGAGCCATTTGAAATAGTGTTGTGAAAAAAGTACAGCAAGTTTATCAGAAAACACACCGATCAGTTAATTGCATTAGGCCTTTAGGTCCTTTGCTGTTATGGACCAGAACAAACACAATAAAACTGTACAATAATCTGTCTGAATGAATAACCAGAGGGAGAGTTATTATGCAAAGAGTGCCCTGGTCCCCTGCCATCGTAGCAGCAGCAGCTCCTCGTGCCTCGCCGCCCCTCGGAGTGGCTGCTCTCCACCCAGCTCTGGCTCTGCGCCTTTCTTACGGCTGTAATTTCACAGCCTGGAGGATGTAATCTGCAGGGGAACTACATATTACTTACCTGTCACCTCTGCTGGAAATTACTGGTTTCCAGCTGTGAAGCTCATAGGACTCTTTCCTTGAGGAGCATCAGCAGCCTGCATCTGATACCGAAAGCAGCATGCAGCAGATCTTGGCAGCGATATGTACGATGTGTAAAGGATTGGAGGAACTGTAAGCTTTCCTGATGTGTTTTTGTGTGCGTGTTTTTCTGTTTTGTTTTGTTTTTTTTGTTGGATTTTTTTTTTGTTTTTAACAGCCTTCTGATGAGGTTTAGCATATGTATACCTATACAAACTGCTTAGGGGCCTCACGGCAAAGCTGTGCCAGCAAGCGTGCTGCAAGCGCCTGGTGAGCCAGCAGACCAGGGCTAAAGCAGGCCAGGACTGACTCCGCTTCATTTAGCTGGACGGGTGCACACTCCACATCTCAGTTTAGACATCATTGGCTTGGATAAAATGAAACCTGTTTCTCAGCGCTAGTCTCAGTCTTGGATAACTAATCATGAAGCGCTGTGGAAGAAAATCTGGAGGGTAAAAGTTTCAATGGAAGTGGGATCAAACAAAATTTGGAAGAGTATTAAAGGACTGCAGGTAAAAACACTCTTAGTTTGGAGGGAGGAATTCAGGCCCCCAGTTTCTCTGAAGTGTCTCCTGCAGTTGTACAAACTCAGGCCCTGTCACAGCACTGTGCTTGGAAGAGGGTGGCTTAATCCTTGCTAAAGTCCCTTTTCGCACAGTCTTTCATTGTAAGTTTGGAAACTGAGCACGAAGGTACAGCAAGATGATATTGCTAGACATCTACTGCTGGAGAGCAATAGCAAAGATGGCTTGATAGTGCTAATTCACCATTTGATTAAGAAAGAAAGCTGGGTTATTTTTAGTAACAAATCTTTATAATAGAAAAAAGATATCACAGGTGTAACTTCACCTGGTATTAAACTAGACTGTAGCTGGGATTAGATCTTTTTGTCATTAAGGTAAAAGCAGCAGCAAGAATAGAGAGTGGGAAGTGCAGGAGGCATTTGTAGCTTGATAGTAGTAGGAGAATTGCTATTATGGGAAAAGTGCTGCAATATTTTCGGTGCTGCAAGAGAACACAAGTGCACAAGGTATGCTTGCATCACTGTAATGCTAATGTAATAAGTTGTTGTATTAGATGTGGTTTTGGATTACACTAATAAAAAAAATCTTTTTCTATAGAAGTCAAGGGCAGAACAGCAAGGGCAGGAAACAAAGTTGAAGAAAAGTTTGTCTGAATAACTGTACATTGGAAATCACACTGAATATCAATAGCACCATGAAGAGCAATCTTTAGTTGCAGAAGCACTGTAAATTCGTGTGTTCTTTGAGTATGAGATTCTCCTTGTCAGATAAGTAAAACCTTTTGGAAAAATGCACTATATATCAGTGTTACAAATACTCCACATCCCTGGCACTGTGCATATTTTACTGCTTATTGCTTTCTGTAGCTTTGGGAAGGTTTGAGGGAGAGCAGTTTGTGGTTATTCTGATACTGTTCTTTACTTTTTCAAAAGAAGTCATGATAGGAACAGAAATTCTTTCAGCCTCACATGAAACAGTCTTAGAAGAATCAATAGCTGGCCTTCCCTTCAGAAATGTGTGAAATACAGCTGTGGCAGCTGAAAGCAAAAGAAAGCAACCAACAAAATACAATATAAGACACAATGCTAGAAGTAAGAACCAGATCTGCTATGACGTTTCTGTGAAACAAGCTGGGAGGAATGTTTTTGAGATTGTATTTAAGTTGTTCAAAACTGCATACCTGTGGAAAGCTCCACAAATAAAGATACATTACTGCATAAAATTTAATACCCTGAATGACAGTAGCATTTGATTGTAATAAATGAAAATGTTTGGGTAGAACAATTACCCCTTGTTTAAAGCAGAGCAAAGTTTGAGGTTAGATCCAACTTCAGATTTAGGTTATGTTGTTTAGGGTTGTATTTTTTAATGTATGTTTTTAATATCTCTAGGGATAGTAATGGGCGAGTAAAAAGTTAACAACAGAACTGCTCAAGTGCACGAGCTCTGCCAAGCCCTACCAATGTGCCAGGCGGATGGCAGAAAAGCCTATCAGAAAAGCTGAGATTTTGGGTGCTTTCCTCAACGGCCAAAGGGAAGGGGGTCCTGCCTCTTGTTGAGGCAGGACGGTCCCACTTTGCTAACATTTCCAAAGAAAGACCCAACTCCCTAAAGAACTGATATGCTTGCAAAGAACCTACAAAGGGGCCAAACTCACCTGCAGCTACTGGAAGGAGCACTGTGTGAGGATGACCATAGCACAGTCACACGCTCCCTTCCAAAACTGATAAAGGACAGAGTCTAGCAGGGATGGCTAGAGCAGCGGTCTGGAACGACACCTGAGCAACCCCTCTGGCTGGAGCTTGAGTGTCCCTGCACTCTCCTAGACCTGGACGCTGGGCTAAGGTGACTCCTCGTGAGGTTGAGAGTCCCCTGTACATTTAGGGTGTAAGAGCGCTCAATTGCAGCTCTTTATAAGGCTGAGAGTCCCCCGTACATACTGGGTGTGGAATCGCTAGCATTTTCATCTCCTTGCAAGGTTGAGAGGCCCCTGTACACACAGGGTGAAGTAATGAGCTATAGATGACCTATAGCATTTTACTTTTATCTTCCTTTTTTTTGCTTTTTTGTGCTAATTGCCAGTTGGTAATTACTAATTGGTAAGCCCATCCCTATAACAGTCATGACAGTTAATGGTGAATGTTGTAAAAAGTCAGCTAATAGCCTCTGGATTATTTTACTGTCTCCTTTAATGTGGGGGATAGCACAACCTTTCTGAGAGATCTCCTTCACTGTTAAAAGTTTTTCCTAATGTTTAATCAGAATATCTGTGGTTTAATTTGTCCGTTGCCTCTTGTCCTTTCACTGTACAGCTCTGAGAAGAGTCTCCATCTGCTCTAAAACCTTCCTTCAAGTAGCTGAAAGCAGCAGTAAGATTCACACTCCTAAAACCAGAGGAAAAAGAAACATTGAAAATAATTTAAAATGTCATATGCTTCCTTGCCTATCCTCCAAAAGGAGAAGCAAGTTCTTTTAAGACCATATGTATAGATTGCTTCAGTTACAATCTATCTCACTCGTAAGTAAACTACTAGATTATGAATTTCAAATGCTTTGTCACAATTTTGGGAGTGGTGGAAACATCTCAACAAAACACATAAAATGCTCTTCTGGATAAGCTAATAATTAAGAATAGCCTACAATGTCTTAGCTCCCTTGATCCACTTTCAAGGTTACATCAGTTGAAATGCAAAACAGCTAGACAAATTCGTGCATAACTCAAACCAGCTCAGCTATCTAAGGAAAACAAAATCTGCTCTGAAAGCCAGGTTAGATGCTTGTTCAAGTACAGCAGAAACAGGCTCATCTGATTTTTGTGCTAATTAGGATATTGTTTGTTCATAAAAACAGCTAGGACTTAGGTGTGTCTATAGAGCTCAACTGACTGCTTTGTTTTGCTCAGCTAAGAGAATGATGCCTTTATAAGGTTCACAAGATATTTAAAGTTATAGATATTTCATCTTTCTCATTGCAGCTTATCACAGTTTATAGTTAAACTAGCAGATATTAAGGAATTGCCCTTCCTACAAGGAGAAAATGTGAATATGTATTGGAATCATATCTTATAGCATTAACTTTCTCTGCAACAAGTAGAAGAACATTATTCTACCTGGCCCTGAACATAATATGTAACTTCATCAAGTGACATTTCTAGTCTAATATTTTAAATAAAATATTCACAGGACAATCTTTGACATTTGAGCAAGGTGGGTGTAAAAGCTTTTTCTACACTGCAGGCAGTCATGACTGATACAAGAAGTAGGTGGGTACCTTGACAAGCTGTTCTTGTTGCTGCTTCCTATGGCTTATAGAAGAGTTTTTCTGCCCCAAAGTACAAAGCAAGCTACTTGCATCACTTAGGGTTAGAGATGAGAAAAGAAATTTTGATCGTTTTTCAGCTGATTTTACTCTAAAACTGATTCCTTTGGATGCCATTTGGGCCATAAATCTCATTCCATTTCTGAATTATTAAAAGTGGCACTATGTGGCCTGAATGATAGACTGAATGGGGAGATAAGGTCTGTAGTTATTTAAAAAAAAAAAAAAATAAATAAATAAATCCAGACGCTTACAAGATTATGTAGTAATTTAACCAAAGGATATAATCACAACATCACAGATGAGTGGAGGTTGGAAGGGAATGCTGGGGATCACCAAGTCCAACACCTCTGCTCAGACTGGGTAACTTCAGGCATGTTGTACAGGATCATGTCCAGGAGGGTTTTGAATATCTCCAGAGAAGATTCCACAACCTCTCGAGGCCACATGTGTACCCAGCACAGTCAAGTTTTTCCTCATGTTCAGCTTGAACTTGCTGTTCTTCAGTTTGTCTGTTGCCTCTTGTCCTAATTATGAGGCCACTGAAAATAGTCTGGCCCCATTCTCTTAACAGCCTTCTTTAAGATAGTTTTGTATATCTTGATAAGATTCCCTCTCAGTCTTCTCTTCTCCAGGCTGAACAGGTCCAGCTCTGTCTTTCCAGCACTGGGCTCCCAGTAGGAGAGAGAGAGAGAGACATGGAACTACTGGAGGTTCCAGCACAGATACTGCAGTCCCCTAATGGTCTCTGTTGTTCTGTGCTGGAACCTCCAGTAGTTCCATGTCTGCCTCCTGTTGGGAGCCCAGTGCTGCACACAGTACTCAGACATGGCCTCACCAGGGCTGAGGAAAGGGAGAGCGTCTCCTCTCTTGGCCTGCTGGCAACGCTCTTCCCAGTGCTCCCCGGGATACCATTGATGGCCTTTGCCACATGGGCACGTTGCTGGCTTATGGTTAACTTCTTGTCCACCAAGACTGCCATGTCCTTTGCCAAAGACCTGCTTTCGAGCAGGTTGGCCCCCAAACCTGTGCTGGTGCCTGAGGTTATTCCTCTGTAGGACCCGCGCTTGCTTTTGTTGCGCTTCGTCTCTGCGCGACTCTCCAACCTGATCAGGTCTCTCCGAATGCTCTTCATTCTCCTTTATCAGTGAGCACAAAGGGCCCTGAGCCATTGGAGCAACTCCTGTGTAGCTGTTCAAGCTGTTCCCGAAAATGGTGAATCCCTCTGCACTAGCTAGCACAACCCTGAGTCAAAATTACTAGTTTTTTTTTTCCATTGTAGGTGTCAACACCACTTGTCAAATTCCCAATTCTGACATTTTAATTACTGTGCTATGTTTAGTGAAACTGATTGTTAGAGATGTTGAACTCCTGTGACAGATGTCCAAACAGAGGATGTGACACAACTTCCTGCCCTGCCATCCCTTGTCCTCCTGTCCATCTTGCCCATTCCAGAGTCCATCCCTAAGGGCTGCCTTCCCAGGGGCTCTCAGGCTACTGCTCTGCATAGCAAAAAGCCTCCTGTTCCGCTGTTGCTTCACTGAAAGCTCTGTTCCGGATCCTGTCCTGCTCTGCAGAGAAGCCTACCACTATAAATAAAATTGCCTTCTGAACAATGTATGTGCATAAATATGGAAAGGACACGATTTCATGTTGTGATTTGTGGTGACCTAAAGTCCTTTCTAATTTGCACATCAACTAGTAATTAGCATCAGACTATAATGTTGTCCTGGCATGACATCCCAGAAAGCCACCACCAACAAAAAGTTCAGTACAACTTCCTTCAGTGTGTAACTAGGGTGAGCACCAATTATTTCTGGTGCAGTGTATCTATGTTAGCGGTCTGCACTTGTACAGCTACCTCATTGGAGCTAACTTTGTCCCCAAAGCTCAACAAAAGTTTATGCAGGAAGACCACTCCATGTGTTAATGATTACTTTTGTCTTCTTGTGAATAGTCAGGAGATTCTGTGAGTTTGGGGAGTTTCAGTGGTTTGTGTGTGTATTTTTTTTTTTTTTTAAATAGTACTTTAGCATAAAAAATAAACTATGGAAAAGAATAGATCTTTTTGAGATTTAAATGAACTTCAGTGGGGTGAGAAGAGGACCAGGATGAATCATGACGTTTTCTCCTATGTGTTCAAGTTTGTTCAACCATAATTAAAAGATGCTAATTGGTTTGCATTAGATTTGGAAGTAATGCAGAGTCTGCAGATCTTTTCCATGCTATTTGTAATGTAGTGATGCCAATAATGTATGTATTTAATTCAGCTTGTGGCTGGATACAATCCAAAACTATAGGAGAGAACAATTAGAGGAAGGTCTTGTGCGAGTAAAGTAGATTGCTGTTAACGTTTCTATTATTACTTTCTGAAAGGTTTGCAACTACTTCATCTCCTTCATTCAAGCTACCTCTGTAAGGTCAGAAAAAAAGTAGGTTTTGTGGATTTTTTTTTTTTTTTTCCCCTGCCTTTTTGGGATGTTTTGGGACAGGAATTTCATCTTAATGACAAATGGTTCTTTGATAAGAGGGAAGGAAAAAAAAAAAA
>VZSV01000176.1:1300236-1374917 GCA_013398735.1 Nothocercus julius | reverse complement strand
GGGAAAAAGAGAATTAATGGTTCTGTTAGGGATGAGCAAATGCTACCAGGAAGGAAATCAGAACTTGTCCGCTTTAGGTGCTGTGTATTACTTTGAATAAAATGTCAGTGATTGCTGTATTTTCTGTTAATGGCACATTGTATGCTTAGGCTCCTGCAACCTTCAGCAGGAAATTTCAGCTACACTAGCCTTCATTCAGCACTTATTGTTGCATTCTGTCTGAGCTTGCTGATTTTTTTTGGATTTGTTAGGCAACCTTTTTCCACTCTGAACATCATTCCAAACTTTCATGGATTTGATCCCATTTCTCTTTGGCTTGTGCCATATTTCTGTTAGGCATCATCATTCTCTTACTGCCAGGTGTCCTTGAGAGTAAAATATAGAAAGTGCCAGCTAGACCTGGGAATGTGCCTTGAAGTTCTGTGCTGAATCACGCTGGCCTGTGTTCGTCTGCTTAGAAAGAAACAGCACTTTCGTAGCTGTAGCTCTTTAAATAGACTTGACTTCTGGCAGGGTAGATGCAGGTCCCAGACTGAGACTACTCTTTTAACCCCTTTTCACCTATTTTTAAAAAAGGTATTTTCCATATAATATTGAAGGGATATAGCAGTATAGCCTTTATAAATATATATATGCATATATGTATACACACACACACATACGGATAGTAGTGTGCCTTTAGCCCCATTGCTTTGTGGTCTTCTCCACGCGCCTTGGCAAAGCGAGCCAAGGTGATCCCCAGGTCCCAGCTTTCCCTGGGGTGCAGTATGAACTAAATCTAAATCAGTGCACTGATTTAGAAGGCATGAGTCTGTGTTGTTGAGGCATCATGAGTAACAGGATAAATGAAATCCAGTCTTCCCCAGAGCTTAAATTACCTATGCTACTCTCCCTTGCATGCTTCAGAAAATAGAGTTTCAATTGCTATTATTTTTCTGTATAAATTTCAGATGATATCGAGGACATGAAGGGTGAAGGGTTAAAGACCTTCCTGACATTATTTCTGTGTGGCTGGAGGCATCCACATCTTCACTGATATTCAAATTAATTTTGTAATTTAGACAGACTTGGGAGCTTGTTTAAGGATATCACGGCTGTATGTGTAGAGGCAGCTGAGTTATGATGCTGTGCTCCTACAGCAGTTATATACCATGGAAACTTTGTTTTCAGTGCAGCGGTTGCAATTCTGAGACCATTAAACTTGCATAGGTTTTTTTTCAGGACTACGATTAGTGGTTGATCTTGAATGCAGAGACCTGGGTTTTGGAATCTGCTCTGAGTTCTCACCTAGCTGAGCCCACTGTAAACCTAATCTAACGGCTTTGACCTAATCTAATTAGACGACTTGGTTTTAAATTAGGCTTTGCAATTGCACCTGCCTCTTTCTCTGTTTGTGCTAATGTTTGTGTAGCCGTGACTTTGCTAATAGCACCTAAGCCAGCCAGGTCAGTCTTGTCTGCACGCAATTCAAACAGATGTCCATTTGCAAAGTTGCTGCCCTAATGTGGGGCAGTGTCCTAGGGCTCCTCTGGGCTCTTCTGCCCCACACCAAGTGAATTTTTGAATGTTCCCTCTCTGCCTCTCCTCTGTCTCTCTCCAGCTCTTTTCGGGGAGTGCAATTCAAAGAGGAGGCCAGGTGATGCTCTAGATGATTTTTGGATCATCTAGAGAGGCCTGGAAAGGTTCATCTTCCTTGGCTACAGTTAGCCTTTGTGAACATCATTCTTTCGCACCAAATTTGACAAAACATATTTAGCATCAATTTACAGGGTATTTAGTTCCTCTGGGGTAACCAACTTATTTGACTTTCAGATATGAGGCTGTACTTGAAAGGAGTTTATATCAGGTTAAGAGACTCAGTTCTTCCAAAGAATTCAGATATCCTTGATTTAAGCAACTAGCATTATTCTCTTCTAGTCTTTTCTGACAACTGAAACAGTCCTAACTAGAATCAGCTTATATTGTTCTTGTGCATGGCAGCAAAATCTGTGTATTGTTTTTCTGTCCTTTACTCCTCTAGGAACCTTTCAGAGAAGAATAGTTTGCCTTTTTACTTGTGCAGGAGAAATGTGCACTCTGACTCATTAGAATAAATAATTGTCATGTAACATTTAAGAGCTGGGATGAAGTTATCTTGGGCATATATAATATATTGAATACCTTGCAGGCAGTTCATTCCATCTGTTCGTGGCGAATGTATTGCCTAAGAGGCAGACTCCAGTCACATTTGCTTTTCACTTTGTAACTCAGTTATGTGCAGAAGTGACCACCCTCAGCTGCTCACTGCTGAGCCTTTCTCTTTTGAATGCAGTTCTTTCAAAATCATGCGGGTTATTTAAATGGCTTTAACTGGTTTCCTTTTTTCTCCCCAACCCAAATCACTGCTGAACTGTGTAGGAGAGCAATTACATGTACACTCCAGCAGAGTCTGTAGGCAGTAATCACTGCTGCGGTTACTACATCAAGATGCGATGAGAAACCTCTCTTCCCTTCCTGTGGTGTAGGCAGGATAGCTTGAATTTATAAGCTATAGCTATAATTTATGGTGTCACTTAAATTTGAATGACACTGTAATATTTATATTTTTGTACATACATACATTGAATTGTATGGGATATATTGTCATATTCTCCTATTGTTTTATTCATGCCAATATGTTTAAAGCTGTTAAAAACAAAACTAAGCTAAACTGAATTGTTTAATTTCATTTTCAAAGACAGTTTTTGAAGCAAGGAGATCATGTAAAGTTGCGTATCGACAATTGTTGGGGAATGAAAGAATTGAAATTGAGTACTGGAAATCATAGTATAGTCAAAGAATAATTCTGTTCTTTTTCTGAGAGTTTGTATATGTGTTTGCCAATGTAGTGGCTCTCTATCCTAAGCATTAGATGATTGGTATATATACGTTGACCTCAGTCAACTGCTCTAAACTATTAATTTTACACCTTTTTCTGTCCATGATGCCATAATGTATGACCACATCAATGAAAAAAAAAAAAGTTTATCGTTTGTCTAAAATGGAAGCTTCTAATTTCAAGAAGTTATCACTTGCCTAACATATAATTAGAATTATGACAATACAGACATAATGTTTAATAACCTTAAACTTTGCCAAGAGGGAGATTCTGTCCAAGGAAATTTCTGTATGCTGGAAAATTCTGAGCTGTGGGAACTCTAGAAGTTTCCTCAGTTTACATTTATTTTCTCATTTAGGGGATCCTCTTTGCACCACTTTTAAGTCTAGTTACCGTACATTTTAATCCCGAGTGCTTTTCTCTTACATCCAGATGCAATTTGCAGGTACAAACTAAACAAAATGATCCTTTATTTCTAGGGCTGCTCAAGATGGTAAAGGGCTTTGTGAATCTTAGATTGTGAGAAAAGTGCAGGCTTTTTTCAGCTGTCAGAATAGCCTGGCTGCAATTCAAAATCTACAGCAGGGCCATGTGAACAACTAGTACCATTGCCAAGCTTTCATGTATGTTCTCTTCAAAATGAAATAGTCCATTGTTTATACAGAGACTTGAATATTTGGTTAAAAGAAAGCTTTTTTTTAGAGCTAATGTCATACTTCTATAAAAGTATTTGTTTGTAAAACAAATATAATATGGCATCTGTGAGTCTCTTGCACTATATGACAGCCAGTAAACTTGAAAGACTTCCTGAATATTAAAGAACTAAGCTTCAAAAAATTCTGCTGAGATACTATATGTATCTGCACCGAAGGGTCCTGTAGACTGCCTGGCAATTGTGGCAACAAACTGAGGTCTCCTGGGTTCCATTCTCAGACTTAACCCTGGGGCTGGTTCGTTTTATATCAAAATGGAGACTGGCCTGGTGGAGCTCTGTCCTAACTCAGGACAGTGAAATAAACTTTGCTCCTTATATAAGGACTGCCCTCTGTAGTGGTTCCCTTCCTATATAAGGTTTGATGAAGGAAACCCTGGAAGGATGTGCTGTGCATTATAGCATGCTAGCAACACAGAATGCTTACAGGAATAACTGACTCGGTCTGTGAAATGAACAAAACCTGCTAGGTAAGAGGAGTGGAGACTGACTGAGGAGATGGTGATAAGCGACGGGATTCTGTCACCTCTTCTCCTTTGAATTATGACTAGTCTCCTTTTCTGCAGTTCATTTTATTTATTGATTAATTGGTTTATTTAGTCTCCCATCTCCATCCACTGCTGGCAGGATTTTTAGCTTCTTTTGTATTTGGTGTAGGGAGTCTTGAAGATGATGAATGGAACAGGTAGGAAATGACTATTGATTTAACATTGTGTTTGCTGGCTGCTTGGCATTCTCAGAAAACATATTACATTATTCTGAGTTAATAGGCAATTAGTAATAAGATTTTCATAATCCAGTTATAGCTGCAATAAAGGACAATTTACGGGGAAACGGGGAGCTGAATGCTGTTGGCTATAATAGCACATGCAGCACTGCTCTTGATCAGCCTTGAATATTCACTGGAATTCATCTTGTTGGTAGAGTAATGAAGACGGTATTGACTATACTTAGTAAGTATTACTGCATAAAAATGAGCAGTCATGCTGCCTAAAAATAAACCAGGAGAACTTCGAACATTATTAATTTTCTCCTTTCCTCTTGTAATTAGAAGCTTCAATAAAACATACGTGGATGGGTAGGTTGGAAAATGGACCTTGGAAAGTTTTTGTCAGCTAGGACAATTGAATACGTTGGGTGTACTTCTCCCTTACCCCTTACCTGATTTGTTCATTTATGTTTGTTCATTTATGCTTGTTCATTTATGCTTGTGAAAGGAGGGTAGAGAGTTGTAACCTTCTGGTCAGATAGAGTGTTCTGAGTGTATTACAAGGGAAAATGACTTCAAATAGCGGAAGCCAATGGAAAATCAAGTTCTGTTTGTCTTCAAGACTTTACTAGTTGATTCCTTCCTCAGTTAAGATGATTTATACAATTAGTAGCCAGTAAACATCCTAACTTGTAAACTTTCAGTTGCTTCCTCCAATTGTCTTTTGAAATGTTCAGTGACAGCACTGAATTCACCAGGCACTGAATATAAAAGCAGATGTCTGAAAAGGGAGAGTGAGGCTCTCATCTTTCCTCAAAGTTTGTCTCATATTACAAGGTAAAATATGGAAATGACTCTCGGAGCAAGGGTTAGCTTTCGTGTTTTCCTGCTCTCCTGTAGATCCGCTAAGAACACAGATCAGCAACCACAGAATGAACACCAGGATACCTGCATGAGTCTGGGATTGTTTTCCTTTGGAGAATTCATTTCAGCAGAATTGTTCTTTTAGCCAATGCCCATATTTCACAATATCTAGCAAAGCCAAACTAACTGTACGTAACTTGACTTGCTTTGCTTCTTCAAGACTGTTACTTTTAATTAGATTGCTGTAGATTGTTCTAGCCATTAAATAACAGTTATAACTAAGCATCTACAGATTGTGATTTAATTATTAGAAATAATAGATGCTTAATCAGAACAGTCTCCATTGTTTTAAATGAAGCTATGTTTCCTTTATTGATTTACTAACTTAAAATCATAACCATTTTTACGTATCATTAACTCTTTTCATGCTTATTTAATTTGCATAGAAGTCCACATTTTTTATACTGATATGTGTGGTAAGCATCCACAAAACTATATGCTGCTAATATGACTGTTAATAAAAAGGATCCTTACATTTCTCTAAAAAGCTCTGTTAAATTGTAACTTTGCTGTTGTAACTAGCAATCTTTCTTCTTTTGTTCTATTTCCATTTAAAAGAATTACTAGATTTGTATCTTGAACATTTACTGTTCAGCCCCATTGAGTTCTGTCATTATTCCAGCACTGAGCAAGGTCTCAGAAGTATTCTGACACTTTGTCCTGCTTTCTTGCGTAGCTATTTCATATCTTCCCAGAATGTGTTTCAAACTACCGTATTGCAGTTTTCTTAATGCTTTTTTTCTGTATGACTCATATTTTACTGTTGAGGTGACAATTCGGTATATGGTCAATTAAATGTGTGAAAGCTGTTTATAACTTTACAAGGATTTATTAGGAGAGGAAATATCAATGAGACATGCTTAAAATTCATTATATCATACAAGATCTTTGTCTGCATGTACTTAAGTATTTGCTGCTTCTGCCTGACTGGAAACAAAGGAGAAACTCCATGTGGTTAAGGATCATTTCTTACTCAACCCCTTAGTTATTCTGGAGGAAATCCCAGTAGGTTGATAGTAGGCTCCTGTGTTTATGATGATAGGTACTTCATGAGGCCGTAAAGGAAAAACTTCCTTGATCCTTAAGTTGTGTTTGGACTATGAAGGTTCTGTCCCTTGAGTGTGGTCTGCCGCTCAGGTGGCAGAGCTGTTGCACCTGCCCTCACCAATGCTCCTCCACCTCTTGGATGTAAATTTAATGCAATAAATGCAATAGAGCTGGATGCTCAGCCCTCTGTCTGTTGGATTTTCTGCTTTTTGAGACTGCTTAAAAAGGTGCACTGTGTGTTTTGTGAACTGTGTTCTGTGAAGAACAGTAATTTTTCTTCTCATCTTTCTCATCTACAAAAGGTAGCTTTTGTTTCATGCTCTGCGATGACCGTCCACTCAAAACTGTAGGTGTAGGTATTATTGTTATTACTTTTAATGGATCATTTTGGTGACTGGTTTACAGCATGGAGTTACAAGGGGCTGAATCATCAGAAGTGGGGAGAAGGTAAACTATAGTGTGATGGTGGGAAAGGTGCCAGGGATTGGAGGTTAAGATGGTCTTGTCAAAGCAATAACACAGAGAACCATGACCTTACAGCTCAGTCTGTAAGATCTAAGTCTCATAAAATCTGTTATCTTGAGGATACTGTAACTTGATGATGATCCAGTGAAGATGATTAAAAATAGTCTGTGCAACTTTCATTTTTAGTAATTACCTAACTTAAAAAAAGTGTTGCTTAGAAAGCCTAGTTGTATACGTGGTGATGGGCCTGAATACACTTTGTAATTGCTGGTCATTAGTGCATCTATCAGATCAGTCTGCAGAGTCCCAGTGGGTGTCATACTTCGTTTGCTGCTGCTACTTTTGGTATTGGTGAATGCACAGATAAATACCGGCCATTAGCAGGGCTATTATTGTAGCCCATGTTCTCCCCATGGAGTGCAGCCAGCAGTTGGTTAAGGACCTTTTAATGGTTTACCTGTCCTCTCTCACTCAAAATAAGCACCTTGCAATTACCTTTCTAGCCGTACGTGCATGCATATATGTGTATTTGAATGCATATGTTTGTGAGAAACAGGGATTGATCTCTTAAGGAAGAAACACCCAGAATACAGGACAGGCCATTCCTAGAATACCACCTGCACAATTAGTAATGACTGACTAAGAAAAGCAGTGTAATTTTAAGGAACCAGGGTCAAATGCGAGCTTGGAACTGAAACACACAGCTCTAAATATGATGTGAAAAGGTATTTTTTGCCAATAATCCCTGGCTATGCCAGCTGACTCAGTGAAAGCCGCTAAAACACAGCATCGTAGACTTAGGAAGAAAAATGCTTTGTCAGGTACTCCTGTAATTTATAGTAAGAGCAAGGCCAATATCTTAGTAGATTTTCTCCCACGTCTATCATGTTCAGAATGATTTCAGACTCTAGGATAAGTTATAGGAAATGTGCAGAATGAATGAGAAAGACATTTTACTAAGAACTCTTGTTGTGGGGGTAGACTTTACCCTGACTTCCCCCTGCCCCAGATAACTGCACATTAAATGTCATATTTTGATCTTGAGATAGGTATCTGTTTCTCTGTGGCCAGTGTTAAAACAATTTACCACTGCACCTTACTGGAATTAAAACCTTTCAACACAGACTAGTGAAGGACAAAAGAGGAACTGTAGAGATGTGACTGAAGCTCAAAGAACTCTTTATTTTTTTGAAAGGAGTCAGACTTAATTTCCTGTTTTTTGTTGACATAGCTCATGAACAACACTTAGGGTTTGGGAATTTGCCAGGAGAGTGCAAGTATAAAAAGTCCCAGGCCACTGAAAATGATGAGACCCGTGAGCTAATTTACAACCATAGAAATCAGGAGCATTACAGTCAATAATACTGCTTGCCAAAAAAAAAGAAAGAGTCTAAAAAGCCTGGCTTTTAGGTTTCAGGCTTCTGTGGCCAGATTAAATTCCTGGTTAGGTCTCCCCTTCCATCCCTCCAGAGAAATAAAGGCCAGGAAAGTGGGTGTAGATTATTAAATAAAACCCCACCCTCTAACATTAATTTCTGGAGAGAGAATGAGGCTTTAGAGCTTTGTAGTCATGGTTTGGGTTTTTGATCTGACACGATGAGGCCTTTATTGTGTGGTCCTGTCTAGGAATAACTCATTTGCCTTAAGATTCTTTGAACGTGTTTGAGATGGATAAACAACTAATTATCATCTGAATTTGGCAAGCAAATAAAAAGCCAAAGGAAGTCTTGTATTTGTTTTTAGGAATGTGGCTTTTTTTTTTTTTTTTTGTCTCATCACAATGAAATTGTAATTCCCATTTTAAAAAATCACATGTTAATGGTTTGGGTTGATAGTCTGTATCTGAGTTTTAATTCCAATTGCCTCATGGCAATTTTGACTTGGAATTTGAATGGTAAAATTCAACAAAAATAATTATTTCGTATTTGTGTTTGAAAAATAAATTTTTGAGGCTGTTAAATTCTGTGGTTGCTGTCTTTCTGACACTATACTGGGGAGTTGCCTTGACAATAAATAAAAGCAATGATGTGACTTGTTTTAAAATACAACAGGGATAGTTTAAAGGCATGTTGACTACATCAAAGTGGCAGATGTTTTGCCTCTCCAGGCACCAAGTAAAAATTTCTGAGTAATTCCAAAGAATACATTACTGATTAATGGAATGGCCATTACTGATTAATGGAACTGAAATTTCAGAAATTAATTTCTCTTTAGTCGAGATATATTTTTTTCAATAAAATCCACTGGTAAGCTTCCAAAGCACTGCCTGTTCAGCAGGCTGCTATAACCCAGGCTCAGCAAAATGTAAGAATCGGTGAGCCTGTGCTTAAGCATTTTAATAGATGAAAAAATACTTCATCATATACAGGATTTCTTTACTAATATGATAGGTCTTATGATTGTTTTAAGGTCCTGGAAGCTGAAACATGTAGTAGAGTATCTGGTTTGAAAGTCCTGGAAGCTGAAACATGTAGTAGAGTATCTGGTTTGAAAGAGCCCAAATGCAAACTTGCAGCAGTGTAGTCACAGAGCTTGCAGGATTTAAGATTTTGTAGCTTTCTGAATTTCTTATCTGATTTTTAGCTTCATAAGCAGAACATGCAAACATTTTCTAACCACTGAGATATTTGTAATCCCATTTTTAATAATAAAGAAAAAATGTAAGCTGCTTATTTTGAATGACCTGCTGATAAGAGTTTCGAAAAGATGATTTAACACATATACTGTACTGGATTATTTGCAATAGATTTGCTTGTCAAGGAAATATTTTGCTTATGAGAAGTCATTCTGTGCTGGGTATAGCACTGAAATTGTTTTAAAATATTTTTATGTCTGACAGTTTACTACTGCAGATACCATAGCATCCATCATCTAGGAAAACACTACTTTTTTCCCATTTTCTCTGCCTAACTTACGATGTGTTCAAAACTGCATATAGTATAATACAATGCAAGAAGAATTACTTCAGTGCAAATAGTCTCTTCTGTACTATTACTCCATCAACAGTGTGCTATTTTCCTATGTTATTGAGTTTATTGAATATCTGATAAAAATGATGTGCTGTGTGTTTGAGAAGACAAAAAAAAAAAAAAAAAAGTGTGCTTGATCTTTGCCAAAACCTTTCCCTTTTACAGAAACCCTTTAGAGACTCAAAATGTGTTATTAACTAAAATGGCCATTTCTTTTATGGCTCATTCAGTAAAATATTTTCATTTCAAACATTGAGAGTCATCTCCTGGAGAAAAGGTGACTGATTTGGCTGTATTCTTCTTGACAGTTCAGTTTGTAAGGAAGAAAATAATTACAAATGCTTATTTCTTGAACTATTAAGGCCTCACAGAAAGGAGGACTTGAAAGTTCTGAACAATTGCAAATGCAAAGCCAGTCTATGGTACCTATGATTTAGGAGGAAGAAAATTAAAAGCTGAAGTGTCTTCTGCAAGGTAGAGGTTTTACAAATTGCAGGTTTGGATTTGCTTCCTTCTTTGCTCCTTTGCTCTTTCTTCAAGCTGAAACATAAGCTGCATAAATTATGAGTTTTTGGGCTCTTGAAGAAAAGGGTGGGTTGGTTGGTTTGTTTGTTTCCCAGAAGATGCCTGCAAACTGCTCGGGTCTCTAGATAAACGCACAGTGAATTGGGCCTAGTTGCCTGTCTGCCTTTCCTTTTTTGCCATGCTGCCAAAGCAGGAATTCTTTGTCAGGAGCTAGGAAATCTTTCTAGTCTCCGAAGGGTGCATAACCCTCCTTATCCTATGTTACCTCAGTATTTTGTTTAAAAGAAGCCTTATTTTAAGGACCACTTAAGATGTGTGTTATGCATGTGATAATATAAAAATGCTCTGTACTTTGATTTGCTAATAAAAAGACACAATTTAAAAGTAAAAAAACAAACAAGCTTGAGCTGTCGATTTGAAAATTCTATTTAAATTAATATAAAGAAAGGATTCTTAAGTCCGTAAGTGTCAAAATCCATTTTTCTATTCAATTTTAAATCCACTTTAAAAACATTTGAGTAATTCATCACTTCTGGAATTGAAGCAATTGTGCTTAACTGGATGATATACGGCTGAATCTTTAAGCAGAAAATCCTAAGAAATCAGTCTTTATTGCCAAGTTAGTGTCCTAATTACTTTTTTAAAACATATACTTGAATAAACAATTCTATCTCTAGTAAAAAGAAGTTACAGGAAAGGGATTTCTTACATTTCTTACATTTCTTACATTTCTTACATTTCTTACATTTCTTACATTTCTTACAGCAGTTACAAATTCATTAAAAATCCAAGTGTCAGGGTCACTGAATAAGTGTGAGCGAGTTGCTAGAGTTACGTATGGCAAATCAAAAGTGCAGCATCTAGGAAAACGATATAAAAAGCACACCTAGGTCAATAATATACCTTGTAAAATGAGAACAGATTGGCTCATTTCTTTGGTCCTTCTCTAGGTAGGGCTTTCTCTACCTTTTGGCTGTCGTTTAGTCATGGCAATCCTGCAAGGACAAAAGGCCACCAGGGCAAACTCGCTCCTCTGATGTTGGTGGTGTTGAGCGGAGCAGCGGTGCCCTCCCCGGGCAGGCAGGGCCAGCCGTCCTGCTCCAGCGCCTGACGGGGCTCGGCCGTGCCGGGGACGCCTTCTCACGCTACCGGTAAATGCGCCCTGCAAACTTCACTGCTGCTGTTCCTCTTGACGCCCGAGGAGCCGGGATCTCATCTGTGATTCAGTTGCTGCTGTTAGCTCCTCGTGTGTTTCTGGTACTGCTGAGAAGGGCCGTTTACTGCATGAAAGGCTGAGGCTCAGCAGTAGGCACCCGGGCCAGTAGCGTGCACAGTGTGATGTAGCTTTTGTAATTTAAAAAGAGAAAAAGACTAATATTAGCTGAAATAAATTATAGTCTTTTCATGCCTTCTGCTTTATTTTTTTTTTTATCATATGTGTTTTAAATTATTAAATTCAGAAGATGGAAGAATTAGGACGGTAAAAAGCCAGTTTAACTGAGGTATTTGCTTCTGATGCACAGCAGTGAAATGCATAGCAGGAGCACAGGGCAGTGCAAGGTTAGGGAGATAACAGAGCTAAGGAAAATCTTTAGCTTTCCAGCTGGCACATCATAAATTGCTCCATCCTGAGTTGGACCAGGTGTGAAAAAGCATTTTCCAAGGATGTGACTTGATTGTGTATCTTTGTAATGAACTCCTGAAAAAAAAAGGCATCAGGTTTATTTTATCATGTTATTTTCCCTGAGGATGAGTTTAAAGGTGTTCTCTAGTGTCTTTTTTAGACACTTCTAGACATGATGTAGTTGCTTTTACCTATATCTATCTGAAATCATATCAGAAGCTATCACCACCCTAGACCAAATCTTTGAAATGGGCATAAAAATTAAATATGCAATTTTGAATGAAGGGCAGGTTAATCTGCAGAACAAGCATTACTCCTTGGCGGGACAGTTAGGCAGTGTGTGTCTGTGGGACAGGCTTGGTTTCTGTTTGTGCACTTCCTCCATCCCCGCTGAGTGTCCCATCGTAAACTCCAGAAATCCTGTTTCCTTTAGTTTTCCCATAGGGCTTTTGACTTGCTGGCACCCGAAATGCTGCAGCATATCCTTCCATTGGAGCAGCGTCCCTTATTGCTCAAGGCATATCCCTGAGAACGGGAGACAGCGTTAGGATCCTTGGGCCCAGAGAGAGAAATTTAAAGCCAAAAAGGTCCACTTAAGTAAAGCGTTCCACGATAAATGTCACTGGCAGGTTGCAGCAACACTCATCTACTGTATTTGTGAATGGAAGTAGTCATGAATAAACAAAATTCTTTATCATTCTACTACTTCACTTGTGTTGTAGAAATGTTGATTTTCATGACATTTTAACAAATAATTTCTCATTTACAAAGTTTAGGGCTATTTGCTAACTTCTTTGAAAAATAATGTGAGTCTTTGTAAAGTTCCAAAACCTTTTGATTTTACCTCATTTTTTCTACATTTGAAATCTTTGCCAGAATCACCATTCTCTCTGCTTAGCCAAGCTGGCATTTTACAGAACTGAAGGAAATTGAATAATATAATAAACAAGAAATTCCCTAATGCTCTTGGCAGTGGTTTGGCCTGGCTGTACTGCAGGCCATGGCAGATGACAGCCCTGAAACCTATATGTGCTTGACAAATAGTAGCGGCTAACCTTACTTTTGACCCAGCCAAAATCAGAGCTGGTTAATCTTTGCTTTTTATTTTTCAGATTGGCTGGGTATGCACGAATGACAATTAATCTGTGTATAGGTGCTGTCGACTTGGCTATCCAATTGCTGCTGAATGTAACTCATTAATGTAACTTCAACCGGCAACAAAAGCTGGAAGCCGGCTTTTCTGAATGTAACAATTTTTACTGGAAATATCCCAAGAATATATATATATACACGTATAAACATCGGATTTGTTTGTGACAATATCTTGAGCAAGTTTTCTCAGTGTTGTGACATATAATCCAAAGAATCTTATTTTGCATACACAGAAATGTAGGAAGAAAACGACAGAATCGCTTCTTATTTTCTGCCAGGGGCAAAGCAATATCAACAGTAAGCTACTTAGTGTATGCAGGGGAACAAAAATAACATCAGGATTATTGCAAAGCATTATTCATGTTTATGAATCATCTTGTGCAAAAAGACTCCTAGAGAAAATCTCTAACTGCATTTTAAACAGGTTAGGAAGCACAGAAACATACCTAGTCTGGAGATATTCTTAAATGAGGATTCCTCAGTTTTTCTTTTTGTCTGCTGTAACAGCTCACCAGAATAGAACATCAGGTAATTAAAATACATTAAATTTGACTCTCCAAGCAGTTAATTTTGCTAAACAGTGATATTAATGCTGAGCAGAATAATGGAACAACCTACAAATTTGCACAGTCGTGCAGTTTTGGATAGTCAGGTTGTGACGTGGCAGGTGTGACACGGTGTCACCATCATAAAGGTTATTTGGCATCTTCTCGACTTTCTCAAGAACTTTAAAGTAAAGAACTCAGGTGTGGGAATTGGTGATTGAAATGTCATTTAACTTTAATATTCCTTTTAGAAAACTGTGGGTGTCTAATGTGGGTACTGACTAGCAAAAGCTACAGTTTGCAGCTCGTACTCATCTAGTACGCTCCTCTGGCTGTCACTCGCCTGAAAGTGGGGGAAAAAGTGAAGTAACGAAACTTCAGCCGAAATGTCTCTCTTTTATTTTAGCAAGTTATAAGAGCGGTTCTGGACCAGTTCAGTTTGAAATTTTTTTTTGGGAGGGGGGCAGCTACAGAAATGGCAAAAGTCACGCACTCCCATCCCAACAGGCACGACGCAGTAGAAGTTTGGCGTAGAAAGGCTCAGACAGAGCACCGAGACAAAAAATAATCCCGTGGTGGCAATTGGGAGGGACCTGCTCCGTGCGACCAGCCGCCCCTTCCGCGCCGGGCTGTGCGTTTAACCGGATGCTCAAACTGGGGTTTGTGCTCTGCTCGTGGCTCGACCCTTCCAAGGCGTTTGCCGCTTGGTGCGTAGCTTTGCACCGTTTCTACTGCCCTCATGGGCTAGAACTAAAAGCAGAGGTCTCAGTCCTTTGCAGTCCTAACTGTTGCTTTTAGGGGCACGCTGCCAAGCAATGGGGACGACACACCAAAGATATAAAATCCTGGCTATCATCTATATCAATGTGGTGTAATGTTTATTAAGCCCAGCAGGAAGAGAAAAAATGTGTTTCTTCCCCTTTGTAGCTTGCAGTGTCCTCCGGAGCAGGGCTGAGCACGGCCGAGGCGGCCGCGTGGCGCATTTGCTGCTAGGGGCCTCCACGAGCCAGCAGGTTGGAAAGCCGCCGTGCCACAGCTAATCCTGTAAATACGTCCTACAAACGTAATGCCAAATGTACGTGCACAAATGTGATGTACACATGATGTCTTACGGCCGCTGTGTCCCGCCACCGTGCTCCAGCCGTGGGGCTGCGTGGGAGCAAGAGGCCTCCCTGGAGGCCACCTCGGCCCGCCGTGCGGCTGCTGGGCCCGAGGGGCCACCGGCGTTGCTCGGAGAGCCTGACCTGCCCTCTTGGGAACATCCCAGAGGGACAGTGAGGGCGTTACCAGATGGTGGAGGTTGGGAGGGACGCCTAGAGATCGTCTAGTCCATCATCTAGGGATCGTCTAGTCCATCATCTAGAGATCTAGTCCATTATCTAGGGATCGTCTAGTCTATCATCTAGAGATCATCTAGTCCATCATCTAGGGATCGTCTAGTCCATCATCTAGGGATCGTCTAGTCCATCATCTAGAGATCTAGTCCATCATCTAGGGATCATCTAGTGCATCATCTAGAGATCTAGTCCATCATCTAGGGATCATCTAGTCTATCATCTAGGGATTGTCTAGTCTATCATCTAGAGACCATTTAGAGTCTATTAGGGAGAGGCCGGACAGGCTGAAGGAAAATGCCTGAGGGGAACACAGTGAGCTCTGATGAGCTCCTTAAAATACGAGGAAGTAAACAAGGTCCTTAAGACATTGCAGATTCTTGGACTGGCAAAGATCATTGGCGTTATGTGGCTTATTAACGTCGTCTTGCAATGCAAGCTTTACTTGCGCTCCTTGTTGGTACTGATAGCTGCTTTTCAGGTCTGCTCGGAGCAGCAGTGGCATCCCATGGGCCTCTGGGGTGTGTTAATTCATTTGACTTCTGCAAAATTGCTCCTTGGTTGGACATTTGTTCCACAATCAGCAGTGTTGCAAAAATGAGAATAAAATTTGTTACCGAAAAAGTAAAAGAGAAAACTTAGGAAAACATGACAAAATGGATGGAGGGCAATACATCTATCCATGCAGCATATCGATGAATGTATTAAGATAAACAGATCGGAGCCTTTGAAGAGGTGCAGAGATGACAGCACTAGCATGGCAAATTAATATTGTTCATTTTGCTTTTGTGGGCAGTGAATGGGCTGGACACAAAGTGTGAGGGATACATGGAATTAGTCTGTGCTTGACTCATTCTGTAATGGAGACAAATGAGACTGTTTTGGGGTGGTTGCATATTTAAATTCTGGCTATGATTAAATAAACTCTTTTGTAATGCCACAGTAGTAAAACCAGGTAAAATTGCTCTTGTAGATTATGGAATTCTACTACATGTATATTTTCCAAATGCTGAATAACTTATACTTGCTCAGGACCAGAAGTAGAAATCCACAGACTGCAAACTAAGTGATGAAGATAATGCTGTATTTTATTTGTATTTCCTCTTGGATTTATATATTCTATAGTTATTACTTTGGGTTAGGATTCCTGTAAAGCACCACAACATCCTTTTACCATCCAAAGAGTTGTGATTTGACCTGCACTAAGACAAATGGTATCATTCTGAGGGTTTATTAGTACTCACCACCAACAAAAAAAAAAAACACGTTTTATGTGCAGAAGTTCTCCCAATGTGATAGGGTAGTTCAGCTTGTGTTAATGTCAAGAACAGTGGAGCAATGATGCATTTCCCTTCCTATGTAGAAGCAATATTTGCCTATATATCAAATAATATAGAAATGCGTGACTTTTCCATCTGGTTCTACCACCAGCTGTTACCACCAGCCACCATATGCTTCAAATGTTTAAAAATAATGATAATAAAAAATCCCCCTCTACCTTGAAATGTGTTGCACAAGTCAAAATGACAACTTAGTACAGCTGCTCTCATAGCTGATAATTAGATTGCTTTCCTTGGATTTAGGAGACTCTACTTTTAATTTGATTGTGCAGTTAGAATTGAAGAGGGTCATTGAGCTGAGTCTCCTACATCCCAGAAAAATATGCCAACGGTCATACTTTTGAGCTTTTGTGAAGGGAGAAATTTTCAAAGGTTGCCTATTCGCAGAGCAGAATGAGATTATGTTCCCCAAACTTGAATTTTCTTGTAAAATGAAGCTCTTTTTTCCCTGAAAAGGTCTACTCCAGCATGATGGGCAGATTTGGCTTTCCGTTGTACTTTACAATGCAACCTTAACCAAAAGCCAAAGAGGGAAGCAGAGTGTCATCTTGTATAGTAATGTCTCAATAATGAAATTTTCCGGTCTTCCAATATGAATCCTCAGGGCACAAACCTGGAAAATGAGCATCCTTCGCACTATATTAGTTAGGTAGCTTAGCCACATATATACTGAGGCTAAAGGCATGTAGTTCATATCTGAAAGCAAAGGCATACCATAAACAAACCAACAAACCTATAAGGTTTATATTTAGAGTCACTAGCTGTAAAGAAGAAAAAATCAATATCATTGTTTTCTCTTATTGAATTTTTCCTTGGGAGCTTAACAGAAAGATTTAAGATGAACTAAATGTCTGCTATTATTAAAGTCTAAAGTCTTTTTTTTTTAAACCCCAGATGGGGTTCCTTGAGTAGTTGCAGGTCTTCAGTTTCACCTTCTGCTGATTCTGTGGCTGTGTTGGGAGACTTGCCCGTGCACATAAATCAGTGTTCATGTCTCTGCTTGTTTCTTCATCCTGAACTCCCCAAAGAGCATTGCAGAGCAAAAACTGTAAAAGGCTCTGATTTCATACCTTGATTTTAGTAAGTTGGAAAATGGAAGTTTTAATCTGTATCATCTCTACTTAATATTTACGAGAAATGCAGTTGCCGGCGTTGATAAAATTGTGGTGGATCCAGTGAAAGGGTCACATGTGAAGGCAAGAGAGAAGTATCTTTGACTTGCTGCCAGTCCGAGAAAACTTGAGAATCAGGGACACACTGGCTGTAGTGCTGTCCTTCTGTAAAATGGTGGGAGCGGAGGAGTCAGTGCGGTGGAAGGTTAAAACGGTGGGAGCGGAGGAGTCAGTGCGGTGGAAGGTTAAAACGGTGGGAGCGGAGGAGTCAGTGCGGTGGAAGGTTGCCCTGATACTGCCCCTGCTTTCCTGCAGGTTGTCCCTTGTCCCAAGGCACTGCAGAGGTGCCTTGTCTGTGTCCTCCTTCATTTGCCCTGCTCCTCTTGCCTATTAGCAACACAACAAGACAGCTGGACCTTCCCTTGGCCTGGAGGCAGCTTTTTGTTTTATTTCCTTGCTGCGATGAGTCATTTACTCCAGTACAGGTTTGTTTCCTGTTCTGTCCTGAAAGAGAGAAATGTTCCCCTTGCTTGAGAAAAGTTAAATGGAAAAAGACACATTTCCTCATCCCTTCTCACAGTGTGCCACCAGCTTGTGGAAGAGAGCACAAGCAGAAGCATTTAGTTTTCTCAGCAGCCTAATGGAAAGAGACATGAAAAATTCACTTGCCTAATTATTTATGGCCAAAGAAAATTGAGTGACCCTGCTAGGTGAGGCTTAAAGAGGCCGAGCTGGTGTATGCACGTGCTGCTCCGCCGCTTTCTGGAGCTGGCTTGCCTAGGGCGCTTCCAAGGGATCTGCAGCAACATGCTACTAATTTTTGCCCTCTGTTCACTCTTTAAAAATCTGCACTGACTAAATTAAAGAATGAAGTGACCCTCACATTATCCAGAATTGTAAGAAGTTAAAAATTACGGGAGTTGGGTCTGGCTTTTGGAAGTGCTCTTTCCTTTCAAAGATAGAGACATTCTTTCTCTGTCAACAGTTTTTCTCTTTAGAAAGAGAATTTGCTAAGCAACCATATTTGGCTGTTGTCAGAAATATTGTTTTGTTATTACTAGCTATATCCACTGAGGTTTGTGACATCTGTTTTAGCTAAAATCACATTTTATGTAAGTGGTCCATCAGTCTTGCTCATCCCCTGCACTCTCAGAAATGGAAATAATGTTTCACATAGTTTTTAAATACTCTACATCAGCTGCATTCAATTCTTCAGGTTATATTCACTCTTGGGATTACCACACTATCAAGATATATAATAAATAGAGTAGGTCCAAACATTTTTCAATTGTAAAATGGGCTATTTTGTCAAAATAGCTGTTTCAACAGAGTTTGCAATATGTGTGTTACTGAGGCTGAGGACTGACTCAATGCATGAGACGAATTAAGAAGGCGAATGTTGCAATTTTAGGTGTTTCATGACTTCAGTTTTGTCCTTTAGAAGGGGCTTTGGTTTTCATTTCAGTACAATGAAAGCATGAAATAGAAATAGCTTTTGCTGGTTACTTTCCTGGAATAGGAAAGGAGCTGGGGACAGGTTTTGGAGCTTCCCCCCTGAGTTTCCTCTCCAGAACCTGAGCAGAGAAGAGAGTGGAAGATCACTGACACTTGGGAAGTGGCATGTTAGGAAATACTGTCCTGTAGGAATCCCTGTAGGATAAGTGCACACCACATAGCGGGGGCTGCATTAGGCAATTCAGAGGAATTGCAAGAAGTTTGGTGAACAGAGTTTAATTGGCAGTCAGAGTCTCTGCAAGGTTTTCGTAGCTGGAAGACAGTTTATGCTCTGACCCTGCAGAAATTGCCCAGCTGTGGCTACAGAACGCGCCCTTGCAAAGCCCAGGGTTGGACAAATCTGTTAATTCAGCATGTTAAAAGAAAAAAAAAAAAGAAATGCCAGCCTTTCTCAGGCAGCACGCCATGTGCATTAGGAGGCTTGGGTGAACCTCAGGGCGCATGACAGACCGTGCATCAGCGAGCGTTGCAGCGGAGTTAAGGTGCAGTACTGTGAAGGATTTGGTGCCCGTTTTGCCTCTCCTGTGCGAGTATGAGAGGAAGCAACAAAGGGGATCTACTGCGGGCTGACTCCTCTCAACAGGAGGCCATGCTCCGTGTGTCTGGATTACGCCTGAACCCCCCGTTTTATCAAAGGTGCTACTGTCGTAAGCAGTACTATTCACATTATCCATATTTGCTTCAGATATTTACACCCTTATAATAATTAGGTCAATTCTAAGTTACACGTAGTATAGCTGATATCCTTCTGTGCTTCGTATATCTTATGAGTGAAATAAAGTGACCGTGGCCGTGAATTATGAGCACTGAACTGAGTCTGAAGTGCTCGTGGATGCTAATGCGCTGTAGCTAATCTTCACACGCGAGAGGCTGTTAGCACCACTGAAGAACAGTGCAGAAGTGAGGACCATCACTTTTATCAATGTGCCCAATAGACCTCTCTGCTGTAAAGAGAATAAAAAAATCTAATTTTACTCGAGGAATTTTTTACACATTAATTGTATGAATATGCTGATAGCTGGGGGAGGGCTTGCAAGAATTTAAAGATACTCCTTTTTTGGTTAAACTCTGGGAACTGTCTTTTTAGTGCTGCATTAAAAGCAGTTCATGCTACTCGGTATCTGTGATTTGCTCTATTTTTGTACAACTTCTGTAGCTCCAGAACAATGCCTCAATTTTAAGTGCTTTCAAAGCTACTAATGAAAACCACTTTATTACAAGTAGTCATTAATAAAACTAGAGATGTAGACTAAACAAAAATTATGAAGTTCATACTGTGAGATAATATGCAAAGGATAAAAATAATTATCCTGTTGTGTAAATTGCATGTTTTCAAAGGTAAAATGTGTATGTCATAAATTGTCATGATTAAGTATGCTCTAAAATAAACTATAAAGCCATATATATAATGTATGAACAGAATATGTGTTACATACACAAGTATTAAATGGAAATGTTCACTTCAAACTGCTGGAAGCAAATTATCAGTAATCAATATTTTGCTATCTTAAATCTGAACAACTTTCTTGTGTAGATATGTAGAAATATTTAATATCACACATACTAATGATATTCTTACATAAGACCTCCAGGTCTCTTAGTCACCATTATTTTGGTGGTTTGGAGGGTAAATATCTTGTGGTAGTCTGTCGTCCTAATCCATTCACTATTTTGATTCTCTAATGTCTTCTTTTTAATCATTTCCTCTCTAAGCAAAACATTCCACTGTTTTTAGTACTCCTGAAATAGTAATTTCTCACTGCTTTTGGAACCCTCATGGTCCTCTAATACTGTGTTACTGATGGAATAGTTGGAGAGAACCAAACATGTAACCCAAGTGATTGCTAATAACTGATATGTAAAAAATAACTAAAATCTTCTATCCCTTCTAAAATTATTTTTTCAAATGCTGTTCACTCACCTGTTTGCTGTAGCAGAAGTGTCTCTAGCACGTGCTGCGTTAACCTTTTAATTAATTTCAGTTACAATCAACATATATCAACAATTTAAACTACACTGTGTGGTATAGCTAATAAGCAAGACCTTTAATTTGCCACGCTGCTGCTAGTTCATGTTTTCTGTCTGAGAGACTGAAAGGATTTTTGTGGCTTATTCGCAGCAGAGTTTTCCATCACAAAATCCTTGCAAGTTCTTGACGTTCGCTTGGGTCTCTTGCTGCTCGCTTCCTAATTACTTCAGCCATGGCCTTGTGGTCGTCCTGTGGTTACCAGCCCAGCTGCTTCATTCCCAAATTACTTCAGGTTTCTCGGTGAGAACACTGCCTTGAAAAATAGTTTGACATGAAAACTAAGCCTGGGGTAGTCCCGCCGGATCCCAGCATCTTGTCTGTGGCATCGTGATGCAATGACAAACTCTGTTCTGCTTCATATTGTTTCACTAATGCTGCTGCTGCTATGCATATGCGTCAATGATTCCCTGACTCCCTGGTTAATTAGCAGGTCCATTAACTACACCAGCAGCAATATTGCCTTTGGTTGTTGAGGGTGGGTGGGGGACATAAATGTTCTCCCTGACCTGAAGCAGGAAGATTTGGTGGAGATTTGGAGCAGGAGAGTGGGAGGCCATAAGTTGATCTGATCTCCCTCTGCTTTTTTTTTTTCTTTTTGTTTTCCCATAAACTCCTTGCAACTGCTTGTTATTGATTTGTGTTTGCCAGACCCCTTTAGAACACATTTTAAAACCTTTTCAGTTCTGAAATGAACTATGGTGGCACTAAGATTGCACATGGATTTTGTGCAAGAGAAGGTCGTGGCAGCCTTTGGAGGAAGGGCTGTCTTATTTTAATTTCCAGATTTCAGTGGGCTCATAGCAGTTTACTTATATATGTTGCAAATAAAATTCTGGATGCTCTACAAGTATTTTAGGGATTTAAAAAAAAAAAATTGTTGGCAACTTAAGAGTAGGCGATTTTGTCCTTTACTTAAATAGAGGATTGGGCCAGCCTGAGATCCCACGTACCTCTAAAGAATCCGCAAGCGTCCTGTTCTTTCCTTTTTGTCGCTGAGATAGAAACTGCAGAAAGGCAGGAAGGTTAGCTTTCGGAATTGAAATATCTCCCAGGCGTCTGGGCTATTTTCAATATCACAGCAGTATGTTAATAAAATCTCTGTCTCCTTTTAGACCTCCAGATCTCAATGTGGAAAAAAAAAAAGCAGAAACTAGAGAAAAAGAGAGCTCATTACACTGGAAATGTAAACAGTGTTACGAGTAGTGTTTTGAATGTTTTACTGGTAATAGTTTCAGCTAAGGACTTCGGTTTCATTATTTTCAGGCAGAGAATCTGGTTCAGTTGTCACATTAAAAAGGATCAGAATAATGATACAACTTTTCTATCACAAAATATTATTGAAAATCAGATAACCCCCTTTTCAGGCTGACTGTTAACTACAGTATTTTAAATAAAATTATCCCCCAGGTTTATTTTTCTCATAGCTTCTTTCCTGTGAGAAAGGAAAAACAATAAAAGAATTAAAAAATTGTTAAAGATGCAACACTCATACGACTGTCAGTTTTAGAAAACTTAACTTGATAGAAAGGAAATATTATTTCTCTAACAGAAAGATTTCTTGCTTCTTAATAATTAGAATATAATAAATTTGCTATTCTCTTTGTAGGAAAATTCCAGATTCCCTTCTGAATTATTTTTCTCTTCCTCCTATGTCCATTTTCAAAGGGACATCAAGGCACTCTGATTTCTAAGTCTTTGATGGAACTTTTGCTACCATCTTAGAATAGTAAATGCAAGACGGCTGTTAGAAAACCCGCAGAAAGTTTAATGAGGAGCAGAGTGTAAGAAATTTTGATTAATACTTCAATTCTCTGCCTGAGTGCCACAGTGCCATAGGACCTGATTTAGCAGTAGCAGAGAAATCCATTGTCGAGCATTGACTTGGAATATATGGGCCAACCCTAAATATTTGTGATAATTCATTTTCATGAATTTGAAATGCGCTTGGCTATCAGTGCTGCCTGTAATATAAATACTCAGGTTTGACTGCAAGAGATCTCATCTATTTCCTGCAAATATTCTTTCCTCTCTCTGCTTTTTCCCTGGGCATGATGAGGGATGTGAGACCAAGAGTCGTATGTTTGTTATGGAAGAAGTGGCTGTGCTGGAGGGAAAAACCTGCTGCACTTGCCTTCGCCTCCCCTCTTCGCCTCTGCCCTGTCACCCGAATCCACGTGGCAGAGGAATTCCCTGGATCCTGAAGCTCTGCTGTGGCTGAGGTTTCTTGCTCTGATCCTGTGTAATTTCTGCATAAAGGCAGTTGGTGGCTGTAGCAAACTGAGATAAACCTCCATGGAAATCACTAGCAGAACACAGATGAGATTCAGCGATACCTCTCTTTTGATGTCATGGAAAACATGAACAAATGGAGGGTAGGAAATCTGCTGAAGGCAGAATGCCAGCATATGCTTTATGTGCCCCAAGCTTCCCATGGTTTCTGAACTCCATTCTCAGGACATTCCAAAGGAATGGGACCTCTCCTGCACCTGCAGAAGCTGGAGGCTCTACTCAGTCGGTTCAGGGTTGTCCTCTTTGGAAACTGCCCTCTGCTCCTGCGGTTTGGTCTGGAGCGATGCCCGGCTCGCTCAGGAAGACGTCTGGGGGGCTCATCACGAGTGCCCTGTGCTGCTTGCCCGGTTTTGATTTCATCACAGGAAAAGGTAAAGGATAAGCTCTATTCCCAGCTAAAAGAAAAAGAAATCTGGAACTCCACTTTTTTGTTTTTCAATAATTATTATCTATTGTTTCCCCCTTCTTTTGGTTTGTGTTAATGTATTCAAAAATCGTAATATATATATATATATACATATATATATATATATAAAGAGAGAGAGATTACAGGCTTTGGCACTATCGTCTTATTCAGTTTGACCAAAATAGAAAATTTGTCAATTCCTGAAATGGTGGAATTCTTTCCATTGGTTGCTGTGGGCAACAAATTAAATAGTCCTTTTCTCCCATATTTTGTTTTGATAAGCATTTAAAAAGTCTTATTTTTCTCTCTTTAGTAAGGACTCGTATCACTAAAGGTTTTTGTTTGCAAAGGAAAGATTAGAGAGATGACTGAACTTCCCATACTCTTCATGAAATGAGAAAAACAAAACACAATCTTAATTTGTCAGCACCAGAAACGTAGAAGATTGTCAGGCTGTAGATTTTCTTCAGAAACAAGATGCAATGTTCACTGTAAAAATCAAATGAAAATGTCTTTTCCGAGGTTTTTGCTAAGATAAGGTGTTGTTTGAGCAGCGAGAGCCCTCCCTGATCCCCACGATAGCCGGGGACGTCTGAAACTGCCGAGCGACGTCATGCGGGTCTCCTCTCGGAGCGACGGTTGACGGCTCGTCACCGTCATGGAAAAATTGCTCTGTTGGCTTAAGCCACTTCCAGTTCCACAAATCAGTTGTTTGTGAGGTGCTGAGGGTAAATCCTGAGGCCGTGGTAAGGATCTTCTCCACAGCGACGCTTGTCATGTTGGCTCTTCCCTCAGAACCGTCCTTGGCAGGGCCCTTTGCAGGTCCGTGAGGATTCACCTTCCGCAGAGATGCTTCTGTGCTGCGGTTGTGATTTTGGGGTGTGGATCCAAGCCAACATCTGTTCAAATCGCGGGGAGTCTCTGTTGGCTTCACTGGAACGTGAAGGGACTTTCTGAGCTCTCTTTAGTCATTGCCTAACTTAAGGTGTATTTCAGAAGATATGAATGCAAATGAAAGGCATTTTGGAAGTTTTATAGATGTGCTAACTACTCAACTTGCTCTTACATATCATACTACAAAGTCCTGTTGATCCAAAACCATTTCGATTTATGTCAATATAGCAGCTATAATGAGAACAGCCTTTGGTTACAATGTAAAGGAACTGAATACAGCTATTGGAGAAACTGTGCAATTTAGGATTTGAGTAATGCTAGTACTCTCATATGTTTTATACTACAACAGCTTCATTCCACTGACTTTGTGTACCAAATTTGTGTTTCTTCTGCATCATTTAAATTTCTTAAGAATCTGTAAAAGTTTGGAAATAGCTCTGCATTTCGTTCACAAGTAGCTCATTTCTACCCTGTACTGCTGCAAAGATAACAGTTTTCAAAAATACAGATCCTGCACTGCATTTTGCTGCTTTCTGTAAAGACAACCTTTACTCTCAGTACAAATATCCTTCTGGGTTACATTAGAGTGTAATTTTTCAGCACATGTCACTCTAATCACAAATTCTTAAGGATAGCAAATGCTAAGGGGGAGAAACCATTCTTTTTTTTTTTTTTTAAGTAAATAAATAATTGAAAGTATCTTTTTTTTTTTTCCTTGTAATGCGTTGTCAGCTGCATTCAGAGCTCATGAATTAATTCTGAGATTTTAAAATGGAAAATCATGGCATCTACTCAATTTCATGTGTTTGAAAACATCAGAATTTGGCATAGTTGTATATACAAAGTGCTGTTAAATCACAGAACCCTGTTTGGAATCTTTGAAACCCAAACTAAACTATATTTTAATGTTTTTTTTGTTTGTTTGTTTAACCTGGGTGTCCAGCAAATGGTCAAAGGCCATTATCGTGACTACTGAGTTGCCTAGCAGGTAACTTTTTGGCATGGCAGTCTATGATTATTTATTTAAATCCTAAAATTAGTGCAATGAGTTAGTCTTTGGCAAAATGTTATTTTATACTTGCCAAGTGTCATGACTTAAAATACAGTGTAAGAGGGAGAAAATTTCACTTCCAGTAGTATTGGCAATAACCAACTTTTCCAAATATGTGTTCCTAATTTTATTTGTTATTAGGCAAGATAAGTGTTTGTAGTGTTTTTTTATCTCATTTTATTATTAATAAACTAATTAAACATCAAGTCTACACAGTGATTATTTTTCCTGTTTTATAGCAAGACTGAATACAAATGCTTTGAAGTAAAATTTAATAGTCTTCACACTGATGGTCTGAATCAAGAGACATATATTTCTCTTTTTTTCTCTTCTTGATCAAAGGGGCAGCTTCTATGTCACTTCTGTTAAGACAGAAATGCTACATATCTGACCTCAATGTCCATGTAGAAAACTTCCCTTTTAAATCTTTTTTTTTTTTTAATTTACCCAATCTTGATTTTTACTTTCTCCACTCTTTCAAGATCATTCCCCCATTTGTCATTTACCCAATAGCTTACCAACTTCATCGATGTTTTGTCCTTTTTGAATGTACAAGTTCCTGTGCACAGCAAGGAGATGTAGGGATGGGGATGGGAATATTAATTTGACGACTGAGCGGTATGATACTTAACAATTCACTTTATTGCCAAACAGTTATTTCAGCTGCTGTATTGCCAAATCTTTCCCGTGTTAATGTTGTAGATAATTTCCTTCCTTTGGTGCGTTCACAGTCCCATATTTTAATGAATAAACAAATCAAAGCAGGTGATAGCATAAGCGAGCGGGAGCAGCATGTTTCTGTGGCTTGACAGTTAAAGAGGGTCCCCAGCCTCACTGCTGTCAGTAGAGGATAAGGCGAGAGTCCTCCCTAAAACAAGACGTAACAGGATAGGGAAAAGCAGTGGTCTCACGAGTGTTTCTTTCTATAGTTATTTCAATAATGATGCTATAGCAAGAAAAAAAAAAAAAGTTTGCAAGCTAGTGTTGTTTTTCAAAGTAGTGGGACTGTAGGTTCATATTTTTAGTAACACAGTGTTTCTGTAGGGGCTGTTACAAGCAGACCAGGTACCACTTTTATTTGTAGTTTCAGATGTCACAGAATCGCAGGACTGTTGTGGTTGGAAGGGACCTCTGAAGATGATCCGGTTCCACCCCCACCCCAACTCAGGATGATCCAGTTCACCTGCCTCGTTGCCCAGGATTGTGTCCCGGAGGCTTCCGAGTATCTCCGGAGAAGGAGAATCCGCCACCGCTCATGGCAACCTGTCCCACTGCTCCATCACCCTCACAGTAAGGAGGTCACTGGGCACCACTGAAAATAGTCTGGCCCCATCCTTTTAAGATATTTATATATATTTACAGCCAGTCTACAGGATAGCAATTATTTGTAAAGAATTTGATAACTAATTGATAAAACTTACTTGATTTTAGATTAAATGATGTTTTATGATTGAAGATTATATCTACTTATTTATTGTGCTCCATGTATTTTGTTCCTAAAGTGAAAGGGCAAATTCTGTTTAACGGCGGTGGAGGATATAGGAAGTAGAACTATTTTGGAGAATGTCGACTCCTTTTTAGGTTATAAAGAGAGAGAGTTGTAAAACTCTTGAATTACATGTGCCCTTTTTGTATGGCTCATTCGTTTGGTAGTGAGTGGACTATTATTTGGGTGCTCTATGCTTTTAAAATGCTTTTCATCTGGTAGTCCTGCCAGTTAAAAAGATCTGCAGAAGAACATTTGTTAATTGTTAATTTTATGAAAAGCTTGCAGGCACTTTCCGTTTTATCTGCAATTCACTGCTGTTGGATAATGCGTATTATCTTTATAAATTCACAAGTATTTTCAGTTGTTTTAAATGGTCTTTCTTACAGAACATAAGAATGGTCATGGGAACATTGAAAAGGAGCAAATAGGGGATGAGGTGAGATACTCAAAGCAAAATTTAAATTGATTTAAAATGAACTTGACCAGAGCTTCAAGAGTAATCACCTTAGACTGTAATGAAGCCCATGGGCTTCCATAAAATAGATACTTTTGTAACCTCAGTTCTTGACCTTATAGAATGTACCTAGGTACAAGAATTGAAGATCTAATTCTAACGCTCCTGCTTCAAAAAACACTGTGTATTTTCTACGCTGGACTAACAGAAACAGCACATATTCAAATGGTTGCCCCGCTTATTGAAATACCAAACAGCTATAAAATGTTCTGTAGATATCTATTTTCTGAAAAATAACCACGTCAGGTGAGCAGAAGATACAGACAGAGCCTGCTGGCCATAGGAAGTCAGAGGGGTGACTGAGCCCTGGTCCCCGCGCTGTGGGCAGCGTCTCCATTGGTCTCGCTCAGCCTTTGAGGCAGTAGCAGATCTGTTGATATCCTCCGTACAGAGCAGCGCCAGATAGCTGAAATGATCCAGTGATCACAGGTATAATAACTGTGCTTGCTTTAATATGAGCAGTACTAACAAAAGCAGCAGTTGCTGTGCTCAGCGTTTCCATCTGCGTCCTCATCTGCTTTTGGTGGTAAGAGGAACCAGAAGCCTAGTTTTTGTCCTTATTTTCTGTCCAAGCTTCTCTCCCTTTGCTCAGCCCCAGCCGCCTGTGTTCGGGCAGCCACATTCAATTCTGTCTGCCCCAGTGAGAAGCCTAGAGCTGGCTCCAGGATCTAGTGAACTGTAAATGCGTTTCCTTGCTTACAGCAAACCACCCTTTCTCATGTAGACAAGTTCCTGATTGTTTATGAAAGTGTGTGCCGTGCTCACTTCGCTTCCAGGGAGATTTTCACTCCCACTGTGTCTACGACAGTGGTTCAGCTGGGTGGCTAAATGAGGCGGTCACCTTGTGTGGATCACTACTGCATTACTGCATTACTGTACCTGGGCCTGAGCTCCATGGAACTGACCACGAGATCCATGTTGAGCTTGGAAGAGTGCAAGAGAGCTCCTGCCCTGTGTAACCGTGCAGGTGAAAACGTGAATAGCGGCTTTCCTCAGTGCCCTCATGATCGGGCAGCCTAGCAGCAAAGCATGAAGCGTATTGTCCTAGAAAATGTTCTTCTGATCTGTATACAGTTAACTGAGTAGTTTATGATATCCCATGCACCACTACTCATGACGCTGGTGTAGTGTTGTTGTCAGTGGTCGTGCTGTAGGAGAGCCGTTTTTCTTGACTCTTCAGACTTTTGATGCTGTTTCAATAGCTACCGGCAGGACGGAGCTCTTAGTGTTACTGTTTTGAATCAGTCAACTGAATTAAAAAGAACCAAGTGTGTCAGAATAAATGAGTAGCAATGGAAGTTCTAATTTCCGGTTTTCACCTGTGCCTGTTAATATGCCCCTGAACCTCCACATTTTGGATTCTTGCAATCTGTTCAAGAGCTATGTTAGAGAATCATTATATTTTTCATAAAGAAGTCAAATTTTGTGTTTTTATTTTATTTATTTAATGTGAGGAAACTGTGATTTATTTGCATTTCTTTGCCAAACTTTATGAATGTAAGGCTAGTGTTTGAAGCAGTTACAAGATGGCATTTGGTCTTAAATACTACCAAACTGTAATTGAAAGCTGTGGCATTATTCTCAGTAAATACCTCAGATTTGTGGGTTCTTGTGCTACGATATTATTCCTTCTGCCCTAGGCTTTGAACCTACTGCCAGGGAAGGAAAAAGAAGCAACTCTGGTAGAAGCCAGATCCTGTTATAGTCAACAACAAATAACAAGTCACAGATGCTTTTGATCAAGTTGGGGTTTTGGCTCTTGTGTCTGGCAACTCAGTTTTTGAGAGCTGCTTCAACCTGCTGTTAGTCATCAGCTTAGCTGCTTAGCAAACAGAGATCTTGATCATCACAGTCCATTGGTGCTGGACCCTCTGCAGTGGCTTTTGGTTGTAAAGAGAATCCAATTTAAAATCTCAGACCATATGCTCAGAGTTTCCTATGGGACTGTCATTAGCAAACAGATTAAATTGCTGTGTGCCAGCCATGTCCAGTGACAGCAGATTTTCATGGGAAAAATGAAACTGCTAAGTGACTGAGATATTTCATAAGTATGGGATACAGAGTTCCTATGGGGATTTGGCCATTTTGTATTGAATGACACGCATCCACAAGGCTCTCTGTAGTATGTAGTTCTCGGAACCCTTCAAAAATCGCTTAAATTTATTATTTTTCTAATTTTTGTTTTTTTAATCTGTAGATGGGAAAGATACCCACCCTTGAAGCTTCATCTTCCTTCCTTTTTTGAAGTGCTAAGATGCATTTTTGAAGCTGGTTTTGAAATAGCTCTATTTTTTTATTGTGACAAAGCTATCAGCAAGAAGGAAGGAAGATTTTTCATAGTGGTTTTACAGTAGCAAGGATGCTACCTATCTATTTGGGAAGAAAAAAACCATGAACCTGTCTCTAATTAGAATAAAATGTATAGGTTTTCGTTAGATTAGCTTTTCCTTAAACGATATCCGGGATGTGACCACTGAAGCTTTCTTTTGACCTTGAATTGGATAATTGGGAATAGGCAATGGATGGGGAAATCCTTGTGAGCAAGAGGAGTCCTGACTCTCCTCCTTACTTAGCCACCTGGGCTTACTTTTTCCTGTTCCTCTAGCTGTGAAATGTAATAGGAAAAGAACTTAATAGGAAAGTCAGCTTCAACCCTATTTTGTAATCAGTGCCTAGCACTTGGCTGACACAGTCTCAGTGCTGCGGTGGCCACTGTGCCTGCAAAACAGAGGGTTCCAGACCGGGCCTGACTAAAGATCACCTAAAACTGCAGTGGAATAACACAGCTAAATGCCAAACTGTGACAGAATTTCACAGAGATGTTGTGAGCGCAGGAATCAATAGCATCGATCAAAGCGATTTGCTGTCTTTATGACACAGGAGAGAGTTGTAGCGACTGTGGAAGTGGCCTCCTTTGGTCACCTTCGCCAAATGGCACTTTAATAGCAGTGATTGCAGTAAACATGCCAGGGAAGACTCTGTATAAGGCACGTCCGATATCTGCTGTCTTGCTTGCAAAGGGGAATATCTCCTTCAAAAACACTAAAAACGGCTCTCTTCCAATTCAAAGGGCTTGGAAGATTTGAACTTTCCTCAATAAACTAAGGCCTGTGGAAATCATCCTGGCTTTTGCAGCAGGGAGTGTACTGTGCTGGTCGAGGTTCTCACCTAGAGCTCCTCTCACACAGGTAGTTGATGGGAAGCGCAAGGGGAAGTTAGAGCAGGCACTTATTCTTCAGATGATTTAGGTCAATTAAAAAACAAAAAAAAAACAATGTTAGGCCCTGCCTCCAGCTCTCTACGCTTTGGATGAAAACTTCCCCGTGAGATCTGGCCTTCAACCGCGTGAATAGTTATGCTGTGCTTATCCCGTGTAATCAAATTGTGCTTCAGCTTTGCAAGGCCCTGAACAGTCCAGGTCTGGCTTCTGTTCTTCAAATTGTGCTGAGTTCTCACCCGGTGAATTACCTGCATTGATTTTCGTATTGATTCCTGTTCAGTTTCTTGATTTCTCCATCCGAATATCCTGTTTGTGGGTGGGCGATTCCCTCTCCAAGGCTGATTTATGCCTGCAGATCTTTGAGGCATTTCGGTTGCTGAAGCGAACTTAAAGCACAAAGCTAATAAAACTGGATTTCTCTCAGATATCTAAGCAATAGCTAAGAAGGAATTTATCCTATTTTTGACAAGGCTACAGTGTCTGGGGTCAAAACAGCAGTGAGACTAATGAATTTCACAGGTATGCACATATAGTCCTTTCATTTTTTATCTTAATGGTAAATGCTGTTGTGTGGAGGTGCCTGCAGCTTCCCATGTCATACATAAAAATACAAGAATACAACCTTGAGAAGTAGTGTTAAGTGAAATTAAAAGCTCTTTTTAACTGTGTGCAAGATGACCACACACACATGAAATAGGCTTCCACACGGTTTTACTAATCTGAGCAAGTCCTTAGGATAAAAAAAGGAAAGGGGCATAAGTATCAATTCTGAGCTAAAATATTTATATAAATCTACAGACAACTTCCAGAGACTTTTGAAGATCAAGAATGTCTTTCATCTACCTCCTTAGACCCAAAAATCGGAATTTACTTTTGTATTAGGACCTAAGAAAGGAACATTTTCAATGTGGGGGTAAAAAGAAAGAAATCCTTTCATCCATATAAACTCTGACGCACATTCACATGTGAAAGTCCGTGGCATTAAAGCCCAGGTAGTTGAGCTTTCCGAGGATGAAGTGTAGGGCAAATCCAGTGCCAAGAGCATTCCAAGTCTTGTGACACCGGTGTAACCCACGGAGTAGCTGGGGGGCCTGCCTGCCACTGGGTAAATACAGATCAGCTATGAAGTTCTGAAGCAACAGGTTTCATGCTCTAATATTTAGGTTTCTTCAGTGCACCCGATCCAGTGGCACCTAGACAGCTTATGAAATGCGCGTGGGAACTGGGAATCAGGGAAGCTCATCGGGAATGAGTGGCTGGTTTCCTTTGGGAATTCGGGCTCAGAGTGATGAGCCCAAACTCCGGCAGGGAGCAGGATTCCTGTTGGTGACATCCTGCCACCGTGAACACCCACCTTCACCTTTGCCGATTGTATATGTCAACCAGTTTCAACCAAACTCAGCAAGAGTTTCAAAGCTATCCTACAAATGTCAGGAATATATGAGGATCAGCAAAGAGGGGTCTTTATTAACCCATAGGTTTGCATTATTTCATACTCCAGAAAATCAGGCGAGTATAGCCAGTATAGGAAAGCACTAATTCCGTCTTGCTCTGTACTAGATTCTCAAGAATCTAAGGCATTAGACATGAAACTTTCTTATCACTGAACCTCTATGTGTGACACTTTCATTTAAGCAAAATATGCGGGCGGTACTGCTCTCCATAATAATAAGTTTGTTCTAATATAAATAGCCTCATCTTATCTGTGTGTGGCAGAGAGCAAGTAGATTTTAAAATTTATTCGGTATCATAGCATAGTTTCATGGTAACATAGTGATAATTTTATAGTCACTGTGGAGTAAAGTGTCAGATTTAACTGACCCTAAGTAAATAACATTGCTAGCACTGGTCTGTGGTGCCATGTGGGTGGCATAATTTATTACTGCTTGTGTGGTGACATGATTGTCACCTGCCCCGAGACGTGCTTGAGCTCATGCACTGCATTGAAACTTGAGTTCGAACGTGGATGCTGAGGAACTGGAGGCTTGCAGGTATCCCAGTTCTCTGGGCAAATCAGACTGGCAATTACAAAATAGTTCACCTGAAAAAAAAAAAAAAAAAGGTTGGTCATTTATCAGTGACTTTTAGAAAAAATACTTGTTTTTGTATTATACGCATGTTATATATGATACAATATACATAATACTGGCTGCAGGAGATGGGGATTGATTCCTGAACCGAATGTGAAGGAAAAACGGTACAGGTTAAAGCTTGTTCCCAAACAACTCTCCTAACTACTAACTAGGCACTAGTGAAAGGATAATCTGAGGAACTCAAAAATCTTTAAAATTTACTTCCGTAAGTTACATAGTTGTTTTATCAGACATCCTGCTTTTTTTTTTTTTTTTTTTTTTTTTTTATGGAATCTATGGGAGCTTCTCAAGTCAAATCCCCCAGAATTACATTACATTCTTAGGGTGGAATTTCTCAGGGAAACTCCGAGTTGTGTTCAGTATCTCTGTGATGAGCCGTATCTTGTAGCACTACTATTGAGTTCATTCACATCTTTGGGCCAGTCCAGAGCTGTTAATTTTGGTATTCACTACTTGATTCAAAGCTGTTTGACTTGGGGGATGAAAAGAAGATGACATGTCCTATTTTTTACTTAGGGGTTTTAAAAACAGACAATAGATATGAATATATGTAAGAGAGCTATTTTTATTCTCATGTGCCCATTATAGCCATGCATGTAGTAGAGACATCCACCAGCTCAGTCATGAATATATAGCCAAAAGCATATCTGTCACCTCACTTGATTAGACCTCTGTGAAATGGCTGGACTTTATTTTGCAAAATTTCTGAACAAAACATACAACTGCCTTCTAGGGATGGTGGTTGTAACCAGAAAAAAAAAAAAAAAAAAAAAAAGAAAAAAATTGTCTCAGATTCCTTTCCTCCCTTTATTAATAAAATTTTAATCAGGCTCTTCAGGAAGGAAGGAGGCCATAAGTGGAATCCACTGAAGAAAACCAGCTTTCAGGGATGAGGCTGTGCCCTGGTTCGCACCGTGAGCAGGGGAGCTGGACGGGGGGCAGCGTGGAGGGCACGGGAGTTCCCGACCGTGCCAGGCTGCCCCCGAAATTCAGGGCTTACCCCCTGCCCTGTGTTGGGAAAATGTCCTTCAGTTTTCTGAAGTGAAAATGCAACGGATATATAAAAGATGCTAAGCGGACCCGCTTAGCAGGGTGGCAGGGAAAATTCTCTCTCAGTTTTGTCTATCTGTGGCATCTGGTGACTGCTGAGCGGTTGTGCAGATTTCGGTATATGGTGGGAGAGGAGCAGGTGTGGCATGTTAATTTTAATAGCAGAAGTCAAAGATTTAGTTATCATCTGTGCAACTGCTGATTATTCTTGTTCATTCTGGCTGACACAGCCAAGATCCTGCTTTTAAAAAGATGAGGAGATAGTTTCTGCCTTGCAATTCAGTAGTTACTTATGGCTAGTGGAGAAGCAGCTTAGTTGAAGTCGCTTAACGTCAGCAGATTAACCCACCACGAGGAGTCCAACAGCTGCATTAGGTGCTGCTTCCTTGTACACAGGCTCTTCTCCCCTTCTCTTACACCGCCTCGGATCACAAAGTGGACAGAGAGCCTAGTCATGCTAACAGAGTTATGCCCTCATTATGGAAATGATCTCCAGGGTGACAAAAATAGGCTGCAAATAAAAAAAACGAAAATAATCATTTTTTGATATCTTCTCCTCACCCAAGTTAATGTCTATTAATGTCTACCTTTTCTTTTCTCTCAAGTATCATGTGGAAAAAAATAATAATGTTGCTTTTCAAGTTGAATGGTTGGGTAGCAGAACTTGTGGGGAAATTTGTATAATTTGCTTGAAAAAATAGTAAGTGTTCTTCTCTGGGAAGTCTCAAGCTTCAATTTCAGTCTGTTGCAGGCTCTGCATTTTGATATCTTTAGGCTCCAACATCTTTGGAAAGGGTGAGGTAATGCCTGTGGGTGGGTGACTTGGAGCCCCCTGCGCTGCAGACAGACCTGGATTATATATTTCATAACCATCACTTGCTGGATCCTGGCACTGCGGGGCCGCTGTGACTGATGAAAAGGTTATGATTTTTCCAGTAAGTGTTGCTTTGCCACCGAAGGGTAGGAATGTGGCAATATGAAGCATCTAAAATGACATCTGCTAGAAGGTAACCTCTAGCTAATCTATCAACATTAAACATTAGAGCACGGAAGGCTTTTTGTAATTATTTTTTTAGCTATAAACAAACTTCATGAGATTGCAGGAACTGACAAGAGCAGGGGATGTTTTTGAGCGAGTTTTAGTTTGTTCTGCATTAGGGCTTGGGGGATGCATTTTTTGTTACTGAAAGTCAGTTTGTCCAAAAAGAAAAGAAAATCCAAAAATATCTGTAATCACTTTGGCATGCAAAAGTGGGTGAATAAATCTAGCCAGTATTTCTCCCAAGTCTGGCATCAAAATTACTGTGTGGAGTGTTAAGGGGAATTTGATTCATATACTATAGGGCACGAAGGAGCAACCATCTCCAAACACATCTAGGCTGTCTCCTTTCAAGTGTCTCTGCCAGCGGTCAATAATATATCAAAAGGCATCAAAAGGCATCCACAGAACTAACAGGAAAAAAAAGACGAGCAGAAACACTGTATTCACGCAGAGCGGCGCCGTGGCTGGGGCCTGGCTGGCCGCTGCCCCGGCATCGCGCTTCCATCATCCCACTTGCTTCCTCCGCGTTCAAGTGAGAAGGGTCTTGACTGCAGCTTGGGGCCGCTTTCTGCTCTGGCTCTCGCAGTTCCTCACGTATTTGCCTCTGCTGCTGCTTCTGCAAATGTTTTCGATTTCGATCTGTAATTTTACAACAGCGAAGCGCTTTGTGCGCGTCCCGGTTAATGGGATGCTGCCAGGCTCACAGGCAGGGACGCTAGGTGTTGTTTTGCCTCAGTGCCTGGGCTGTGCTTTGAAATGTTCTGCTTTAAAAATAAAGGGGGGAAATAAAAGGAAAAAAGGAGGAGGTGGTTCTCAGATTACAAGAAATGTCTTTATCGCTTATTTTCCCTTCCTGTTCCCTTCTGTTAAAATGAAACCATCTTCCTATAAAATTTAGCACGACCTGGCCTACCCCACTCAGGGTGGGGGATCGTCCCTCTAAGGCCCAGAAAGCCTGGCTAGGTGAATAAATGAAAAATAGAACTCATTCCATATTTTATCTAGCCTTTTGTCTCCAAGTTATACCCATTGTGAGCTCTTGCTCTTGTACAAATCAGTCTTGATGGCAGAATTATTAGGTGTTATCTTTTTAAGTGGCATGTGTATTTTCATTGGACTGTGAAGTTACGGATGCATCATACTTTTATGGACCGTGGCGCTCTTTCAGAGGAAAAATAACTGCATGTCCTTTTAACAAAGTAAAATGCATGATGCAGAATATGACAGAATTTTGCAAATGAAAAAAAATCCCAAATTCTTCTCTACTATTTTGTGTGCTAGAGTTCTGGTAGTAATTTAAAAATGACTAGTAAACTAGTAAACCTTTTTTTTGCTAGTGAACTAGTTAAATGTTCACCTGTGTTGATTTGCACTCTTCCTTCCATATAAAAACTCTAGTCTGCCAAGAGAAGGGAAGGAGGGATCTGTGTAGGGGTTGGTCCTACTCCTTCCTCCAGCTCGGTACCAAACAATGTCCCTTTTGTCCTCTCTTCTACCTGTTCGTTATGGCTGTTGGCAAGGTGTATAAGTTTTATTCTGTATTTTGCATTATTTTCCCTTTCAAAGATGGTAACACATGTCTGCATGTAATGAGTCATGAAGATGTTACTTGAGGCTTGCTGTCTCTCCTGCTCTGAGGTATATACGGCTTTATTTCCTTACAGTTTAGTGGAAAGCCCTTTTGGGGTATATTTGGAAGTATCTGTTACACAAGCCGCCTCATATTTTGGATATGGAAGGAGAAATACCGCCCCCTCCCCTCCCCATTATCAGTCTTTTTCTTTCTCTGCAGAATTGTCCTTGTTACTTTTTTTACAGTGCTCTCTATATATTTATGATGGCAGAGTCTATATTTGGTAGGAGCCTGGCTGTGTGTTGTGTATTGTTGTGACTGTGTTTTGCTAGGATGAGGTGAAGCTCCTACACCGGTATTCAGCTTGGTTATGGTTTTATTACTATTTTTCCAGCAAGTAGAATATTATTGCTTTATGACTGGCATGAGTATTTCTAGATACTGTTATTGCAGCATGGGTTTTGAGTATATTCTTGTGTGCTTGGGGGAAAATAGGTGAAATCACCTGAGACAACAGTTGGGGTCCAGACAGTCACCCGCTGAAGCTGGTCCAGTGCTGGTCAGAAAGGCACACACTGTGTGTATCTGTTCACGTACCCATGTGGCAAGGACAGCAATACAAACACACATTTAGCACCAAAGTTAACTACAGGGCAAAGATGTATAGCAGTGTAGAAACTTAATTAAAGTAGTATAATTTGAATCTCTTTTACTAATCTTGGTTTGGAATTCTGAAACTTACATTAAATACAAATTTGTACTCAGATGATTCTTTTTACAGTACTTATGCTTAAAATAGAAAGGAGTGGGCTGGCATTTCTTACAGAGCATGATTTCTTCCTCTCTCCCTTCCCACCCTGTTCAACAAAAGTAAGCCCATGGGACAACCTACATTCAAGTTAGTTCTTTTTTTATCATATAAGAAGATGAAGCTGATCAAATACCCATGAAAATACCTATGGGAATGCCTAATAATTGTGCTATGACATTATTTCATCAGATGACTTGTCAAACGTACAACCTAGGTAAGCTGCCGTAGATAAACTGTCACATCTTCAGCTTACACTCTTCTTCTGTCACCTCCATTGGGTGAGGACTCTTACACCTCAGTGGTGGCATATGGCAGAACTCTTTGCAGCACACTGTGAATTTTTGTTTCCATAGAAAGTTCATTTTTTAGCCTTATTTCATCTCCAGTATTTGACTTCATCCCGTTATATGATTGGAGCAGGTACTAAGGCCTGAGAGCCAGGAGCAGCAGTCAGTCCTGTATCTCCTGTCTGTGTTCTTGAGCAACATTTCCCCAGAACATTTCAGAACTGATTACTTCTTTCAAATGCCTTTTTTTTTTTTTTTTTTTGCTTTGTTTGTTTGTGTTTGATGCAAATTGTTTCATTCCTTTATTTCATAGCATGGTTATTTGCAACTATTAATTTAATGGAATGAGCTGAACTTAATAGAATTTGAAAATGAGGCTTTATTGCCTTAAACTGAGTATGCCATATAAGTGAGCACTGCTAAAAATGTTCTTGCCCCTTTCTCTCTCCTTATCCAAGCAACGAGGAAGAACAGTCAGTACTTCCCTACTAGGATGCTGCAAGGGAAATAGTTACTGCTGGTAAAATTTTGAGATGGAAAAGCCTCATGTTCTGTTGATCCCTCCTTTGTAAAGGTCCAAAGTATAGCGCACCATAAACGGCCGTGCAACATTGACTCATTTTTACAGAAAAACCAAGTGTGCTTTTCACAGGTGACAGTCTGCTTGTTTGAACTGACACCCAGAAGCATTCCATGATTTCGGGGTTACCGTTGCACTTACCCTGTCGTCTGCCCTCCTGCCACAAAGTCCTTCCAGACCAGAGAAAGGCAACACTCAGTGCAGCTTTTGGTGACTCCTGATTTGTTTCTTTAATTATATACCTGAACATAAAGCAAGTACTGCAGATGAATTTTTAGAGCTTTTAATATTGCCAGATGGATTAAATGATTGAGGCTTATCCTTTCAAGGTTTTGGTAAGTACTGGGGACATAATATGAGTTGTCTAGAAGCCCTTTTTCATCATAATTTAAAATCTTGTTACACAAGTCTCAGAGCCCATGAGGCAGCACTTTAGCAGCCCATTTTCAGCCTCCTCCTACTTCAAGTATATTCATAGCAACACCAAGTAAGTCCCATGACTGCTTTTTACAGTTCTTTCCTATGCTGTCTCCATTGTTGCAGAAGAGTATATGACTTTCCTAATCCCTTTATAGCATAGGACTGAGAGAGGCACCAGAAACTGGGTAATGACTCCCTAGCAGCTGCCTTAGCCTGGAAAATTTAATCTCTTTCATTGGTACTTTCATGCAGAGTCTAAATAAGAACCTAACTGTCTGGGCCTGTGTACGTAGCTACACCCCATGCTGGGCTTTGTTGCATCTCTAGTCTATAGCTAAGATAGTGGTTTACTGCTAAATCTTTTAAGGACCAATCCATTGAATTATTTAGAAATTGCCGTGTACTAAGTTTTGTAGGAAATCCTATTAAATATCAAGCTTCTAGAAGACATCTTTTAAGCTTAATGATAAAGTATTGATTTTTTTTTCTTGAAAAAAGCTTTTATGGTCTTTCACTACTATTACAAGTTGTTGAATTCACTGTGTCATGGTTTTCTCTAAGTGAATAATGTGAGACTTTTGAAGGTCCTAATAGAGGAAAATGGAGGAAAAAGTGATCACAGTCTACATGTTACTCACAGTCATGTCGAACCTGTATAAGCTGGACTTGGATTTGATTTAACATGTAAATTTAGGAAAAAATTAAAATTTTGGGGAAACGTGATCCCAGATGCAGATTCCCTTTTCAGTGTTAAGGTGGACTATAGGTATATGGTTACTCTATTGGGGGTTGTTTTTGACTGGCTCCCTGACAAGTAAGGACTAGAACAAGCTAAAAATCTGATACATATGATTTCAATATTAAATAAAAAGAGCTGCAAAAAAAATTGGTTTTTGGAAGGAAAAACTATATACGTGCCCCATATCTGAATTAAATTTAGACTTTCCTTTCCTGGATCTTTTTATCTTTTTCTTGGGTTTATGAATGAATTCTCTGCTATCAGAAACCATCCCCTTATGTTGCTACTCAGACTGTGATCAGTTCCCCTACTGATCTTCTCTTTGATAAATCAACTAATTAATCTTTTTCCTGTAAAAGTTTTCCATATTACTGAACATATTCTTTTCTGTGCCAGAGCCTTTAGCCATTCTAAATTTGTGTTTTTTTTCTTTTTTTTTTCTTTTTTTTTTCTTACAGTAATAGTCTTAGCTTCATAGGTCTGTATTTCAGTGATCATCATAAATAAGGTAATATGAAGGGAAAACTTGGCAGCAGACTGGCTCTAAACTTAATGCAATAAAGAAGAACGTATTTTAAGGAAATACATTGAGCCACTAGAATGTTAGTGGTCTGGTAATACTTGGGTGGGAGTGCCAGTCCTATGAATAGTCTAGTTGCCATATGGCCTCTGTATTGCTTTTGTCTGTCATTTGTGTAAGCAGGATAATATTGGCCTCTACCTTACTGAGATGTTGCGTGGATTAATTTGTTAACATCTACACAATTCTGCTGAGTATCACACATTTTATTAATTCTTGGAATTATTATGATTTTTATCATGATTTTATCATTTTTAATTAGAGGATTTGGAACATGAACAAATAACTCCAGCATACGCAGAAGCTTCTGTGACGGCCACTGATTAGTCATTTTTGATTTAGCGTGCAAACAACATGTGAATGGAATTTCAGAGAAATCCTTCATCTCTGACATTTGAGTTAACTAAATTACAGTTCCTGCTCAAAAATGCAGAGAGAAAACTTAATTTAGAAACTGAACCCCTGCTGTGCCAGGTGAGAGAGCTCATAAAGCACCAATCCGGGAGGAAAGGGGGCCGGCTGCGCTAAGGGGTTTAGCTGCTTGTGTGTGGCTGAACATTTGTAATTGTTTGTCTTACACACGTTGGTGAGCTCGGAATACGGCTGAGCTGAAGTCTTGCTGCTATATTTAGCCACTTTGTTCCGCGCTGGGGACAGCGGTTCAACATCTGTAGAGCTCTGCGGCGCAAGGCAGAGGCTCAGCTAACCCGCACAGTTGCAGTTCGCTGCCAGCGGGCTCGCAGCTCTTGGTGTGGGAGGGCGTGCGGTTTTCATACCGCTAGTAATTATAAAGCAATTATTTCAAGGCAGACCTAGTTGATGAATGAGGTTACATTACTTTATTTACTGGAATATACAAGTCAATAAGGGCCTGGGTGCCCTTGGTGGCATTTAAATATAAAATTGAGCTACATCATCCAACACCAACTTGAATAGCAACAACCAGGCAAGGAGGAAATTAGCATTAACTTTTTCAACCCTCTTCTCAGCACCCTATGCGTGATTCTCCACCTTAAAATGCAGGGGGGGGTGTATGAGGCTTCTCCTGGAACAAGCTTACAGAAGAAACAGCCTCCCGTAGGCAAAAAGAGCTCTGCTTCCCATCCTGCTCCTCCTTGACCCCTCGGAAGCCACTGGGCATCTCACGCTTGCAGCAAAAGGCCACTGCTCCGGGACTGCTCCGGGGACGGCGTTACCAGCTTCACTTTGTCTCCTCTGTGGCTGCTTTTGTCCTTTGTGAAACCCTCTGATGCCTCTTTATGCAGACCACGAGCAAAGAGATGGGGTGCGGTGGATTTCACAGAAGGTTTGAGGGCTTCCCGCCGTCTCCTCTGCGGCTCCCCTGGGACAGCAGGAATCTCGCTGTCCCCAGGCCAGGCGAGAGGTCACGCTCTTCTTTTTGAACGGTGTTGGCATTTCCATTCTGAAGTGAAAAGAAACGGAGCTCTTTTACATTTATCATGGGAGTGGGTGAAAATGCTGTGCTTCAAAATGGAAGAAAAATCGGGTGAGGGGTTTGAAATCTCTGACCAAGCACAGCCTTGAGTCTGGGTGCCCCTGCCCCCAGTGATGAACCCATCGGCTACTGCAGTTTTTCTCTCTTCATGTTTAACCTGCTGACAGAAAAAGCCTTCCTGACGAAGGTGTCCATCAGAACGAGTGTGTGCCTATGGAAAGTTTGTTTCCAACAGATTAACATTTTTGAGCAAAATCCCTCTTTATTTGAAAAGTTCCTAAGCTGTTCCACTTCCTTGTGCTTTGCAAATAAGGCATGACCAGTCTCAAAAGTAGTTGTAGCCCGGTTATTAACACAATGAATGCAGGGTTTTTTAACTTGGAAAACCAGACTTTGATATTTCTTTCTTCTTTACCAAGAGGCTGCCTTGCTTTTCAATTAGCAGTAATTGATGCCACTAAACATCTTTTTATCACTTTTGAATGGAAAAAGTAGGATTAGAGGATAGATAGCCCAAATATAAAACTGCATTGCAAAAGCATGCTTGCTTTTGTTTCCTCCTTCTCCTCGTCTTCCCTTAAGTGCGCTGCAGTTAGGACAGGAGGATGTCTGGTCCAGCTGTCATGGAAGCCTGATTTATAACTACAGTTTTGAAAATGAATATATTATGCTTTTTATAGCTACTGTCAACAACTACCAGGACGGAACACCTTGTGCAGCTGGCATGGGAATCCAATGTCAAAGCTCAATTTAAGAAAACATTCTGCTTTCTTGGGCAGCTGTCAGAGGTAACAACTGAATTTGGCCTTGATTTAATGTTGTTTTTCCAAATTCACAGCAAAACAACTGTCTGTTTGCAACACAAGTGGAAAAAATAGGTGAGGAAGAGTGAATTGAAGAACAGTGGCATAGTGGGTTGTGTTCCTGGTAGTGCCATGGTCTGCTGTAGCTTTTCAGTTGAGTTTTCTTTGCAAGTCAGATGAGAGGGTGGTTTGGTGCAAGATGGTTTTCTTGACCCATAAAAATGTTTGAGACCTTGAATGCTATTTTAATTTGCCCTGAAAGGGAAATGAGACCTGTCAGCTTAAAGGGTATTTTCTCTCATTTCATCTCACCTTGAAAAGGTGAGAACAGCCAGGGCGTAGAGAGGGGGATTGATAGTGGGGGGGTGACGTGGATTGTCATCGTGGCATGGTCAGAGCCATTCACGTGCTGGGAGCCCTACCTGGACATTGGGATAATCAGGATAAACTCTGGTTTCCAGTGAGTCTGAGGGCAACAGCAGCCCTCAGCTCAAGGATCTGGAGCACCGCTTATTTTAGCATACGCTGCCGTTGCCACCAATAGGGCAGAGACAGATGGTTTATTAAATACATCCCTATACCAGAAAGCTTTTCATCAGCTAGCAGGCAAGCAAATCGCTGACATAGACGATGTGTGAAGAGATGGACAACGTAACACTCTGGAATGGGAGAGGGAGAAAATGGCCCGAATTACCGGTGTAGAGCTAACTAGCGTAGTCAAGTTGTGCCTCCTCTCTGACCTACGGGTTTTCAAAAAGAATCATTACTTTTATCACAGATTTTTCTGACCTACAGCTGATAGTGGAAAGGCACCTCATTAGATTGGTAGCAGCGTGTGCTCAAAGCATCGGAAAAATATTGTCACGAGTACTTCACCTGCCTGCCCTCTCTTTTGAAGTATAATGGGAGCTTAACTTCAGTTCTAAAAGTAATTATCTATTTATTTTAGCATCCTTGATAATAGCTACCACTGGCCAAAGGCGTCCCTGTTCCCTTCTCTCCCTGTATGCGTTGGGCATCTTTGTATAAGCAGATATTTTGTACAAGCAGATGCATACTGTATCCTAAATCAAGATATACCCTCAATACCCTGTTTTCAGAAAGAAAATGGTTTTAACGTAAAACAAAAGTTTGGCTAATACTTTATTTTCCTGTTTATTCCACACTAATTTAAAATTATATTTTCTGTGCAATCTCTTTTGCTTTATGTGGCTTTCAGTGGATATTTTCTTTAGTTTCAGTTGTTCCAGGTTATCCAACAACTTGAATTTATGCAAAATTCAAAAGCCTTGTTGCTTGAAGCTGAGTCATATAAGGAGCTGTATGACCATGTGAGCAAACGTGAAGAATCAGAGCCTGCATCTCAAAACCTTTCAAGGCTGAGATATTAAGCAGGAGGATATTCTGAAACTTGTAAAGTTGATTTTATATTTACTTAGATTGTGAAACTGAATTTCACACAAAAGAAAGATAGTGAAAAAATCAATTTTTCTACAGTGAACTGTTTTTCTGACATACTGCCCAATTGAGATAAAATGTCAGTGTCAATACTTTGAAAGGAAATGCCTAATACTAATCAAACTGGCACTGTCTACACGTGCTTCAACACTTTGTCATCAAAACAGACGTGATCCTGTGAAGTGCTTTTGCGGCATTTTTTTCAGTTAGCACAAGATATCACCAAAACATATCTATTTGCATTTCGTAGAAAAATCATTTTTTCTCTTATCTCAGAGAGTGATCAGTGGCTGCTGTAGAGCATCAAATTAGTCCTTCCGCTCATCAGATCTAAGTCCTACTTCTTAACTCACATTGTTTAATGGTATGTTTCTTACACTTTTGATTTCCTGCAAGAATCCAGTAGTTACTGTTACATTATCATCCAATACTCTTTTTTTGAGTATCATCCAATACTCTTTTTCTCTGATTGGCCACTGGCTCTTCCACTGCTGTATTGCACTGCCATCCTAAGCAGATAGAGATAAATTAGAGATAAACTTATGCCTTAAAAACTGTGCAGCTTAATGAGCAAGTACAGCAAGGCTGCCTTCAACCCTGTGCTCAGCCCTGGGCTGAGCTATGAGCTCGTGTCCATCCACGTACTCCTTGTGCTCGTGCTGTGTCTGGCCTCATGGGCCTTCTGGAGCGTGGGGCGCTCTGGCCATGGATACACTGTGTTGTGCTATAGGAACAATAAAAACAGAATCCCTGCCCCAAGGAGATGTAAAATGTGCGAGTGAAATGAGAGACGTCACACAATTATTGACGGGTGGCAAGCGCGGAGGAAAATGAGATGCTACTGGGGAGCATAGGAGGCAGCAGGCTCAGTAACTAAGGTCCCAGCCCTTCTTGGCTCTCTTTTAGCTTCACAATAAATGTTAACAGGAAAGCCGGTAAAAGGATGTTCCGCTAAGGACACGTTCACAAAGAGCACTTACTCTGGCAGAAAAGGATCTGCGTTGTCATCTCAGAGCACTACTGCAATGCAAATAATAGATAAGGTATCAATGCCCCATCTGTATCCAGGTCTGGAACGGAAGATGAAAACAGACGGGTGCTTGCGATCCTTGGCGTTGTGCAGATTGCATTAAGGCAACGTGCAGACCCAGGTTTTCATCGCTGTGCGTCTGTAAAGTATCTGCATCAATACGGTCAAGGGAGGTACGAACGGCAGCTGTGATCAGCCCCCTCAGCTGTGCAGAGGCTGCTGCTACACGGGGCTCTGCGGTGCCCCACAGGCACCTCGACTCTTCCTCCTGCCCGCGCTAGCGCAGCGCTCACCCCTACGCATGGCCAAGCCCATCCAGGCCTTTGGAATTCTTTTCCTGTGTGTGTGTGTGTGATTTTTTTTTTTTACCCTGCACTTCTGAGTTTGCTTGTATGACACTTCTTCAGATGTGGTTTAGCAAGCTAGCAACTGTATTGTTGGTTTAGGGAGGTTTCCGTTGGCACCTTGCGTATTTCTGCAGAAGGGTGCTTGAGGCTGCAAACAAAAGGAAGTGTTCGGTTGCCTTGTGGAGACAGCATGTATTTAGAGAGTGCTATATTTTGACTAAATTCCTTGAAATAGTTGTCTTACCCTATTTAGGTGGGTTTAAATTAGGAATCACAGTGATTTGAGTTTTTCTTAGTTTTGCATTGCCAGGACTGCTTTCGCTCGTACTGCTCCTGCAATAGCACCTTCAAAATCCTCCCACTGTCGGACTCTCAGTATAAAGCACTCTCTGCCCCAAGGAATTTAGGCAAAAGGCTGAGGGAAAAAGTGGGAAGGTAGCTCAGACGGAGGAGCTGGAGCTGCTTCCCTGCTGCAGGGCCCTGGCTGTTCCGAAGAGGCTCTGGTTTACCTTAAAGCCCAGGGCTGCAGTTCTCATGAGCAGCGAAACTCGTGGGACAGCAAGGTCAGGGTTACATCTGGGGCCGTAACCTCACCCGTCAAACCTGAGACATCTGAGAATCAGACCTGAAACAGGAGCATTTTTTCTCCCGGGCCAGCCTTGTACCAGTCCGTTCTTGAGCAAATATTTACAAGGATCAGATTCACTGCAGTTACGAGTCAAAGGCAGCAATTAATTCTTTAGCAAATAAGGCTTACGGTCTGGGGTCAATACAGCTTTCTGAATCTTAAATTTTTTATTTTATTACTTCTTCCATTTATCTGGAGACTGATGTCAGTAGCTTTGGTTATTGTACAGTACAGTGATATGATTTCTTTCTGTGGAGTTTATCAGCACTTGGGAGGAGACGACAGCTCGGTGTGTTTGCGAACGTGCGCAATCAGAGGGAAAAAATTACTTTGGGCAAATCCTGGAATGAAGCACGGCACTCATGCCGTCGAAATCTGTCCGTCAGCTGTGCAGAGGAACAAATCCCGCGGCGCTCCCTGCCCGGTGCCAAATCCCTGTCGGAGCTGCCTGCTGGAGCAGGGGTGGGAAGCGGCCGCCCGTGCCGCCGTGCCCGGGAGCAGCCGCGCTGCCGCCGTGCCGGCGAGGAGCACGGCCGCACCGCTGGCGTTCTCTCTCCCATGCTGCTACCCGCTCGCGTGGGCAGACGGAGGGATCTATTGTCTGACCTGTGAAGATTTTGCACGGATCATCTGCCTTTGCTTCATTTTCCTCTGCCCAGCTCTGTGATAGTTTGCGCGGAGTGGATGTTACTTGGATATCTAGACTTTCAAGCTAGCTGCTCTTTATCTGCCATTATATATTGATTTTGTTAAAAAGTCTCAGCTTCCTGCACAAGTAGGGTGCTGGGTAGGATTGTTGCAAGTGGGAATGATGGTGCGTTCTGCTGTATACGCAGTTGTTTGGTGGTTTTTTGAGCTTTGTGCCCAATTTATCCTTCCGTTTGTATTTAGCATCCTTCGTGCATTGACTGCTATACTGCTTCGGCACCCAGGGCCCAACCTTCAGCTGCAGGAGTCAGCACACACCTCAGATGTAAGCTCCGTGGCACAGTTTGCTTTACCAAGTCCGTTTCCAGGAGTCAGTTGCTATTTTAACATCAACGTTTTAACATTCCTAAAGTTTACATTTGGATGGTTACCAAGCAAAAGCTGTAGCAGTGAGAACTGCTAGTTATGATCTGTCATTCTTAATGTGAGCAGCAAATGGAGCTGGTGGAAAGCTCCTGCTGAGCAGAATAATGTAGCCGCGGGTGCTCTTCCAGAGCAGCGATAGGGAGGCCCCGGGGCGCCTGCACTCGTGGTTCCCGCTCCTCGCTCCAAGGCGTAGCGTGCCCTCTGCGTTTCTCATACTGTAAGGACATGGTGGCGATCATGGAATCTGCACCTAAGGTTTAATTAAATGTAACAGTGAAGGTATTTTCAGTTCTGTGAATGCACAGCTGCTGTATCTTGTGGGATGAAACCCTCTGTTCTGCATTTTCAGAATATGCTCCTGCTTCTTTATCTCTTAAAAAAAAAGTTCTTCTTTTTGCGGGCTAATGCAGCAGTTGGAGGTACTCGGATGACGGCTCAGGAATTTTCCTGCACATCCCACATTAATGCATCCTGCGCAGGAATTGAGGCCCAAGGACCGGCTCAGCTTGCTGCAGCTCCATGGCACCGCGCGAGCTCCTGGGGTGCCCAAAATCAAAAAGAGCTTCATTTAGTGCTGTGCTGCCCTGGGCTCGTGCATTGAGGTGTCTCTGCACTGCCCGAGCTGGTGTTTCTGTGCCTCACTGGGTGCAAACTTGTCTGGGTGCATCTATGGCCAGCACGTACACGAGTCACGTTTTGCCCCTGGAAAAGAGGTCGTTGAAATTCCTGAAAGGCAGCTGTGCTCTTGTTAGTACCGCTTTAAATAAGTAGTAGTACTTTTTGTAGTGACAAAAAGTACTGTTCTTGATAGGAGCTGGTTTTACCCGACAGCTTTATATGGTGTGAGGTTATTTTAATTAATTAATTTAATAGTTGAGCACATTACCTTAATTACCTTTAAAAAAAAAAAAAAAAAGAAAGAAAAAAGAAAGATTGACATGTGTGTGGTAATCTTACAACCAAAGACGTGTTTAAGGTGACTAAAGTCCTTATGCGAGAGCGGGGTTCCCTTCCGGCTTCCCTGTGCTCCTGCGCCCTGCGCAGTGAGGAGCTTCCCCACGTGGATGTGGTTTCCATCGCACGAGGCGGCCACCGAGCTCTTGGTTGGGCTGCTGCGGTTGCAGTCTCTGCTGGGACCCGCAGTGCTCGTGGCTGGAGGTGCTGGCGGAAGGGTCTGGCGGCAGCTGCGCGTTCCCGCGCTGCCCGGTGCGCCCTGCGAGACGTGGAAGCGAGGGGTGAATCCCACGGCGTGTCGTACGTGCTTCCCACTGCCAAGGGAGAGGGAGAGAAGCACCTGGCTGCTCTCCTGGGAGATCATTAGCTTCTCGATGAAATGAGTTTTGTCGCTTGTTTGTCATTTTAAATCGCAACATCAGATGAATGGTCAGGCAGGCTCTTTGTTGCGGTTACAGCAGACCATCGAGCTGGTCGTAGCTGAGAACGCGCTTCGCCTCCCGCTCGTTACAAACACGGCTGCCTCTCTTGGTGGCTGTGTCGGCTGCAGGGGATATCGCAGGGGCAATTCTCACATTTCCTCCGTTCAGAACCAACGGGGCACTGGGACACCTCTGTCCACAGCGTTTCTGCGCTGAAATCTGGCTGGCTCCTAACTGGCTTAGCCAGCTTTCAGTATCTTTCCAGTATAACCATTCACTTTAGTCACTGGCATCCGTGCATAGTTGTTTCGTCATCTTTCGTCATAGTTGTTACAATCATCTAAATATTTCCAAGGATAATTTCACAATGTGAGCTTTTTACAAGAGTTTCGGCATTTATTTAGGTAAATAAAATGTACACAGATGTGCAACTGAATTCAGGCTCAGTGTTTTTTTGAATTGAGAAGAGTTGGAAAGAGGAGACATTTTTAGTATTTCTCCCATCATTGCCTCTCATGCTCCTTTTCTACGCCGTTCTGTCTTTCGAGCGTTTCAGCAGCTTTACAGATGCATTGTCATTTCCACATCATGCAGCACAAAAACTAATTGCATTACATTTTTATTTCGTCCTAGCATTTTGAATCGTTAATTCCAAATTTCTGGAGGGTCTCAGAAGGTCCCTCCGGGAGACAAGTTTGCTACCAGGGCGAGAGTTTTTTGAAGGACAGCACTTCCATGCCGGTAACAAAATGTGCATCCCAGACACATATATCCCTTTATAAAAATATGACAATAAGAATGACCATATAATGGCAACATATGCATAAGTGAGACTGTGCCATTCATATAGCATGAATAAGACGTTCATATATAGAAAGATGAGAGAGCAGTTCTAAGCCTCTTAGTCACTGCCTGGGTGTCCTGTAGGATTCCTGCCGCAATCTAATACTATTCTTGAAAGGTTCCTACCGCAGCATAAGCAGTTAAGCAGCTATAGCTTAATGCCCTTAACATTCGCCCATACATGTCTTTCATTATATTTAGCAAGCAAAGGAGTGCTTCCAGCTATCACCTCTGCAGTCAGGTATACCATGTGATTTGCAACTTCATTGGAGAGAATCTCTAATGGAAATTTCTCTTTTATCTCAATTCTGATTATTTTTATTCATTGAAAAAAAGAAAAAAAAAGTGCACCTGCCTCCGTCCTGCGTGCAAGCAAATTTCTTCAATTATCCTGGACTTTATTCTAAAACAAGAGATTCTCGGCAATATTTCTGTATCATTTACCCATTAAAAAAAAAAAAAAAAAGGCCCCATTTTACGATTGCCTTCTTAAATTGCCGCACTTCTGTGTTAACACCAGATCTTGGGCATCTGTAGGCAAAGTGCAGACTGGCAGTAAGAGGGCGTTTATATACAGTTTGCTCTGTGTTTCCGTTTTCTGACTTGGCTCTCATCAGGAAGTGGATGGTGTAAATGGAGTTTCTATCTTGAGTGATTCCTGAGGAGAAGCGTTTTGTTGCGTGTGCATTTTTCTAAAGCTACGCACAACCTCTTCTCCTTTGATTCTTTTTCCCTTGCCTCTCCATAATGAAAAATTGAACACTCCAATATAATCAACTGCAAATCAGCGTTATCAGCTAGTTTACAGTAGATAGTGGATGTAGGAATTGTAGATTTAAATAATGAATGATCGTTTATGTTACTGTTGTATAAATTAGGCAATGCCTGGGCTTCGGTAGGTTTTGTCTGAGGGCCGTTCTCACTGCAGTGGGAGGAGAGGCGAAGCAGAGGATGATGCAGAAGCTGTTTCTGCCTGTGCCTTGAGCAGGCGGGTCAGATTTGTAACCACATCATATTCCCAGTTTTGTGGAGCGTACCTCAGGAGCACGGGGTTTACAGAGGAGTTGTATTCAGAATTAGAAACAGAAGCCACATGAAGAGGCAAGGGTTCGAATTACTTAATGTGCTGCAAGAGATCAACATGGCGCAGCCTGTTAAGCTGTTTTATTCCATTAGTTCAGTCTGCCGTTGTTTGCTGATGGCAAGCTGCTGCCTTGCTCTCTGTGAAATAAGAGGGCTGTTTTTGCTTGCAACCATAATTTCGGAGGAAAAAAATAGAAAAAGACTTATGACCTTCATGATTATTTAACTATTTTTTCTTATACATTTTTAATAGGGCCTTTCATCCCTTATAAATGGTGGTAATACCTGTGCTCTGGTTTCTTGTGGAATTTGAAGGTGATTCTTAAAGTAGGTCACTGTTTGCTCATTCTCATCTGGATTCTGCCTGGATTACAGTGGGGTAAATATACTTCATCGTTGAACAGCATCACCACAAGGCTTGAAATACCTGAAATAGAACGAAGGCTTCTAAGAGAGGTACTGATATGGCACAGAGTTCGTAAATAAACCTTCTGCCTCCGGATAATCCTGGGCAACAAGCTCTACAAATAATTTTGTCCTTTAGCACAGAAGAAAGGTGCGTCCCAGACCACCTTGGTGAGCTGTCCAAGGGAAGCGAAGGACTGGCGCAAAGGGAAACCCACTCATCACTGAGTTAAAAAATCCCCAGACTTTTCACATTCCCGTCTGTGTCATTCTCTCAGTGAAAAATAACGTCCAGCAGACCTGGTTGGACTTCCTAAGGAATCTTTTGATACATCAGAAATACTATTTTAGTGAAATATTTTGAAGAACTGTAATCTTGGACACAAAAAGAGATCTGCTTCGCTAATGTTACATATATAAGACTGCAAAGTTTATATATATATATACACATGTAGACATATGTACGTACATATACTCATTAATTCAACTCTGTTTCATGTCTAGTTTTGACACTACCGTTTTATACTCTCGGCTCTGCTGGCTGCGCGGGGCCTTGTGGAGCTCGGTGAGAAACGCTGCAAAAATTGTTCCAAATTAGGGCCGGAATGTCTGTCCAGCTGTTATCTTGTTTTGCATATAGGACATTTTAGCAATACTCTTTTATAAGTGATATCAGCATGACTGAGGAAGCTTTGGAAAGCAATTTTTTTTTTTTTTTCTTCATGGAGATAATATTGGAATCTATTGGAAATGGCCCATTCATATCAATATTGATATGAATCAAAACAGTATTGATATGAAGTATTGGTGGCTGTGAACACTGTCATGAGCTTATGCTGTGGTCTTGCATCTGTTCCATCCGCCTTTCATTCTCTTCTTGGTGTCTGCAGCCTTCTCATGCCTCTACAAAGATGGTCTATAGGAAAATCAAATGCAAAGTGCCAGGTCTCCATTCTGTCACTTACCCAATGAAGGTAAGTGACCAAATCGATCCCTGTAGTATCGTGTTCAGTACTGTTTCTCCCTCAGTATCCCTCACCAGTTTGCTCTATTGCTATCATCATACACTCTTTACATCCCTGGTTTATGGTACATTCAAGACAAATCATCCTGGATTTATATTTTCAAGCAACATTTTGTGGCAAACTGTACCACGTGTTTTCCAACAGTCTGGGCACAACGACATTCATCGCTTTCTGTCTGTTACACTGAATTTTCTTATTCTGCTTTTAAGGGCAGAATCCGTCTGGGTACAACGTGTTGATCATCTGAACCTGTGCACTGGATTTTGTCTGCTGCAGCTTATCTTTTTGCTACTGTTTTTTGTTAGCTTCTGAAAAGAGGCTGCGGAAGGGGAGCCAGAGACAACTGTGTGTCATCATTGCTCTAAATGCCGTTTGGTATTAGCGGCTGACAAACAGCACGCGTGTAACTATCCATTACTGCTACGACACCCTACGGGCCGTGGAAAGCATCACAAAAGCAGATGTGCTAGGAAGAGAAGGCAGAGCATTTAACTATTTGGGAAGCAACTTAAATCAAAATCTGCTGTGATTTTTACAGGAGATGCCTAACGGGCTCGGATTTTGCAGAGCGTTGGGAGCCTGTGCGAAGGCAGCGAAGGAGACTGAGCGGTGCGGACGTGCCAAGGGCCGTGAAGCAGAAGAGAGGTCGGTGTGGCGTGAAGCCATGCAGACCCTATGCAGACCGCATGCAGACCGCATGCAGACCGCATGCAGACCGTATGGTCTGCGCGTTTATACCGCTCCGAGATGAGCACAAATGAGGCTCCAGGAGTGAATGCCTTTGCGTTTGTTATTTTCTCCAGCTGCAACGGATATTTTGGAATTAACTTGGACCTAGACCTTGACTTTATTAACCAGAAACATTCTTAATTCCAGAAAACATCAAAGTACTGCTCCTTTGCATGTGGGACATGATACAAATTCCCACTATCCTCAAAGGAAAAGACAATTTTGGCTTTTTTTTTTTTTTTTTTCCTGATATAGAACAGAAAAAAATACTCATTTTAAAGGCTACTAGGAAACATAAAAGTAATGCTGCATTATAAAAGTAATGCTGACCAGAGGAAGCAATTTTGTTTTGGCAAAAGGAGCGGGGGAACGAGTTGATCCGTATTTCTCATGGATTAAACCTTTGTGAGGGTGAAGGATCGTCTATAGCTGTTGCTCCAAACTGCCAGGGTGAGGCAGAAGTGGCTGGCGTATGCTCAGGTCTTCTTCCTTTGCCGAGCATGGGAAAACTTACAGTTTCGGCTTGTTTTTGTGCTGAAATGAAGTGTATCTCATTCCTCCCAGCGCGTATGCGGCTGTCTGTGTCCTAACTGCTGCTTGACCTATTGGCAGACTTCAAGTGAACCTAAGCTGTTAAATGCTCTTAAAGATATTAGATATCTACCCGGCATGCAAAAGTAGATGACTCAAAGGGGTGACCTGTATTTTAATTGAGCAATGTGATAGCCCATTTGTCTGTGGTCTAGACATTGTCACTGAGTGAAGCACTGCAGTGTGAGCGCACACCTTCCTTACAAGACACCAGCGAATCTAAATGAGTGCGCTCCACTGTATGCCTTGACTTTTGGAGAAGTCTCAGCCAAAGTCCATGTATTAGCAGAGATCAGAAACCTACTCCTGAAAAACTCCAAAGCAGAGACTGCGCAGCCTCCTCAAGAGATCTATTCTGGTGCTTCATAATCTTTACAAATTTTATAGATATACCCATTTGTTTTCATCTTTTACTGTGTTCATCCTTCACAAAGGTTTAAAGGTAGCAGTGTCGGCTCTTTAAATATTTTGAGGTGCAGTTTGCCAGGCCCAGATGCTTTGAAAACTTCACAAAGGAGACTGAGTAGAACCATATCCGGGTGCCTTTGTGCGCTACACATCATTTCTTTCTGAAGAGGAGTGTCAGGACTTATTAAGACGCCAGGATCTTACAATATGGGGTTTCTGTGGAAAAGAGTTGCCCTGGGAATTGTCAAGTTAAGCTGACTAATCTTTGAGGCTGTAATATTTTTTGTCCCTTGTTCTAACTGGAGATGGTTTATTCTGTTTAAAGATGGAGAGCTTAAGGCACTAGGGGCTGTCAGTCCCAGTAGACCATGAAGGTAAATCTAGCCTGGTGAGACATTCCAGGACGCACCATGCCTGAGAGGAGAAAGAAGGAAAACTCCTGGGATTGCTCAAGGCTCCAGCAAAGTTCCATAGGAAGATCTCGAGCTGCACAGACATGAAGCACGGCAGGGTTAAAACTGGGGCTCCTAAAATTCACAGTGGGTCATTTTGCTCTCAGTGACAATGTTTAGGTTCTGCTGTAGCCTTAGGGTGAATAGATGAGCCTCTCTCTGCTTGCCTGCTAGGGAGCTGCAGTTCCCTCTTTGTGCACGTCTTTTGCACCCTCCCAGCCTCCAAGTGAACTGCAGGTGAAAGCTGAAAACACTAAAGCTATGACGTAGTTGAAATTTTTAAATTTTGCAATGGCCTTTCTTGCTGACACTGAAAAGTCAAATAGGGTGCCACATTATGCATCGGTATAAGTGTGGCTGCTGCAGCCATACTTAAAGTTTAAACTCAGATTGGGGCGCAAAAGGCACTGTGATTAATGCAAAGGCAAGGCACATCTTGCTTATCTTCATAAGCATATGAGTTTTGAGTGCATTTCATTTTGGGTCTATGCATCCTACTTGCTCTATACATCAGACATGTTGCAATCAGATTATTTTTACTTAAACATGACAATATTTCTGTCCAGTACTCTGGGTATACTAAGCTGTGATAATATTTGAAAGCTGCCTTACATGAGCGAAGTTTATGTTGTCCTGGGCTGTGGGTGTAATATTTGCTGTTACCATTAAATCAGAAAAAAAAGTAAGTATGTTCTAGTAATGAACCGGAGTGCTGAAAAGGGAAGACTCAGTAACATCGCCAGACTGGATTTGAGCTTTATATTTAGAGTGAAGAGAAAGGGGAAAAAAAAAAAAAAAACCCTTTTCCCCTTGGCAGGTATTTGGCTGAAGGTCGCTCAGTGCCTGTTGTAAAACCGCCCTGCTGCTTGTCCGCAGAGAACCCTCCTCACGGACAGCGGTTACGGCATCGTCCACCCTCCCGGGAAGCGCTCGGGTCAGGAACAGGCGACCGGGGACATGGCCGGAGCCCTGGGAGCTACGTGGGCCCTTCCTCCCTATTGCCAGGTGAAACAGCCCTCTCTGCAGCTGGGCTAATGATCAGCGCAAGGCAAGGAGTGCCCTCGCCTTTCTGCAGAGCTGCTGGGGGTTTTGCAAGAGGAGCGCGGGGCTCTTTCTCCCAAGTGGAGAATTACCTAATTTCAGCAAATTGCCTCCTTTCCAACTTGTACAAGCAGCTCGCTTTATGGCTCAGCAAGGAGGCACTGCCAGGTGTTACACAGTGCAGAAAACACAGTGTGATGCCAGTTGCCCCCAGACAAAGAAAATCTCAACTTTTTTTTTTTTTTTTTCTTATTTAAAAGTAAGTAATGTCATTAGTACTTTCCAAGCCAATGAGCAAGCACAGGGTATATCCCTGCCTGCCTACTTCAGGCACAGCTAATCCTCCATAGTAACTTCACATGGAAACATTAACAGCAATTTTTAATATTCATGTTTCTTATCTACCTTGTGGAGGCAGAACAGCACTAATCACTTGATTTTACTTCCTCTGAAGCAGCTTTTATAAAGCTTAATTGGCAAAAAGACATGAGATGTTCTTGTCCTGGAAAGAGAAGCAAAACAAAAGGGTAGAGTTGCCTGGAAATACTGTTTACTTTGAGCCCGTTTTTGTCGTTAGCTTTTTTGCAGGAGGGCGATTTTAGGGAGTGATATCAGCAATTAATAAGGAACAGGTAAACTAAACTTAATGTGCATCCCCCCTAGATGAGGGAGACCTATTGCAGAGAGAGATTATTCTGGGGGCTTGCATGTGCTCCTGCCTAGTCGTGTGATCCTTGAAAAATTTGCTGTCAAGTTAGAAATGTTGCACATGCAGAAAATGTGAGATACATGACTCATAGTTTTTGAAGCATCATAAAGTGTATGATAATACTACATGAAGGTATGAAAATAAGGTAATGTTTTATACATTTGTGTTTTAAATTATGCTCTGTTATCTTTAGCATTACTTGTAGTTATTTTATAACAAGACTTCAGAATAGATATGGTTTAATTTAAGCCAAAATGGAACTCAGTCCTCTGGTAACATCTCTAGCAACATATTTGTCCTTTCTAAAATTGCAACCAGGCAGATTGCAGATATGGCCGGCAACAGGCTTCTGTCCAGTTAATTCACTTGTATGTTTCAGTGGAAGACGTTACAAGCACGGTCTTAAAAATATAATCTTGAAAAAGATACAATCTGATATGTCATCTTAAAGATTAGATGAGTACCTAGAAGAGTTGTATAACTATTAATAATTACAGGAGACTTCCCCATGAGTAATACGCTATCTGAAGATCTCTGTAGATGACTTCTCTCAAGCAGCATGAATGTATTTCCATTTGCAAACAAATCTGATCAAATACAATGAACATCATGATGGAGTCTGAAAGTAATTCTATTACCTGTAAGCCAGTACATAAAACAGTAATGCAAATGCCTAACAAAAGGCAGACTAGCTACGTTAGCCAAGCTGATAAATATCTGTGAAAGTCATGTAAGTCTAATGATCAAGCACAAAAGTAAGAGAAAGTAATATCCCAGGTCTTGTCAAAGCATAAATAGAATATAGATGAAGGTTGATGCTTTGAGTAAAAAATCATGCTAGATTTTATGTATGGAATAATATAGCTGAAAAGCAAAAGCTAATAAAAATGTCCTGCGATAACTTGGTGTTCAGTATATAAAGGCAACATCTCAGAGAAGCATGTGGTTGTAGAGTTTAATCTGAGCAGGCAAACCTCCCAGGCAGCTCACATTTGTGTCTGTAGTGTCTGAGGAGCCTCGGAGTCAGAGAGAATTTTTAAAGCAGGAACATTTCTCCCCAGTCCATTTTTCTATTGGTTGAGAAAACTCATTTAATGTTTAGTCAGACAAAGGTGGAAGAACAGCTTGTCCTAAACATATCAAAGTTTAGCTTGTTATATTTTCTATCAGAAAAATGAGAGCGCACCTTCTCTGTCGCTCACCTTTTTCTTTTTAGCCTTCACCTAGGCAAGTCTACCTGAAAATCTGTATTTCATGTTGAAAAAAAAAAAAAAAAAAAACTACATTCTGTGTTTGTTTTGTTCACAAGCAATGCAGAGCTTAAAGATAAGTTGCCAGCTAAATTATTTCTAATGAATAATTTGTCCGAATCCTGGGGGAAGCGCGGATCCAGAAGCAATGGCCAACTTCTCCAGGGATGCTCCTGAGCAGCTATTCCCCTTTTCTCCCTTGGCTTTTGTGTTCATTGTGTTTACCCCAGGGCAGCATCCTTACTCTTTCTTTGGCAGCAGTGACTTTTCTTCTTGCTATCATCAACTGTCAGCACAAAGGCAGCTCTTCAGCAGTAATTGCAGAGGCTGCCCTGCAGGAATAGGACACTTACTGCAGAGCCAAGCATGCCCAGCTACTCGGGCAGTTTTCATTTGGCCCCAGATTGTCATGTACAAACAAAAAGAGGTGATAGGACTTTACTGGAGAATGGCAGACATCCATAGAGCTGGGGGTGTTAGAGTCTGGCAATTTGTTATCAGCTCTGCTGTCATGTTAATCTGAGGTACATGTCATTTAAACTTCTGTTCTTCAATCACTTCTGTCAATTAAGGGTGGTAATATCTGCTGGTGTCTCGTGAAACTGATGTGTCAACTCCTTTTGCTCCTAAGCTCCTTTTACTCCTATATCCTGAAGAACTTGGTAAACGAGACCTTGATTCCTAACACGAGTGAGAGAGATTGTAAGTTAACGATACGAGGTCTGCAGCGATTTAATCTTAAATAACTAATCAGATCCATAGTCCAGTGTAGAATTCAAAATATTCTGCTGTTACAGCAGTACTTTCTGTAAAATTAGACAGCCAGCAGCTCCCAGCATGTCAGCCTTGTGTAGGTGCTGGTTTTGTGACGACCAAGTCAAATGACTCTGCAGTGCTCTGGAAGAAAAAATATCGAGAACTTTTCTGAGCTAAAAAACACTGAAAAAAAGAAAAAGTGAAAATTGGCTTAGTATTGAAAATTATTATATTCTTACTCTGCATTTCAAAACAACATTGAAGCAGGTGCGTTCTCTTTGTTGTAGTCTTTCATCCAGCCATTGCCTCTCCTTATCCCGCTGGCCCATGGCAGGTGCGTGGGACACTCTGATCAGCTCCGCAGAGCCGGGAAGGGGCAAGAGCAGCCCCTGGAGCCGCCGGCGCCTGCAGTCCGCTCCCCAGAGCCCTGTCTGCATTTGCAGGGTTGCATCTGCCCCTGCCTCGGTGTAAGCTTCTGATCACTGCCTGCGGGGTTAATCAGACAAATAATTCTGAAACGTCTTTTCTCCTTTCCATAGCCTGGCTATGAGTTCAAAGGAAAATAGAAAATTAAGTGTAAAGTTCTGGAGTTCGTTACAACTAAAGATACCTGCATTGTACAATGTAGCCTAAGTCTTTACTATCAGATTGCCTGTGAGAAGATTAAAGCAGATGTTGTGTATGATTGCATGCAACAAAATAGTTTGCTATAAATACAGATGCTAGGTTTTTTTGCACCCAAGATTTTTTTGCTCAACTTAATGAGAAGCCTGGGCATGCAAAGAATACAGAACTGGGCCTCATGTAAGGCATCAGTGTGGAACATCTGTTCAACTAATGACAGTTTTGTCATAATTTGGGTAGTTAAATATCTGTGTTCACTTTGGAAGTGAATTAACCCTAACTGAATTAAACTTGCTTTCATTCTAATGAGTAGACACCACTAGATTTAACTAATCCACTTGAAATTCATATACGTCATCTATTTGATTAACTGTGTGGGGTGTTGCAGTGCAGATATATCCTCAGTCCTAGAAGAAAAAGTCCTATTCTATCTAAAACAGTAGTATTGGGATACCATGGGCTGAGAAGATTGGAAACAAGAGAAAGGGGCAGTGAGAATGTTAACGTCTCAGCAAGAAAGTGCACCTCACTAATTTCTATGTTAGGTCCCATTTGTGTTATACTTTATACTGGCAAATCTAAAGTCTCTAAACTGCCTAAAGGAAATACAAAATATATCTGAATCCAACCAGCAGTTCCGTCTCAGAGGATCAAGGTAACAGACCCTCTGCTCTTTGAAGAGGTTTGCAGTGCGGACGCTGTGAGCTCTGCTCGGGGTGCTCAGCGGTTACAGCCATATGGAGGCACTCAGCAGGGTGAGCAGTAGGGACTGAGGTGTCTGACAGGGTGTGAAGGTTCATATCTTACGTCCGACTGAGGGGAAATGAAGGAAAAACATCCTGGCAATTTATAAATACCAAACATATATATAAATTCCTTTGCCAGTATTAACAATATTGTTCTATTCAGGAACAAACTTAGATTTTGTTCTCCAGAGTGGGTACACTTAGCATCTGAATAGAGTGCAGTTTCATGGCTGCCGTATCATCTCAAATGGAGAATAAGCACCATCAGCTCTCCTGGTGAGTGTGCCCTGGCCTTTCTAAGTTTTCCTGCACAGTGGTGATGTTTGCTTCCAAAAAAAGCACATTTTGGTCTCTGCCATCAGCAGTGTTAAAGTGAAGGGCTCTATGCCCCTGTGGGTTGGGACTGCTATTGTAGGGATAACATAAAAATATGAGGTATCAGTGACAAAGCCAAAAATTGAAAAAGCTGATATAAAAAGACTGCAATTTCATCCAAATCTTAGAAAATACCTTCAAATTCAAGTGCAATTTGATTCTGTATTAAATTCATACAGGAGCCAAGGTCTTTTTTTCCTCCTTTATATTTAACCAGACCCAGTAAATTCAGTATGCTTATTAGAAAGCAGACTTTTATGCCGTAAGCCAAGGTTGGAGTGAAAGTTGCATGTTTTCCTAGGGAGAGAAAGAGAAGAAATGAGTCTAAATTAGACTGGAACGTTCACATGCCTAAAGATTCCACCCTTGATAAGTGAATGTCATGAAGCGTAGTGAAGATTTAGAGCTGTAATTGCTTGGTAAATAGAGCAAAATTCTATGCATAACAAGGACAACCTAATAGATTTTCCAAAATTAACGTGATACCATGTTTATGCTTTGTAATGGTAATGTGCAGTGTGTCCTCACCCTGGATCATTTAGGGCTCAAGGACCAATGCAGGGAAGACCCTATGGTCTATTTCAGAAATGATTCAGAATTTTGCCCAGACAAGGTCTGAGCTGGTGGTATTTTTCCTTTTCCTGAGTATTGTCTATGTTATGAAAACTCATCTCCCCTTTTTTTAGTGCCAGGAGAGTATTGCATAGCATAGTGTGTTCTTCAGTTTGCTTTAGCATACGTTTTTCCCCTTTGTCAAGCGGATCCTTCTAAAGAATTTAAAAACATTTTTTTCCAATCAGAGGATAAATAATTTAGAAGGATATATCATACAAGACTAAGTTTAGACACGTGTACATAATGTGTGTATTATTTCTTCTTATCAGCAAAGACAGTAAGGAAGGCCAGCCACACTGAAAATTATACTACAGGACCCCAAACCCATAAATTGTTGTTAGTCTTTTGTGTACTTCCCTACAGTGTATTTTCATGCATGCACAGATGCACCACAGCTGCCTGTCAAGTACCTGGCACTTTATGATTTAAACTACAGCTGTGAAGAGCTGTGGAAAAAAAAAAAAAAAAAAGCATGTTGCCAGCAAAGCTGGTGAAAAGCATTTTTCAGTCCGGTTAGGAAGAATTAATATATTGTGACAAGCCACTGGGGTGAAATGGTCCAGAACCAAAAGGTTGGAAGGGATTTGATGAAGTGGTTCAGTAGGTATCCAAAGCACATGTTTTCAGACAAGCCTAGAGCTACTTGGGACAAAGAGAGCAGCCTGCAAAGAACAAGGTGGGGGGTATCTTGAAGATCAAGGACCAGCCTTCCTTCTTGGGACCTCAGGAGAAGTTTTCTGTCCCACTTGGTGTTGGAGATGCCAGGAACATCCTTTGGAGGCACAGCTGCGGTCCAGGATCTGGTTCAGGATGGGTGGAGGAAGTGGTAGGAAGGATGATTTATGACCAGGTGAAGAGCCTCCGTAGATCTCCCAGCCGTGGCCATACTCCTGCCTCATGCAGCTTTCAGTAGGGATGTGCTATGGTGGGCACTTTGTAGAGGGAAGTGTGCGAGTCCCGTTCCTGCGTCCTCCTCCAGCACAGGGGACAAACATTAGTTTGCTGTGATCCTGAAAGGCTAATCCTGTACTTGCGGCTGTTGCCAAGCCAGCGTCCTGCACGGACCATCAATATTTTGCCGTACCCCATCCCATCACGGTCATCACCTCTCCCTGCGCAGTCACCCTGGCCCCAGGCCAGGACACACTGAGGATGGCAGTTGCTGCACAACAGGCAGGCCTTGAGGCCCCCTCTGCGACTCGTCCTTACCGCTTGCCTCTGTGATTTACTCTCTCAATGACTTGAACACGTCATACTTTGGCAATTAAGTACTATTTAAAAGAGGAAAATGTGGAAAACCACCCGGGGGGGTTGCTTCGGAGCTGAGAACGGGTGCAGCTATGGGGCCGTTTTCCTTGCTCTGTTGGGCCGGTGAAGTTATTGCAGAAATAGCGATGCTATAAGCCCTTCTCTTTTTTCCAGAAGTAAATCCAGACTGATTTTACCTAACTGCACTTTATTTGGTGCAGCCAGAAATTTCCTCACCTCAATATTGCACCCGTTCTACATTCGACACTTCTGCAATACAGCTGAAGCATTAAAAGTTGTCCTTTTGTATTTTAAGGGACTTCCGTGTCACGACTGACTTCACCTATTGCCTTTTATGAGAAACAAAAAAAGCAAAAATAAAGGAGAGGAGAGGAATTGGTGCACAGAGAACACAGGAATATTTCCTGAGAGATCCACTGAACTGCAGCAGTCTGTCTGTGAGAAGGGTTTTCAAAGTGATCCATAGCTGTTTGGTTGAAATTTTCTCTTTTGTCTCCAGCAGAGATGGAAAAAGAGACAGAGAATCCATCTTTCCCGCATTTTAGACTTCTGCAGCTCAAGAGGAAAGCTGTTAAGTGCCTGATTTCAATTTTCATAGCAGTCCAAGAGAGCAATTTAGTATTCGTAAGGGTTGTGTCAGCAATAAAAAGAGCATAAAGAGAAAAGAGATAGGTATTTAATGCCTTAAAAAATCTGCTATTGACACTGACAGGTACTTATTTATTTCTTCACAGTGTTTTCTGAGATTTGTGCTAAAACAGAAACCTGTTAAAAAATAGTTGATACCTTGCCATGCAGAACGTATAAAGAAAACCCATTTCACAATATGTTTAGCATGTTGCATATGCGAATAAAAGGAACAATAACAAATAAGTCTGCCAAAACAAATTACATAAATATGAAATAAATAATAAAGCCCAAAGCATTGTTAATAAGTAGTACAACATGCACTTTCTTTACCTGTGCAATTCTTTTTTTTTGGGCACAGATTCTAAAATATTTTTTACACCTGGAGTATGAGATTGTTGTGTTTTCTGTGTGCATCTTATACAAGTAGTTTCCAGGCAAGTGTTTAGCACTATTGAAGAAAGGAATTGGGCACTTACAGGAAGCACAGGAATAGAACTGTAGAGTTCTACGCTGTTTGTATATTGCAAACTGGTATTGTAAAACAGAAGGTGTCGCAAAGCCATTATATGCCCTTATGCTTCATGCAACAAGTCAGTCTCTAACTAATGTGGGTGAGAGAGAGGATTACCTGCAGATAATCTGATTCCTCTGCACGGGTTTTACCCAATTTTCGTAAACGTCATTCCTGCCTCTGTGAGATGCTCAGTTCAGCTGAGGAACCCAGGTCTAATGCAGTCCATCATCTCCTATAATTTTATCTTCCTGAATTCTCATGAGGTCAGTCCAAGTTACAAACAAAGAAAGCCCAAAGTTTTAAATCAGAGGTGCTTTCTTTAATTTTGTTGAATGAAAGAGTATCTTTATCACTAGGCAAAGTTAATCAAATGTTTTGTTAGCTTTCTAGGTAGGTTGTCAACTTGTGGCTCATAGCAGCTACTGTGAATTAGTACTCTTTGCAATAGGAGATGAGATAAATTCATGAACCAAAATATAATTACAGAGAAAATAACTTTAACCATTCTGATTTAATAATAAGGTATATGAGTATTTATTTTTTAAAATAGTGTATGGATTTTATTATAACAAAAGAAATAAAGCAGCTCATCCTAGAGACCATCTCTAGGCATGTCAAGGAAAAGAAGGTGATCAAGAGTAGTCAGCATGGATTCACCAAGGGGAAGTCATGTTTGACAAACCTGACATAGCCTTCTACGATGGAACGACTGGCTAAATGGATGATGGGAGAGATGTGGATGTTGTCTACCTTGATTTCAGCAAGGCTTTTGACACTGTCTCCCATAACATCCTCATGGGAAAGCTCCAGACGTGTGGATTGGATGAGTGGACAGTGAGGTGGACTGAGAACTGTCGGGATAGTAGAGCTCAGAGAGTTGTGATAAATGGGGCCGAGTCTAGCTGGAGATCTGTGGCCGGTGGTGTCCCCCAGGGATCAATACTGAGTCCGGTGCTGTTTAACTTGTTCATCAATTCCTTGGATAAGGGGACAGAGGATGCCCTGAGCAAGTTTGCGGACGATACCAGAATGGAGCGGCCGACACTCCAGAGAGCTGAGCTGCCATTCAGAGGGACCTGGGCAGGTTGAAGAGTTGGGCAGAGAGGAAGCTCATGAGGTTCAACAAGGGCAAGTGCAGGGTCCTGCACCTGGGCAGGAATAACCCCAGGCATCAGGACAGATTAGGGGTTGACCTGCTGGAAAGCAGCTCCACGGAGAGGGATTTGGGAGTCCGGGTGGACAACAAGTTGACCATGAGGCAGCAATGGGCCCTCGTGGCCAAGAAGGCCAATGGGCTCCTGGCTGCAGCAAGAGGAGTGTTGGCAGCAGGGCCAGGGAGGGGATCCTGCCCCTCTGCTCAGCTCTGGGGAGGCCGAACCTGGAGTACTGGGGGCAGTTCTGGGCTCCCCAGGACCAGAGGGACGTGGAGCTTCTAGAGAGGGTCCAGTGTAGAGTGACAAAGATGATGAAGGGACTGGAGCATCTGTTGTGTGAGGAAAGACTGAGCGAGCTGGGCTTGTTTAGCCTGGAGAAGAGAAGATTGAGACGAGATCTGATCAACATGTTCAAGTACCTGAGGGGTGAATGTAGGGAGGATGGGGCCAAACTCTTTCCGGTGGTGGCCAGTGACAGGACAAGGGGTAATGGGTACAAATTAAAACCCATGCAGTTCCATCTCCCTGAGAGGAAGAACTCCTTTGCTGTGCGGGTGCCAGAGCCCTGGCACAGGCTGCCCAGAGAGGCTGTGGAGGCTCCTTCTCTGGAGATCTTCAACACCCGCCTGGATGCGCCCGGGTGCCCCGTGCTCCGGGTGTCCCTGCTGGAGCAGGGGGCTGGACTAGATGATCTCTAGAGGTCCCTTCCAACCTCACCCATTCTGTGATTCTGTATGATTCTGTGATAAAATTTCCCATTCTGCCGCAGAGCTGGAGACCCAACATTTTGCTTTCAGTTATAATGTCTTTTTATCTTTCTCTGGCAAAGAAAGCACTGTAGTTAACACAGAAATCCTTCTCAGTGAGCAGTCTCTAAATGGACATGATCCAAAACCTCTAGAAGTCTGTGGAAAAATGCTCATACCCAATTGGTACTGGGTTAAGCCTTATTTTTATTTATGATCAAGATGCTTTTTTGGCATGTTTCTGCATGTTATCAACTTCTGTGTAAATAAATGTTTATCTTTTTTTTTTTTTTTTTTAAATCAGCAAATAAGAATTAATGGCATGAATTCTTTCCCCAATGAAGGAAAACTGCCACTGATTTTCTCAAGGCCAAGATTTGATTTTTGCTTTACCTGGTTCTTGGCACAGCCGGATGGGGACTATCCTTTTATTTCTGGTTTGTCCTTTTTCTCCTCCTGAATTGACAAGATGAGTTACATTTTCAGTAGTGTGTATAGGGAATTAAGGCATACAATTTGCATTAAGAATGATCAGTTACCTTGAAAAAAATGTTAATTTTCTTATGTCTGCCTTATTATTCTTCTTTGCATTGTTAACAACAATGGGAGTTGCATACCTAATTGCAACTTAATGAAAACTTATCCTGTTATCTACAGATCCAATGGCTAGGTGTTCAGAAAAAAAAAAAAGAACTTTCAAAGAAATGGTAAAAACTTTCTCTGAGGGCTGTAAGGAGAGAGATCTAGAAAATCTAGATGTTTATCCCAGCTTCCTTTTTCTTTTTTTCCTTTTTCTTTTTTTCTAATGGCTTACAAATCAAAGTTAAGTTTCAATGGTTGCATTTAACGCACTGGGCTTGTTTGTGACTTGTATTGGAATGTGAAGTAGAACATTTTCCGTTTTTCCTTTGTATTTTTCTCTTTCTTTATCAAAACCTTCCAGCAAAGCTTATATTGCTTTATTGAATGCTGTTGACCATGTTTCTACACATCTCCATCTTCACCTTTGTATGCAGAGCAGGACTAGATGTTCTTCAACCATGGTCATGGGCCTGGTTTTCTGTTACTCCAAAGCAATGAAAAAGAGCTAAAAGAGATGCCATTTACTTTACAGACATTTCAGATGTCTGCCTCTCGTGATGCTAAAGCATTGAAGGATGGGAAGGTGGAATGCCTGTCAGGTTCATAGCAGGATGAATGAATATTTGCAATTAAGGATAAAGAGCCAGGAAGTAAAAGCTGCAACTTAAGCAAAATAAAAATGTAGAGACTTGAAATAGTTCTGGTGAAGCTGAAGAATCAGAGCATTGATAGTGGGACCTTGTAATGTAGCTAGCTGAAACATTAATTTTGCAGAGATTTGCTCTGCATTATGCTATGACTTCCTGTGGACTTTTAAGAAATAATCATATACATTGAGCTAGATCCTAAGTATTCTTCCATACAAGTAAGGAGTAACTACAGAAAAACTACACCTTTCAATAAGAACTGCAGAATGCTGTCTACAGTGCATGCATCTTTGCCCCTGAAAATTGATTATTCCACTCCATATATTTTCCCAAGCCATTTAAGTGCATCAGATAGTTATAGATGTTTGACATGCTAACTGACTATCCAGCCAAAGTAGCACTCGTGTTAGGTAAGTGAATTGTTTCCAGTAAACTTGGCACATCTCTATCGTTAATATGCTACCACCCGCCTTAAAAATGGTTAGTCAATTTGTTGCATGACATTTTTGGATTAAGTGAGCTATATGGATTAATTGTGTTCATTCTAAATATGTATCATTGATTTTTTTCTAAATGACCTGCCTTGTTACTTTTTGGCTTCTGCACAGTAGATTTTCAGTGTATAAAGCACTTACTGTTTAGTCCATATTGCAAAATAAACTGACAAGAAATAATATATTTTAACAATTTGAGGAAATTTTCCTTCCTCATCATAGTGTTTACAAATGACAGTTGTGCTCTGTCTGAAGTTGTGATTAATGTCAGACTATGCAGAGACCAGAAACAAACACACCAAGTTTTTCCAATGGTAAAATTTATTAATTAGGATATCTCAAAGCTTTTCTGGCACTTAACTAATTCAGCCGATGAAGTAACAAATAGGAACTTCCTGAGGAAGTTATTTCTCTCTCAAAGATGCAGTGAGCAAATAGCAATAGATAGCAAATAACTAGGAAATAACTAGCAAGGAATTGGGATTAAGATGAAGTTTTGTTTCAGCTGCTTGCCATGTTGCTCTCTTGTCTTGCTCTCATTGTAGTTCTTTGCTTTGAAAGATGTGCTAGAGCCATGTTCTCATTGCAGCAGACGGTGGTGAGAAAAAAGTGGCTTGGAAAACCTGAAATACTTCAGCCGATCTGTTGGTGGCCAAAGATAGCTTGACAGAGTTGTATTTCTGCTTGGTGTGAGGGATAAGTCACAATTTCAAAATAGGAACAACCAGGACAAGGAAGGAGCTTTTTTATTCCCCTTTTTGATACAAGTAAAGCTTCTCAATTCAAGTGAAGGCTGGTAAGCCTTTGATTAATGGCTAAGCGACAGGAGTTTTGGTTTTCCTTTTCAAAAGCTGGAAGAATATCCAAGAAGTCTAACTGTGACTTCAGTCTGATAGTTTCAAGAATATTGTTATGTTGGAAGAGCCCTATTATGTTTTAATTGTATATTGGTTTCATAGCTTTTGCCTTGTGGATTCTGTCCTATCATCAGACTTGTTTCTCTCTCTGATCACATTAGAGGTCACATGAGCTGCCATTGACTTCCACGTAGCTCCTGCTCATGAGAAGAAACTAGGGCTTGTGAAATTTGAGCTCCATTTAAAGGGCTAAAATCATTAGTGCTACAGTCTATGGATCTAGCAACAGGAGTTGTTCATTCAATATAGAAATAATCAAAATATTTATGACCAGAGCTGTCAGCTTCGGAGTGTCTATCTGACTTACTGTGCTTTGTGGTGCTATATGAGAACAGAAAATTTCTCCAGATTTTCTGAAGTGTAACATTTTGTGCTGCAGCTCTAGTCCCTTTGGAAAGGGCTGAAGATATTTTCTTAATTTATTCAGGATAACGGGAAGTGGCCATATCTTATGACATCTTTGGAAAGACCAATCATACTTTTAATAGCTTAATTAATCACAGCATGAAAGAGGCACAGTCTCCAAGGACATTTATGTTTTTCCCCTCACCTACAAAGTTTGATTGGCTGTTTTCTGTATCAAAGCTAGCTGCTCGATAGCAGAGGGTATGCCTAAGATGGTTGATCAAACAGACACAAAATCCTCATAGACACTTCACTATAAGATGACTGAGCTATAAAGCTCATCTAGATATTTCTAGCCCTTATGTGTGGATGAGTGCAAGTGATCTTTTTGCTTGCCTCAACTGTCAGAACATGCTCTCCTGCTTCAGTCAAGCATAGATCAAAAAAAAAATCTGAGGTATAATCAGAAAACCTAAATGGAGAGCAGTGAGTGACGTGCCCAAAGGGAGCCTAATCTGTGAACAGCCAAGGACCCAGGTTCTCTGTGCTGGTCAATGGGCTCATTGCTTCTCACCACTGAGAAACATGCTGCTTGCTGTGTCACACAGCCTGTCTCGTCTCATTAGCAAAATGACTTGAACATGTTGACAGCATGTAATGGCTTTCACTGCCTATGCTAAGAAGTGATTTTAAACCAATTTGCTGTTTTCTTTGTAGGCAGAGTGTGACTGTTGGTTGTTGCTAAGGTCCCCTACAAGTTATTTGTGTATCACAATTCCTGTAGGTAAAATATGAAACTGTGAGACAGATGAGACAGTGCGTCAGTGCGCGCGCTTCTCCTCTGCGTGATAGCGAACGCCCACCCGTCGTGCGCCCGCTACCGGGTGCGTGCGGGTGAATCAGTGCTCGGTGACTCAACGGGCAGCTTTTGCATGGGCTCGTGGCTGCGCCAAACGCTGCTAAAGCAGAGCTAATTTTTCGCTGCAAACTGAAAGATTGACATTTTTAGAATATAACGTCTGTGTCCGATAAGCATATTTAAATATTCTTCTCTTCAAGTACCACCTATGTTACTGGATCACATTTATATTTTACCCCCTAGAATTGATGGGATGATCAAAGCCTTCAGGAAAGGTCCTATATGTCCATTCTATGCATTTGTTATTGTTATTAATAAGGTTTTCCCCAGAGTCTGTCCTTGAAATATTTACAAAATTCCTCTGATGCATCTAGAAAAAGTTTGGATTTTCTTTTCAATACAATATTTTAAAATATGCTTTTGAGGAAATAAATCTAAATGATTAAGCTGCAAATAACAGGCAAGAAGAAGAAATATTTCAAAGGTTAAAAGTTTGTGCGGCAAGCTCTATTGTAACTAATGATGCTGTACTTCCAATCACCATAAAAGTTTGATAGTCTAAATTTAGACCTTTTATGTCTCTGATTTATTTTCTCTTGAGCTAATGTTCAGAAATATTTTGTGCTCCAAGGCTGGCAAACCTGCTCAGTTTGGAAAAGTGACATTTGTTCACTTGCTTGGCAGGTTGTCAAGGTGTAAAGTAGAAAGGAAATATCCCATTTGCATCTGTGTATTCACAGATCTCCCCTTTCCTCTTGAGTGTTGGAGTTGGAAGCACCAGCAAAGCACCTCTGTAGCAACGTGAAGTCTCCTACGTGTTGCTTGATTGCATTATATTTATTAGATTTATGATCTTTTGGTCATGCATTCAGATCTTCCTTCCTGGCCTGTTTTAAAAGCTTACGACCTTGGCTCTCAAACAGGGTATGTCATGTGTGGGGACTCGGCCCTGAGGTGCCACTCGCTGCCTTTTATTTTGCTGCTGTTTCAACATTTTTTTTCAACTTCCTCAAGTTATATCTGGCTCAGCTGGTAGCCTGTGGCTCCAAGCTCCTGTCATTTGATTTAACAACTCACAAATCAGCTAAGTCAAAATTAATTAATGAATTCCTGTTTCCTTCTTGCTGAGCTCTCCCAAATAATTCGTTTTTAATTTACTCAAAGCACCAAAAACATTCGGGCTGGCATTATTTGTCCAAGGTGACTATGAGAATAGAAGTGCTCAAAAATCCATTAGAGAATGTTGCTTCTGAAAATTTTACTTTAAAATGCTTGCTTTTATTTTAGACGAGAGAAGCAAAATAAGCCTCACTTTCAAAAGTCAAATAAGGCATAAATATATCATAACAGCCATTCTTCCATGAGCTCTTAAAAAAAAAATGCACAGGTATCTAGCAGAAACTCATCTGAGTTGAGTGCAGTGTTACTTATTTTCTGTGAGAACATGCAGACTACAGCATCACATGAAGCTAAAAATTGTGGGGTCACAACAGATTTTGTTATTTTTATAGAATAATCCTTTTATATGTATGTATTTATTCATATATATATAAAAGTAGAACAGAGAGAAGGAAAGCAGAGCAATAGGGGAGTAAGTAGCTTCTTGTGTTTCGGTTTTTCTAAACTGAAGTTGACCTTTGGGCAATGCCAGGATGATTTTCATGACATCCTGGCAGCATGACGAAAGAGAAAGTTTAGAAATATTAAAAGAGCTTTCAGCAATGATTGAATATGAGCTTAGAGTAGCACTTGTGCCTTGTTAGTTTATTTTTTTATTAAAGTTTTCTATTAAGTTTAATCACAGTTGTTAGCTATGATTTTTCAAAGACACTCAATAGCTAAACCTCCTGAAATATGAGTCAGATTTGCTAGCTAATTTGAAACTTACATTTTTTAAGGTAAAGTTTCCTAATGCACATGAGGCAACTGCTGCTGGAGTTTGTGTAGAATTTGCTTTGCCTTTAGATTCTTGTTTCATCCCCTGACCACCTTTTCTGCATAGTGTGCTTTATGAGCTAGCTAGAGATAATACTCTAAGTTTTTAATCTGCCTAGGAAAAGCCGAGAAGGAGTATAAAATCTCCTTAAAAAAGAGCTAAAGAATTGTATTGTCTGATGGCGTTATGTCATGATTCTTGTGCTAAACCCACCAAAATTTCTCCGCCAAGCTTGGTTCCCAGAGGTGCGGAATAGCCGGACATTCCCCCATCGCAGTGGGACAGCCACAGGGGATTTATTGTGCAAGGGCTGGCCATGCCCTTGCATCTCTCCTTGGACAGTGTTTCCAGTTTTATTGCCTTTGCGCTCCCTGATGAGAAGTGGAGCAGAGGTGGGACAATACATGTGTCCACATGGGGAAACTTAGGAAAACCAATGTGTGTTAAGAGTGTGCATTTAAGGTACATTAGCTAAGATGCATTGAATGCATGAGAAGGATTTGCCTATCTGCAGTAAAGTAGCAATAGTTAGTTCATGCTAAAGTAAAAGAAACAAAGCACTGAAATAATTTAAGTCTTCACTTGCACACTTTCAGTTAATGACAGTCTTTTTGTGCATCCTCAGACAATATTTGATTCATTTAGACAGATAACCTTGACAGATTGTTAAAACCGACCTTTTGAAATTCAGGGCCCTGATCATAATTCCAGATGAGTTGTCAGGTGTCTCACGTAAACATGCTTTATGTTGGCCAAAAGACCTAAAAATTCACAAAATGTGTTTTCTCACCTATTCAAAAGTGCTCGAGTAGCTCGAGTAGTGAAGTTTCAGCTATGCAGACGTTTGCAGCGGAGCCTGTGCAGGATTTGTTCAGAGCTGCATTGCAAGACGGCGCTGACGTATCTTCTGCAGAAAGGCAGCCGGTTCTGCGGTGCTCCTCGAGAACACGCGTTGCCCAGAAATGAGGCCCTCTGTGGTTAGAGTGCTGCATCTGCTCAGGGGCGTTTGGCATTGTTTCAATTTGCTTTTTGTCCTACACAGAACAAAAAGCAGGTGTTTGGACAGACGAATATCTTCTTCTGCCTCATAGAGGTATTGCAGCTCCTCTGCATTAGCAAGATGATCTTGTGTTTTTTTTCCATTTTGAAGCTCAAGCACTGTTGGTGCCATTTTTGCTGGCAAACCAAAGAGGGAAAAGTTAAGCTGTTCCTATTTCCGGTCAGCACAATCCTATTCTCTGTTCTAAGAGAAGGTATTTCTGCTTTCTCCATCGCTGTAGCACAGCTCTCAACATGCTGAGACTGGCACGGAAACACGGAAGATGAGCCAGGCCTATGTACAAACAGTTTATCCCTCTGTAGATGCTCTGATACGCATGTAATTCCCTCTGGAATATAGAACATCTGCTCATTGGAAAGGCTGTAACTCTACAAATTGCCTTCTAACCAAAGATCTTAAAAAAAATGACGGTGGTTTTTGTTGGAAATTTCAAAGGATAATATGTTTGTTGGTGGTTCATGGCAGGATCCCGTGCTCCTTGTTGCTGGTCCTGGAGAGGAGCTCAGTCCTGCTCCTCGGCATCGTCCTGCTGCTCCGGGCCACGTTGTCCCCCTTCCCTCCCGCTGCGCTTTATTGTGTGTGTGACTCCGAGGTGAAGTCAGTACAGTGTTGAAGCTGTGGGACTTCCTTTGCTTTTTCTTGGACACCTCTTCCCAGTGTCCTACCTAGAGTTCCCTGCACAACTTCTTTCCCTCTTTTGCTTTCAGACCTAAACGAGACATGGAATAACCCACTGAGTTTACTACCTGAAGAGGAAATTGGTAGTTCTTTGCCTTTATTGGAGAAATACTATTTTACTGGCGCAGTGTTGTCTTTTTTTTAGAGAGGATGCATATATAATATACCTAAAGCAAGATGGCAGTAATTACTTATGTTATTTATATTTATGGAGTAAAAATAATTATGACTTATACTAGGAATATTTCTTAAGTAAATGTTTGCATTAATAATTAATTTCTCAGTGGGACCTAATTGCCTCTCACAATGATATGGAGCATGAGACACCACTTTGAGTGTAATAAATAGCAGCTTGTTCCCATAAACATATGTTGAAATCCCAGTCAGTGACTAATGAAAACCGTGCACCACAAAGCAAACAGTTTGGTGGAACTTCATAGTAGTTGTTTGTAGGCTTTATCTGCTTCAAAACAGATAGCTTTTTACTTAGCATCCAGTATACCGTATGCTCTGTAGAGAGGAAAAAAAATAAGACTAAAAAGGCCTGATCCTGAAATCATGGGCCCCCAAGACCGTGCACTCAACAGAGCCTTCTTTCAGTGAGCATTCGCAAAGCCAGACTTTAATTTAGACAGCGCAGCCAGAGATGATGCAAGGAGTGGGAAGAGGGAGAAGTAACATGGGAAGATTGTGAGAAGACATTGACATTATGTGTGAATCTCGGTAATTCCTTTCTATTTATAACAGTGGGATGTGCGATGTTGCATGTGTAGCTGACACTTCTTTATTATACTCAGAGGGAAGGTTAAAAACTCTTTTCTGCAGGAGGGTTAGTTGAAGCTGACCAGTGGGAGGTCTTAGTGTGTCCCCAGCATGGACTAGACGGGGGCTCCCGCGCGTGGTTACCGGCACCTGTGAAGCTGCTGAGGCTGCTGTCTCATGGTTGGAGGTTCACGCAGAAATAGGGACCTGCTATTCCAGGGCAGTTCAAGGCTCTGAACCTTTTTGTGAACAGCCAGGTGACCTGCAACTGGTGATGTTCCTGCCTTGTGGGGAATATGTAAGTTTCCTTTGGGGTATCAGGGAAAGACAGTGGAAGATTGTTTGCTGTTGAAAAATATTTTTCTGTCTGCAAATACGGATATCTGCCTGTGCTGTAGCACAGCTAAAGCTTAGACATGTGTTTCTGTCCGTGCAAGCAAAAAGGGGTGCAAAGGGCAAATAAATACATGTTTAAGCACTTTGTGCGTGAAAGGAGATAAAGCTGGCCATAAGCATTTGTAGAAATGGGGGCTGAGACAACAGTGAAAATATATACTGACTCACAAAGATCAAGCAAATTGCTTGGCTACAGCATGGGGTCCTCAAAGGCCCTGACTAATGCGGGGCTGATAGCTCTCCCACGTGGCAGCAGCACTCGCAGGCCATCAGCACCTGCCAGCCTCCCAAGCCTTCCCGATGAGCCACCGGGCTCTCCTGTGCTGCGCAGGGAAATGGCAAATGGAGGCGTCTGTTTTCCTGCCAAGCTCTGTTTGTTTTGGTGGTGTTCACTTCTCCCACCGTGTCCATCCGTCTGTCTTGACTGTCTCTTCCCTTCGGTCTGTAGTCAGCATTGCAGATCTCAGGAGCAAAGGTGTCTTTTCAAAGAGACTTTACTGATGGCATTCCCAGGTACTACCATTACGGAAACAAGAAATTATATATATATATAATACATATATTATAAATATATATATTTTTATATATGTATAAAATAGATGTTTATTTTATATATGTGTGTGTGTATATATATATAGAGAGAGAGAGAGCTTGGTTTGCATTGAGGTTACAAGCTATAGCCTGTAACCTCATTAAAATGAACGAGGGAGAAGGTTTGGGTAAGAAGAAACGAAACCCGCTCCGTGTAAGGCTGTGGCTGAAAACAAGCATTCCCATTCACTTTGAAAGAAAACAAAATTCACACTGCTTTTCTCATATCTAAATACTGCAGCATACATTAGCTTACGTGGCTTCCTGTTGTATTACACTGGAAAAGACTTTTATCTCCCTCCTTCACATCCTTGTGGTTAATGAGGAAAGACTCCTATGCACTCTGCAGGATTTTGAAGTATTCCAGTTTTTCCTGATATGTCCCTGGAGACAAGAAAGGCTAAAACCATTCTTCTGTAATTGAAGATATTTACTGGAAGAGAGCATCTCTGACTATGGACAATCTTGAAATAGATTTTTTTTGTTGTTGTTTTTCGGAAATTTAAATAATTCTAAGCACTAGTATAGAAATGCTGCTTTTTACCCTAAGAATAAGGAAGCATATTACTGAGAAGGTGCAATGTGAACAAATTTAGTATTAGGGACTCTTACTTAAACCTGATATGCAGAGCTCCAAAAGAACAAAAAATAACATTTGCCAGTGCTATGTCAAGATTCAAACTTACAAGAGATATCCATCCTAATGCTTCAGGGCATGAACTGATTTCTTGCTGGGATTAGGAGGATATTCTCCAGTGTAATTTAGTGCCATCGTGTAGATGAGCTAGTCTCTTCAGGCCCTGTTTTCATCAGCAACTGCAAACGGGGACCTTTGCCAGGAGTGGCCTGCTAGATCTGAGTAAATAATTTCTTCCTCTGTCAAGGTAGGCTCTAAACTCTTGAAGATTAAAATTTTACCAGATTGTGAAAAATGCAGCAGCAGTTTTTAGACTCTGTTTTGGAAAGGAGTTTCAAGTTTGAGCTTTTCACTTTTGTAAGCCTTGCAGTTTTACGCTGTCCTTGAAGACGACGACCACAAAATTGTTATACTCAAGTACAAGTTTTACTCAGAGGGCAGTGGGCAGAGGTCTCAAGCTTGGAGTGGGTACAGTACGGAGGCAGCGGCTCAGCTCAGTCTAGATGATTCCTGACAGGTTTCTCTGGGAATTTTTCCCAGGGTGGGTGGAGGAAGTGCGTGATTCCCGTTGCCTTTTAAAGGTAACTAAGGCAAGATTTAGTGAATGCTCAAGAAAAGTCCTGTTAGGAATGCAGGGCAGCGGTGTTTATTAGATGTGTTTGCCCCCACTATTTCAGCCACAAATGACCACTTAAGCCAGTGGCAGAGCAGCAGCCCGCGGAGGGTAGGGTAGGGTAGGGTAG